>VXBT01007389.1:690184-801291 GCA_013400235.1 Oriolus oriolus | reverse complement strand
AAAAAAAAAAAAAAAAAAAAAAAAAAAAAAAAAAGTGTTCATTTCAGGACAACAAAATTTGACTTTTAAATCTTTAAATATTTTAAAGAAATTAACTTCTTGATAGTGTGATAGTATAATAATAAAACATGTATATCTTTTTTCTTAAGGAAGTGGTAAACTTAAGTCATGCTAAATTTAGGCTATTATCTATGCAGCATAAATTTCACTTCTGTGTATAAATGCTAACTTGCATATTTCTCCATGGTAACTAAACTATGATTAAAACAACAGTGAAACCAGCCTTTAAAGCCACCTGTTTAACTAGGAACAACCTAATTTACAAAAATACTTAAACTTAGAAATTTCATGGGAATCTAGATCACGTTTTTCCCAGTAGAAAGCTCACTTTTCCATGATCGCATAATTGTAATATACTTGGCTTTGGTTGGTAATAATTTTTTTCTCTCTTTTTTTTTTTTTAAACTAGTGTAATTTTTTCCTGCATTGTTCAGCCTAACACAAGTGGTATTTAAGATTATAAAGAATAAGTCTCTAATAACCCTTTCCGAAAAGGAAGTTATTTTGCTCCTTTGAAGGGATTAATTTACCTAGAAAGTATCTTCATGTTTTACAAAAGGAACAAATGAAAGAAATGAGAAAATCCCAAACTGAAATTCCCATTAGATATGGTAAGACACCTTCAAAACTCATTTTTCTGTTGCGATATCCTTGTAATTTACTAATGAAGAAATGGACTGTTTTTATGGGTCAAATTAAAGAAATAATTATAATACGACCCAGAATAGTAAAAGTGTAGGTACAAGCAATATTTTCTTATTTAATTATAAAGCATAAAAATAGATTTGAATATGAATCATTTTTTAACCATAGAATTAAATTTAGTATTTAAATACCGAAAACCCCTTGAAGTAGAAATATAATCATAATAGGTTTGGTTTGGTGTGAAATACATGACTCATATATTCATGACACATATCTAAAAATGCCTCATATTAAAACTTTATTATAATAAAAAATTGATCACCATTTTTGTCTACTGGTTTTCACATGATGTAATACCTAAGGCCAAATCTCTGGCTTTTAAGTAATGATGAGTGAAGTAGTTTCACAGTAGCACCTCATGAAATGTTCAGAGTCCATTGCATTTACACTTGCCCATCCAATGTCATATACAAAGGTATGATGGATGCTAATTAGGTGACAATGGTATTAACATAATGCCTACAAAAATCGACATTAAAACCTTTCCCTGCTATTAACGGCCCTGAAAGGATGAGAGAATACAGCTCCCAAGTCACAACCAACACAATGAGAGGAGAAGACCCACAGTGCCTGATCAGACACGAAATAAAGCCCCAGGTCTGCAGAAATTTATGAGCAGGCTGGGCTCTGCACCTGGAGATCATGTCATGGAGGCTCCACTGGACAAATACTGCAAAAGTTAAAACAAGCACAGAGATGGGACTCCCTAGTTGCAGCAAACAAACTGTACAAATGAGAGTCTAAGAGCCACATGTCATTTGGATTGACAGTGATCCTCACCCCAGCGCAAGCACTTCCTCAGGTTTATTATTCTCTCACCAGTTTTACACTTGTTAATTTACCTATAGACCTTTTTGTAAAAAAACTCATTTGTTCTAAAGGATAAATACTCTTTTTTTTTAGAGAAAAAGTAGTTCAGAACTCAATGTTAAGTTCACCAGATTCTCATTTGTTGCAGATGCTGTCCAAGATCACAAGAACTGAAGCACATTCAGCCAAGAAAGAAAAAATTATTTTGTTCTTGCCCCAAGTTTTTTTGCTTTCTAGATATGTCAAAATTCTGTGAAATGAACAGTTTTGTTGCCTTTATGCAACCAGGGTCTCCTCTTCAATTTGTTGGCAAGGTATCGCCATAGAATAACCAAAAAACACGCTTATAACTAAGTAAAACCAGAAGTACTAAGCAAGTGATGTGGAGTTTAAAGGCAGGAACCACAAGTAACACAATGTTATAAACCGACCAAATTCACAATTCTGTCTGCAAACCAGTTCACTTTTCAGAGTCAGATCGCTGAACATCAACAGTCACCAGTCCTTCAGAAGGGAAATAATTTCCACAGAGCAAGAGAAACATCTGTAAGATGAGGTACACAAGTGGAGATGGGACAGGAGAACCAGGGCAGGTGATGAACATCCTCCAACCCCTCCTATCAATGGGAAGCTACAGAAGCAACCAGAAAGACCAAGACATCCATAAACTTCTCAGTGCCTCCCTATGCACAAGCCAGATATTTGGGGAAAGTGGGTCAAGTGATGGATGAACAGGGCTGGTTACAAATAATTGTGCTGGTTCTACTCATCTCAAGCCCATTGGGGCCCTACACCAACAGTGGACATTTTAGTGCTCTAATCTGTTGCTACAGATCTCTTCCATGCTCAGAAATCAATCACTTGGAAAGCTGATGTGGCTCTGTTACACTAATTAAACTTTGTTTTGCACCAGAGTCCTGCATTTGCAGTGTGTGTACAGTATGTAAATTATACAAATTACAAGAAAAGTTGATTAGCGTAATTCAAATCTCAGCGCAGTTACTAAAATTAACAGTGAATACAGATTATACAGAATCACTTCACTGCTGCTGAGAAGCTCCTCAAACAAAGCATGTTACAAAATTCACAGAAGTGGACACCAAAACAAGTTGTGAGAATATTACAGACAACCGTTCCCAGGGAAATTCTGCCCAAAAAACTAACTCTCACCCAACCTTATTAATTCTACATGGCTATTACTCAGGGTTAAACATTTCTGCAGTGTCTGCCTTGCTCTGCTTGCAGCTGTGACAGCTCCACTTGCAGCACTTTCTTACCATCTCACATCAAGGAAGGTAAACGTTTTGTAACAGGGGTAGCAGCCACTTTTTTTTATTTTAAAGACGACTGAAGTTGTTGAGATGTGGGGTCTGTCCTGCAGGTCTGGGATATCCTACCTAAACACATCTACCCACTGCAGAGATAACACACGGCACTATACAAGAGGAAGCATTTCTGTTCCATCAGGAATGTTCTGCTGCAGAGACCAAAATGTCCAGCTCCCTTTGTCCTGCCCAGGAACCTCTTCCTATGCTGCTCATCCTTTGACCCCCTGCCCTGTTGAATCCTAAGCCTGAGGAGCCTCCAGCTGACTGTGCTTCTGCAACACCCCAGACACCCATGGGAACACAAAAAGCCACCAAAGATCTTACACAACACTGTCTTGACCTCTACGTCTTTAAATCAGTTGCTGACTGCCCATGAACCTGAGCATAACCAAAGTCAAGGGGGCAGAAGTCACACAGGTAACGAAGAAATATTAGTTGTAGTCTCTTCTCCACACTAACCAGTCTGCCTGCCATTGCTCAACAGTGCAAAGCAATCCAGAACTGGTATTTCAACTTGATTTCTATCACTAAAATGCCACGCATGAAGTTTTGACAACGAGTCTGTGATGCTTGTAGCAGTAAGATTTATTTCTATAGGAGAGAACAGCAAGAAGGGCTTAAAAGAGGACAGAGGTAAAAAAGAAAAAAAAAAAAAAGGAAAGGCATTTCATTTGAAAGGCAACACCATTCTAATTGTGTTGGGAGCGGGGAAAAATAACCCAAACACAAAGGACAGCAGAAAACAAAAATTCATTTGAAAAATGCTTCTAATAAAGTCATTAGATTGACTGTGTCCAAACCGGACTTTTGGTTATCCCAGACTCTGAGACAATAGTATTTTTCCTAGCCTGCTAGAAATGATAAAGGTCTGGATTAAACAGGAAGACAGGAAATTCAAAGTTAGCTTAAACTCTATTCATAAAAGGGGATGGGCTTACCAGCTCAGATAAAATAACGATTTAAAAAGTATTAAGAAAAATCTTAAGTAAAAATCTGATGAGAGATTCATTAAAAGGCTGCAATATACTTTATTCTATTTTAATGTTCTTCCCAAACTTCCTGTGCTTCAGTGGAAACCAGTGTCACAGTAAGCTGCAAAACCAGGCAAGTGCCTAACCTAGAGCAGCAGCGGACTCTTCAAACAAAACCAGTTTCATGACATTTCAGCAGAATTCCCAGACCACAAGGCACGTATGTAAGAATTTCAGATGCTTATCAGAAGCTGTTTCTCTGAACATTTCTCTTGCTCCCTCCCCACCACCTATCAGCCACCTGCCATGTCAAGCAAGACACAAGACATGTCTAAGCAAGACACAAGAAGACAAAGTGAAGTGTAAAGACCCCGAAAATAAATAAGGGCAAAAGAGGTATTGAAGCTATCATTCCATCTTCCCGACTGAATATCTCGACTTTTGCGAGTTTAGAGCAGAGTAATAGCTGAGAGCAACAAAAGACGAGGAAAGATGTGGATGGGGCTCCGAGTAACTTGGTCTAGTGCAATGTTTCACTGCTCATAGCAGGGGTTTGGAAGTGGATGGTCTTTAAGGTCCCTTCTGACCCAAACCATTCCATGATTCCGTGCTGTCTTCAGAATTCACCCATCACTATTGATCCCTTCACAGATATTAATGTCAATAGCTATCAATAATTCACAGCATTATACCCAACAGACAAATAGATGCACATCACCATTTCAGCTGAAGCTAGACCAAAACCAGTCATGCCTCAAAACACATCAGCAGCTGGCATAGACAACTGACCACAGGCAGCAGCACATGGCCCAGCACAACAGTGTGAGCAGCTGGAAAACACTCTGGCAAGCACGAGGTCCTGAGGAGGACGTGTGGTGGTGGGAGGTCTGCACTGAGAGGTGGTGGGGGAACGCAGCCAGAGCCACACAACTGCGCAACAAGACACGAACGTGAAAAAAGCCAAGAGATGGTGCTGCGTAAGGACCGGGAAAAGCATTGTCACAGCGTTCCCATGGGATAGGGGCTGGCCACAGCTCCTCGGCAAACACAGCCAAGCTGCTCAGTGCAAAAGTTCAGAGCTACAGAACAAATTATTTCCTCCTTAATTGCCCTTTCTTAGGCTTTGCCCCTCACTTCCCCACAGCCAGCACACGATGTCAGGGCTACACTCAGCGGCTGCTCTGTGCAGTCTCCTCTGCCTCTGGAGCATCCACCTGTTCTGGAAGGATGTGTGAAGATCAGCCTCTGCAGGGGGATACAGGCAACCCACTCCCCAGCTTGTCTTTGATGGAGTTATGCTGATTTACACTGATATTCTGCCTGCATCAAAACAATTAATATTCCAGCACACTTGCTTTTGCTGTTGTCAATCGCCTCAGTAAACCCTCTTCTTTCAAAGACCTCAGATCCTTTGACTTAATCTTGATCTCGAGCTGTGTTCATGGAATTCAAGGTTTTCAAGCCATCCACTCCATTTCAGCGCAATTATTTCCTTTAAACATCCACTTTAATAGCATGAGCAATTTTTAACTTTTTATGCTGCCTAAATTCAAACATAAATTTGTACACAACAATAAAACATGCCGCTAATTTGTCATGCTCCTCTGAGCAACTGTGTCACTCACACCAAGAACCACTGACTGTGGTGTTCGGAGCTTTCGTTCCTATTTCACATCACTCAATTGAGCCTTCTGTAGAAAAGCTTTTAACAACCACATCTGGTCTTTAATAAATCACTGCACTTTGTCTTCCTGCCAAAACTCCTCCTTTATCTAACTTACATCTTCATGATGAGATAGGAAATCACACATTATGGTGGTGACAAACAATTGTAATTATGTCATTAGTAGCCATTTAGTCTACAAAGGTTCTCAAAAAAGGAAATATAATGTACAATAAGAAATATAGGATAATACATTGATCACAGTTCTAATCCGCTTTTTACTTCCCAAGTGTAAAAAGCTGGCATAATTCATGGGCACAGCAGGCAGTAATAGTATACCACTTTATGAACTATGCAGCTATTTTATTCCCCTATCTACTTAAAAATAAAAAAGCTTTTAATAGCTTGATTTAGACATAAAAGTTATTTATGATGCTTCACTGATTATAATATTTATTTATTTAACTTTCCATGAAAGTGATTCTTTCTGAAATGTAAGCACATATTATGGTATCGAAGATCTCAGAGAAGAACCATTACACTAGCAAAGAAAAAGTGAGGGAGAAACTTTGGTATTGGAAAGAATTCAGAAAACTCGTCTCTGTACCCTGTATGGCTTGGAAACCAGCACGCCACAAATAGAAACAGCTCTTCTACCATTTAGGAATTTTCTAAAAGCAATTAAAATATAAACAAGGGAAGTTTAAGAGTTCACTCAGAACAAAGGTGTCATTTAAACCAGCTCATATGCTGGAATATTCTCACATAAAGAGTGACTAGGTCTGACTGCAGTGACAGGCTCCAAGGGTGCCTTTACCATTTCAGTTCAAATCCAGAGTGCTTTCGGGACAAAGTGCATTAGGCTTCACTCAGTGCATTTTAATTGACATCACAGAGCAGGCTCAGCAAACATCAGCTGGATTCCTCTCCAGTGAAACCAGACCAGCTCCAGGAGCACCCCTTAGAGCCCGTGCTCAGCACCAAACTCTCAACCCACAGGACTGGATCAAATCTAGGACAGTGTAAAACCTCTGGAAAACTCCCGAGGTCTATGGCACCAGCTGCTTCCCTCCAGACAACCACTGCTTTTGCCCTGCATTGCTGAGCAATGCAGACACAGCTTCAGAGAGCTGCAAACCACCCAAAAGATTTGTTTCTATTTCTGGTCATTTTACATTTCTGTAACAATCCAATAAGAATATTTATTTAGGTTTCCAGAGTAATCACTCCTCATTTTGAACACATCCTTTAGGATTATTACCCACTCCATCACTAAGAGAGCTTGTCTCCCGCAGAACCTAACACAGGTTTGGGTATTTTGCAGAAAGACCTGGATTCCAACACCTTGACATATTTTGGCCACCAGCTCTCTGCATCCCTGTGGTGTAAAATAAAAATGAAGCTCCTTAAGGACCCATAATGCACAAAACCATCACATCAGAAAGCATGACTGTATTACCCAAAAGAATGGCTCCATTTCCCTTCCACATTTGTGAAAACCAGGTGCACAAAGGACCCCAAAGAACTGCAGGGAACCAACAGCACCATCACATCAGCTCTTCTACACCAGCCTGAGCTGCCGTGCCCCAAATTACTGCAGGTGCTGTTCTGGAAAGTTTATCTCTCAATCTCTGAACCTTCTTCTGCCTGGTGTATTCCCCACCCCCTCATCCCGCCAAAGGAAAACCATCTCTCAAGATATCCAAACACCCACTCCTGCTTTCATGCTTGGTTTGTTACAGTCTCCACTGTTTCCTGTTAACCGTGACTACAAACCTTCCCCTACTTTCAGCCTGGTGAGCATCACTCATCTCCTTATCTGGCCAAGGTACCTCCAGCAAGGCAAAATTCACACTAGAAGGACCAAGTAGGTCAAAGCTTGTTGATAGCATAACCTGGAGGAAGGCAAGTCTCCACCAAAACCACCCCTCATACAGAGAGGCATTAGGCAGCAGGAATGCCATGAATGATTGCAGATGCATCCCACACTGAAATGCCTGTTCCTGTACAGAGTGGGAGAACTACAGCCAGGCCTGACAACAGTCAAATCAAAAGTCCACCCAAGTTCAATTCCTGTACTTCCAAAAAACCTTGAGTCAGTGCTTTAGGTGATGTATCACCCATTTTTTTTGTTCACACCAAACGCTGTGTAGTGGAAACACACGGAGCACTGGAATTTTGCAGAGTCCCAGGGAGAAAAAGGATGCCTCGACCCAAAGGAAGAGGAGTATAGGACATTGCATGGTGCTTACCTAGAAAAAAATAGTTACTCTTACTTGGAGAGAAACTTCAAATCATGCAAGTTGTATGTTTCAAGTTGTGTGTTTCCAACCAAGGGCCCGCAGAACTGAGCAGCACCAGCCAGGCACTGCGGGGAAACTTCGGACAAGGGCTGTTTTGAGGAGCCTTTGTGTGAACTTCTTTGTGCGAACAATGGAGACAAGCCTTCGAGTGAAAATTATACACTAACTCCTGGGAAACTCTTCCACACCGAAAACCACAGAATAAGCCCTTGCCCTTGGGCTTGCTACCTCGCAGCAGCATGGAACTCAAAGCCAGTCAACTGGGTCACAAGGCTAAAAGCATTTCTACCTTCCCCAGCCAAGAAAACCACTTCCCGGTGGTACCTTTCATCTCAGCCTCGCTGCAGCACTCCCCACCCTCCTCCTGCAAACAAACAACATTAACCCTTGCCTCCTAGAGATCCCACTGTCCCGAGGCTCAGCAGTAAGGAATGGCGAGGCTGAGATAAAAGGATCGAGGCAAGATGGGAGAAAAGGGAAAGAGAAATAAAGAAAGAATAATAGAGAAATTCACTGGTCTGACATCAGCAGAGCTCACTGCTGTCTACTTGGGAGCAGCACTTAGCTGCAGGGAAGCATCTTATACTTCTGCAACTCACACTACCAGTGGGTAGAGCATGAAGGTAGGACACATCTTCTATAGGTCTGCAAGAACAATAGAGAAAGGCACTCAGGAATTACTCTTTGAAAGCCTTTCACCTAAACCATGAAGGAAATAAAAGGAGGGGAATGCTTCAATGCCATTTTGTCCTTTATCTGCTCCTTAAATTCCTTCCTTCTTCACAAACCTAAATAAAATTAAGAGAGTACAAGAGCAGTTGAGAATCAATCAGACTGCCTGTTCTGCTCTGAACCACCGACAAGCACCTTGTCTGGAAAAATACAAAGTGAGCAATCAGTCACTACTGGACAAAACAGGAAGATTTCAAGACAACCAGCTTCAGGTTACTACTGAAGTGGCTAGAATCGTGCCTCCACAGGTACACACAGGCTGGATTTTTATCCTTGACAAGGTTGCAGGGACCTTTTGCTTACATTTAGGCAGTTTCAAAAAGTGAAGAGACAGACTTTCATCTGACCTGGCGCGACTGCCTGGCTGACCTGGAGTGCAAAGCTGTAGATGATTTCCAAAAATGCCACAGCCATCAATTAAAAACGCACACTGCAGCTAAGGAAACCCTGATGAAAATTATCAACAGCCCTCAAAAATTAAGAAATAATTTCTACACTTCCCAGTACTAATAGTTTAACACTATCCCTTTGAGGAACCATTTTTTTCCTTGCTTTTACCTTAGGAACTCAAATACAGACCAGACCTAGAGGGGCTGTACTGGGAGCGGGTGTCGAGTGAGGAGCACGGTCAGCTCCATGGTGTTGCTTGGATTGAACCTCAAGCTTCAAATACTTTATTTTATCTTGCACACTCTTTCAGGGAGAGAAGGAGAACCACACTGACCCAGTCTATTCCGCCAAGGCCCTGGAGCTTCTCAAACATAACTAAATAAACAAGTGAAGATTTTCATGGCCCTACAGAAACTCTAGATATCTTATAAGAGAAACCTGTACAGAAGCAAACTCTAGAAGGGCCCGTCCAAGCTCCAGACTCGAACCTCCGGGAACCATCTCTTGTTTTCTGCAGAAGCAACCAGGAGAAACACTGACACCCGTAACACTTGCCAGGCTTCGCTGAAGAATTCAAATGAAGGTCTCGTTCCCACAGAAAAATCTGTTCTCTGTTTAGCTAGTCCCACCTCGCAACTGAAACTGCCAGTGAACCAGACTGATGGGTCAGATAAACTACACTGTGCCCAGGACAGTACCCTCCATGCTTCTTTGAATATCTTATCACCACTGGTTTCCAATTTACTTGCTGATACAGGTGACTGCTCTGACATTTTTCAACCTTGCATGTACTGCTTTACCTTCAAAAGGGAACCGAAACCCAAGGACTTTCAAGGCAGCACTTATTTCTTGCTTGTTGTTTTGCAACACACCTTTTTCAAGACTCCTGGACCATCCAGCTTTCCACCCCTTGCCTTGAGAACCAGTTTCTGACACATGGATCAAGTCTCCAGGTAGAAAAGATTTCTCTTACCAAACCTTGTTTTGCAGTTCTCCGTAAACACAGTTTTCTGCTTGTCAGAAGAGAGTTTGTGTTGAAAGGAACCCCTTGCAGGAAGGAAACTGCAATTTTAATTGTATAACTGTAATCAAGAAATAAAGACAAGACTATCTCAAGGTTTGCCTGTCTAATCCAACATAATAAATCAAGGGCACTCCCTCCTCCAATTAATGCATTTAACAAAAGCCTAAATGAACCAGCAGTTAAGTGACCATGGGGATAGTCTATACTAAGCAGATAAATCATCCACTATAATGCACACACCTACTTAAAAATCCTCTCTATCACATCCTTTGTCTTGAAAGCTGGTGACAGATTCTCACCCTGACAGCAACACCAAAATACAGACACTCCAGGTTTTTTCAGGGAATTCAGTACCAAGAAAAGGCTAACGCTGTCCCCAAGGAGGTCATGGTGATGTTTAACCAGAGGTGGTCACCACTGCAGCTCACAAATGGTTGGGGCAGGCAGGTGTCATGCAGATCCAAAGATATCTGGGACTGGAAAATCACATGTAGTAGAAAGGCAGAAGAAAACCCAAGGACCCATCTGCATCAGCCTGTTTTTTCCACACAATAAACAACATTCCATCGCTCAAGGACCATCCAACTGGTGACACTCACTCAATGAAAATGGGAAGGAAAAGGGGGCCCGAGAAAGCAGCACACCTCCAAAAAGCTCAGGATTTTCTTTGGGCATCTGTGGGGAGGGCAGGGGTCACATCAGTACCTTCACAGGCATTTATAGCACGTTGCTTGAAAGGCTGGCTGTGCCACAGCTGGAAACCTCATTCTCCTCAAGCAGTGGCACCTATCCCATGGGATGCAGCTAGGGAGGAGAGAGCCAACACCACCCACATCGCTCATGTGAGCCACCACTGACCTATCCAGCTTCAGCAACCACCCCGCAACAGACCCTCATCCCTGGTGAGGACTCTGCAACCCATGTCACCACCAAATTCATCAACACTTTAAACTTAACATAATAGCCATTGACACAGCAAAATAACAGCATTGTGAAGTTTAGCCTTGTGCTACTTAATGCTTTCTGAAGATCAGCACTAGAGCCACCAGCTCTGAGAAAGAATTGGCCAGGTTTCTAGAAATAAAAAGCTATTAAGAATCAAAAAGAAGCATAATTGTTGACTTTTAATATCCAGGCAAAATCCACAGTAAATAACAATAATTTGCTTGAAATATTGTTCCATACAGCGTGTTCACAGAAATCCAGCATACAATTTTCAAGAAACTGCAGGCAAATTAATTGTATACTTTCACCTTCTATGCTCCACTCACGCAAGAAAAGAATAACATTTTGCCACACATTGAGTAATCCATACACGTCTGAAAGGAATCTAATCAATAGCATTCATTTAATTTGAGATTAGGTTAAATATGGATAAAGGGATCAGAGAAGCTTGTAACACCTGGAGTATTTATCCCAGTTTTGAATCCACCTGTGCCAGCTGGTTGTCAACAAAGCAGAGAAGCAGGGGAAAAAAAAAATTGGTGACCACATTTACAGCCATGCCAACAAAAAGTAAAGACACCTCTACATAAGAACTTCAGAAACTGAAAAACATTCATCTTTTCCCCACCCATCATTACAGAGGTTACTGCAAAATTTCACATGTAGGTAAGACCAAGAGAGGATTTTTTCCCTCGCGTTACTCATACAAATGAAATAACAACAGATCCTCTTACAGGCTAAGCTTTTTAAAAGCAGGTACATTCTGTGAGCCAAATTTCACAGCATTAACCATACAGCACCTTTATTTGTGTTGCCACACACAGCATCAGTCCACGACATTCAGTATAGACAATTTTTTTTCCCTTTCCTGGCCACAGCTTTGATACAGTGACTCATTACTGCTGTCAGATCATAAACACTGGGGAAACAGCTCCAGAAGTAAAAAACATAATAGAGGAAAATCTCCATGTGAGCGCTCTCCATTGGCTTTAGTGCAACCATCGTGCTGGGTAAAGGATTTTGGTTTTCCATAAGGAAAACTCACTTGCAAGGATTACCTTTGGTGGTATTGCCCCACCCTCTTTGTTAAATGCTGTCCCCACCGCCCGTGTGCATCCCACCCCTCATGCTACCCCATGATTTAAATTATGTCCTCAGTTTAGTTCCCACTCAAGCACTCAAAAACATTTGGTTTCTGTATTTCTGTTACAAAGAATGATTTACATGCTCTTCTTTTTCACATCCTTGGTATCCACACCTTCAGCAGAGGAGTGATATATAAAAGATGCGCTATGACTGTATAAGGGGTGAGAAAAAGAAATAAAACAGATCTTTTTCCACCTGAATTCCCTGGACCTTGTAGCTCCCCAGAGGAGAAGATGATGAGCTCTTCTCTAGTGGAACTGCACTGAGAATGTATTGGTCTCTGCTGCCAGACTCTGCTATGGGGTTTGTGCATAACTCACTTCATCCATCAAAACACCACTTTACTGGTACAGGGGCTTCAGTCTGCCTGGGGAACCATGTAAGGGGTAGGAATCAACTCTTCTTTACCTTTTGGTAAGTTTTCTTTGGGCAGGTTTGAGCTGACACGCCCAGTGAGGTGCCGGGATGGAGGAGCACTGGTGTGCATCCTCCCAGGACCAGCGATCCCTCCCATGCACTGCTGCCAGACCCACAGCAAGGAACAACCCACCCGACCCCTGGGACAGCAACATAAATAAATGTTAGGTAGAAGGAACAGCGGCATAGACGAGCACAGGGGAGTGGTCAAACTCCAGAAATGGTGGAAACATGGATTTGTTGGCTAAGCCAAACCAAAGCCCTCACTTATACTAGGCCAGGTTTAAAAGAAAGACCATGCCTACGTACTTGGGTTACAATCTCACCTTCATCCCTCTAAGGAACAGCCTAGCAAAGCTATCTGTTCCGTAGCTATTCTGAAGAATGTCTTGTAGATGACTGTCTCTTCATCAGCTTCTCATGTTGAGCAACCAAAGGAGATACTGTGATTCTTATCACATTTCACATAAGACTTCACATAGTCTTAGAGAAGATAAACAGACAAGCTGCACGTTCTGTAACATTTGCTTTAGAGGTTTCAGTGGTGAAATGTTTGAAGCTGTTTCAAAACTAGACTGATGCATTGTCTGAACATTTTCCCAAAATAACCAAGATGCTCAAAGATCACTGCTTTTACTGTAGATACAAGGCCACATACCTCTGCCATGGGGCTCTGCCCTGGCCACAGAATCTGGAATTTTGTCACCACAACCCTTCTCTTCAAGCCACCGAAGACTCTTTAAATGTTAAAACATACTTGTTCCTTTGTGGGGTGCGTTATTCCGAATGCAGCCTCTCAGCTTTCCAACATACAAAATCCACAGTCAACTGCAAAGCTCCAAAAGGCATCTCCAGTCCAGCTGCAGGGTTGGCTGATGTGTAATACTTAAGAAACTGCTACAGAAAATAAGCATATTTGCAAAACACATGGAGCTCGTGTTACCAGCCTCATTTATGCTACTAAACCACCTAAAGCCATGACATACCAATATTGCAATGTGTCTCTGCCAGTGATTACACAGATCAGAAGGTCAAATGATTTCCCAACTTCACTACTATCCAGTTTGCGCATAAAAACAAGCTCAGCCGAAACCATGCTCCGACAAACAAAGTGAAACAAACCATTTACAGGAGAAAAATAATACAGTGAAGTTGTTCACTTCATCACTGATCTGTGCTTAACATCGCGGTTCCGCTGCAGGGTTATCTTCAGACATGTGACAAATAACAATCAAGACTATTTTTCCTTGTATAGATTCTTCCACGAAAAACCATTGTCAGTCCTTCATCCAAAAATGCTTTATGTTCTGACATTAACACTAAAGAAAAGTTCTTGAAAACCTTTTAATAAACTTGTAATCTAATTTTTCTGGGGAACCCAGAGCACTTGGTTCCTGGTCCACTCTATCTTTAAGATCATCCTTCTCTCGGGTGTTCAGTACCCTGCAAAGAGCCCTGCTGTCACCAGTGCCTGTGAGTGCTTCACTTTAAAGTTTTTTGTGCATGCTTTTCCATTTGCAAACGTTTAGTAAATGCAGAAAGACACAGACTGAGTGTCACGGACTGGATCTCCAGGTGTCCTGATGCTTGTGGCACCTTCTGGGTGCCCCCCCCTTCAGGCAGCCGCTGCCTTCTCGCCCACAATTCAGGATTTCCCATAACTACTGAGTTCATTATTGAGATCACTGAAAACAGCATCATCCCATGCTCCCTATGCTCTGTCAGCCCAGGCAGAACTTGATTGAGCTATGAGGGTACCTCCTGCTAGAAAGGGATGGCTCTGTCCTGCACTGTTCCCTCAAGCCAGTTACTGCCCTGTATTTCTATCTCTGTTCACATTTGATGCATTAATAAATACCAAGTTTCACCTTTCCACATCTGAAACTTCTTTCTGTTATTGTTTAGGCTGTTGGAGAAGTTGGGGGGAAAACTGGGGACTGTCCACAAGTGAAAGTAATACCTTGTAGTTTCATTATTTACTCATCTGGCAACCGCACGGAACCAGCGAGGCTTTGGCTCCTAACACAACCCCTAAAAAAACACACTTTACAGGCATTTTTTATTTTGTTTTTTCGAATGCACATCACATTTAGTTAAAACTCTTTAAATCAAAGTGGTTGTGAACTATGTATGTTTAATTTTCACTCTTCTTCTCAGCTCTGCAAATAAGAATATTCATGTCAGCACTGCTCTCCAAGGGTGATACAGGTATACTCCAGGCTTTCCAAATCCCTTCCTTCTTCCCCTCCTTTTCTTTTTTTCCCTTGGCCACAACAAAACCTTCCTGGCCTGAAGGACTGTACAGGGCTCCACATTAACAAATACACCAGCACGAGTGTTTGCAAAGACTCTCCAAATCATACAAAGGCTGTGGAGGAGAAGTACAACTCAGAGCACTGTTCCCACTCCCTGCTTCTAGGCAATGTAAAGTACATTTTATTTATTTAAAGCACACCTATTAAAAAAAAAAAGTCAATTCTCATGACCTTTCCTCCGTTTTCACGCATTTTCTACTCAGGTGAGCACCTGCAGATCATGGACATCGGCAGGAATTCTGCCTCATGAATGAGCAAAAAAAGGAATTAAAATAAACACACAGGGTTTGCGTCTGTATACATGAATCATCATGATTAAAACCAAGCTTGTTTAAAGCAAAAACTTCCTCCACAAGCACTTATTTTGCCACACTGAACATACGTAATAAACTTCTTAGATTTGTTTGTCCCCATTAAGTGTGAAATTTAATATTTCCATACAGTAGCAAGTGTATATAATTAAATATATAAGATATCCAGCACAGCCAACTTAAGCATTACAAACCACGCCAACTTGTGCACTTCCCTCCACTGTTACTGTTCCAACCACGGCATTTTAGTGAAAATTTAATTTCCTTTTTCTCTTAGAAAAAGAAAAAAAAAAAACAACAACAACAAAAAAAACCAGGAGGCATGTGTTAAAAACATTATTTTTAAACTCCTCAATTAGACTTTGAGTCTCCACTGTAGGCGGGCGAGCAGCACGAGGGATGTCGGGGTGAGAGGGTGACACCCGGCTCCTGCTGCAGCTCCCGCTTGGCTCAGGGCAGGGAGCTCCCCCTTGGCTCCCCAGCCCAGCAGCACATCTGCTCCCACTGCAATCACTGCAGCTCACCAGGGAACACCACTGACTTTTTTTATTATTTTGCAGGAACCCTTGAATTAACAGAATGCAAATGTTACACAGGCTCTGAAGCTGGCTAATTTGAAAACAATATTTCTCATTTCCCCAATTTTCTTCTTTTGCTTATTTGGTTGGGGTTTTTTTTCAAGTGAAAATGTTCACTGGGAAAATATCTTAAATTTCTTTTCTGCTTTTTATTATGAAAATCTTGCTCTTTTGAAACTGGAGTAGTTAAGTGTCTCTAAATAGTTCCAAAATACGTTTTTTAGGCTCTCATTGAAATCATTTAATAAATTATGCAAGTACCATCTTAGGCACAAGCTTCACTGAGAACCGTAAGTCTGATCCAAACACATAAGTCAAAAGACAACTTTTTCTAGGAAGTTTAGTGGTTTCTGGGTCAGGTATTTTGCATGTCAAGCATCAAAGCTGACAAATTTCCGACCCTTTTACTAGGAAATTATCATGGAGAGAAGCTGCTTTCTATACTTAACAACTGAAATAGCAGAATATTTTTGCCCGAAATAACTAGAAAAAACATAAGGTATTTTGCAGCTGACCAAGTTTGGAAAATACCAGTCCAAGCCATGAATACCCAGCACAAACATAACCATGCAAATAAACCAGTTATGACAGAACCAGCAGCAATCGCTGTGGCCACGCTGAACAAAAAATAACCTCTTCCAGCTCCTCACTTTTAAAGGGTAAACAAAATTTCTGAAACCACTTCAGCCCTAACATTTCTAAGCTGACAGCAGTTTCGCTCACCTTAAATCCAAATTTAAAGATGTTTTGTGTTGTTACAGGCACCCTAAGGATGATTTTGCATGGTAGCGAGATGAAAGCATATGCACATATTCTCTTAAGCACAAATGGAACACGAAACATGGCAGAGTAAAGGTTAAGTAGCATTTGACTGATTTTTACCTCATGGGAACTATAATTTACACGCCGCATTCATCCAAGGTAAGAGGGTTCAAATGGCACAAATTAAAAGCCTGCAGTTTCCTACTTCTGTTTTTAACATATCACATTGATACACGGCCAGTTTTTAAAGTGATAAAAGGTTTCTATCGAAATATTAAACAGCAAGAAGATGCACTATTTCTACACTGTCAGCATTGCTGTGTTTTACTGCATCCTTCCTCACTCCTTACAGCCACTGTCGATGATTATAAAATAGTAACAGTCCAGATGCAGTCCAAAAGGACAAATTAATCTTCCAGACACCCAGCTCTTACAATCAAATCCTGGACAGAAATTTCCAGGAACAGAAATAATTAAATTAATGTGGGTTTAAAAAAAAAAAAAACCACACCAAAAAACCCTAAAAAGAAGCAACAAACAAAACAGGCAGCACGGAGCACCAACAGCTACCTGAGGAGATGCCAGCGCGGAGAGACGCCAATACCTGTGGCTGCCCCAGGGGCAGGTCCAACACCACCCTCCGAGCCTGGCCCAGAACCATGAACTTTCTGGTGCTCTTGGTGATGCTGCCCTTAAAGGATTGCCCTGGCAATCCACCCGAGTGACACAGCTCCCAGCACTCGTGTCCTGCGATGGGGATGCCCCAGCAACTGTGTGGAGATGGGCCCTAAGGTCACCTCTGGTGCTAAGGATGGCTCAGAACGCCAAAGGCCCTCTTGCACCAAGACACACACTGCCCCACAGGGCTGGGCCTCACAGGACAGGGAATAAAGAAGGAAAACAGGAGATCTGAAAACTGGGGAACTGCATGGGGGTCTTCCTTCTCACTGGGTGTTGCACACTTCAGTTCGCCCCGGCACGCGATGCCCCCTCCCTGCACATCCACAACCTTTCCCTGCTCACCCCTTCGGCCAGCTCCAGCCCTGAACAGCAAAGCACCAGCTCTCCAGACACCACGGGCTGCTCCCAGCCACAGCCCTGCTGCACAGACAGCCTCAGTTTCCAGAAATGTCATAGGCTGTCGGGAGCCCACAGTTAACTGAGACATCTCCAGAGAACTCTGTCTCCATTGTAGATCTTTCTGGAGGCAGGACTAGGATGCTCTTGGAAACATTCCTCAGCAGCTCTTAAGCACCCAGCAAGCATTACTTGGAAAAGCCCACAAGCCTTTTATGTATCTTATTTTTTTGCAAGTAGTCATCAATGGACTCAGGGCATCACAAAACCAGCTACAGATACTATTGCCAAAAAGCATGAATGATTTTTATCAGCAAGGCAGAGAGATACTCAGCAGAGCTTTGGCAAAACGCCTGCTTCCCATGGCTACTACCCTCAGGACTCCACAACCCCTCTCCCAACGTGCACATCAATGTGCCTGGAGCGCCTTTGGGATTCCAAGCACTGTGCTAGCGCAGATCCTGACTCCGGCCACCTTTCCTTGACAACCAGAGCGGAGACCTGCAAAAATTGGGAAATGCAGCTTTTTCTGGGTCAGTAAGTCAGTGTTTTCCCCGTGTCTGATTGGCTGGGGCAATTCCACTTCAGCGTTAGTGTTGACAGAAAATATGTGCTGAGAATTTTAGAGTTCAGGATGTTCTTTAGTCATTTTGGTGATTTGATGTGGCACAGGAAATATTAGTGCATATTCTGTATTTTCAGTCACACTCACTTCACCATTCTTATTAAAAAAAAATAGACAACAGAGTCAGATCACTGAGACTGAAATTATGAGCAATCTGACAAAAGTCAGAGATGGGGGAGGAAGGTGATAAAGACTCAGCCAAATGTTAAGCTACTAGTTCAGTGTGATATTTTAATTTCTATTCAGCTTTTATTAAACCTGCCTCCAAATTAGGCGTTTGATGAAGAACAAGCCTTGCAGTGATGCTGCCTGTGCTCACTGGCTCCTCACCCCACGCTGTGGGTCCTGACTAATCTCAGCACTATTGGTCTTAGAGACTTTCAATACCTTGGCCATGAATTTAATATAAAACTAGATAAAGATAAGCTACCTTTCACCAGATAGGACCAATCAAGATTTCACTGCTCCTTTCAACAGGACTGTGAGTTTTGGACTTGATCAAAGTGTACTTGTGACTAATTATGTTCTGAGACCACGGTATCAGCTCCACTGGGCAGTGTTCCCCTCCCCTACTAATCAACACATCTCTGGAATTCTCATCCCAATACAGAATAAAGCTGCTCTTCCTCTGGCAAAAGCCCCGAAGTACAGCTGTTGCCGCTAGTATACAATTTACACCCCTCCGAACCACCAGAAGGGAACAGAGCAAATCCCAGATGCAGGATCTCCCCCAGCTGATTTCTGCAATACAAATTACTGAAGATGGGCTTCACTTTTCTTTCTGTTGAACTGGCAGAGTGCTCCACATCCTTAATATTAATTAAGTGCCTATTTTTGTTACGACACGCAAGGCTCCAGATAAAGAAGTTCATCAGAGTCAACAGAAAATACCACAAATGAAAGAAGATGTGTACTAAACTTTAAAACATTCACAGGGCAGTTTAGGTTGGAAGGGACCTTAAAGCCCATCCAGTTCCACCCCCTGCCATGAGCAGGGACACCTTCCACTAGACCAGGTTGCTCCAAGTCCCGTCCAACCTGGTATTGCACACTGCCAGGGATGGGGCAGCCACAGCTTCTCTGGGCACCCTGTGTCAGAGCCTCACCACCCTCACAGTGTTCAATTTCTTCCTAACATCAAATCTAAATCCTTGTTTAGCTTAAAACCACTGCCCCTTGTCCTATCACCATCTACCTGTATAAATAGTTGCTCTCCCTCTTTTCTATAAGTACCCTTCAAGCACTGAAAAGCCAAATAAAGCCTGATAAGTTCACACAGTACTTTTTTGTAAAGTCTACTAAAATCCAGTACAGGACAGAACTGCACTGCAGGTTTCTCTCAGCAAACTGCATTTAAAGAGCACGGAGTTTAAAAAGCAAGATTTCTAATCATGGCCATAAACAAGGGCAGTGGAAACCCCAAGATCACAGTTTATTTCACAAAACTCTAGCTTCTGCTGGTAGCCTGTGGAGCACCAGCTCCAGCTGGGTGCTTCTGGGTGTGCTGCCACCCTCTCATCCCCAGCACATCCCTATCCCCAGATTCTTCATCCTTTAATCCTGAAGCTGTGAAATCCAGAAACCAAACTTACAGTCCTCCTGAAGGAGGCTGGCTGGATTCTGCTTCCTCCTGCACTGCTCTTCTACCCCTGGGTTTTGTGGGCTCTGCCCCGGGGATGAAGCACTGCTCTTTGCAGGATGCCCAGCTCTAGGGGGCTAACAGCAATAATAGAGAATAATTGCAACAGAAACCCTGGGCACCCACGTATCAAGTCAAGACAGTGCATCTTAATTTTTTCCCCTCGGTTTCTGCATTGCTGTAGGTTAGCCTAATTGATTCGCGTTCCCACCAAATTAAAGACACAGCACGCAGACAGCATGCCAGTGAAAAAATATGGCAACAGCAAAAGTTTACAAATTTAATTTGCAATTGTTTTAGCAAAACAGCTCAGTCCACTCCTTCAGTTTTGGAAAGTAATCAGCTCGTGCTAGAGGAAGTTACCAGCTCCCAAGCAGGAGCACTACAACGCAGATGTATTTCATCAGAGATTAAGACCAGTTTTTCAGTTAATAAGTGGATTTTGCAAGTGAGGCAACACTGTAAGTTACAATTCTGTGGGCTCACGATTCCAGAGGAGGGGAATACTTGGAGAGTAATGCCAGGGAAAGGATCTTGTGCCAAATTTCCTTTTAAAAGCAATGCTGGTGTAAATCCCAGAGAAGCCCCAAACTGTCACTTCAGTGCTAATAGGGATCCCCAAAGCAGCTCTTTTTCCCAGGCTGCCATCAGAAGACAAAACCAGAGTTTCCACCGCCTCCAGCGAAAGGGTTAAGCCAAGATTTCAGTCCCCTGGTTCAAACCGCCCAGCGAGCACTCCCTGCCCAAATTACAGCAGCGCATACATCCAACAGATGCCGTTCAGACAGGGGCTTTCCTTGCCCTGAGGTACAGTTCAGTTTGTCCATTCTACTGTGCAATTACAGAATCAATAAAACATCCCTTTGAAACTCCCTGGACTAGTGCCGACACGCAGACAGTAGTCAAGCTGACATTTTTTGCTGTTTCCGTTATTACCACCGTCAAGCCTTCTGAGAAGCAACACATCAAAACCCAGGCGCCTCAAAGCAAAGGAGGAAAGGCAAATGTAGAGCTGAGGTTTTGTTCCTCGTATCGGCATCGCATCGCTCCCCAGGCGATCACACAGCGCCGGGCATACCTGCAAACAAACCCTGCTCAAAGCCATCAAAACAGGCAATGGGAAACTCAGCGCTTCCGAAAAGCACGTGTGCCCCACCCTCCTCCTCTTCCAGCACACCAATATCCCTTTTTTGCTGTTTTCCTGGGGAGAGGAGGGAATTGCTGGTGGCAGATCACCTGGCCTAAATGGGGCAGCTCTGATTTGGGGATGAACTTATTAGAAAGGCAAATACCGAGCGTCCTGTTGCTCGCGTGTGCTCGTGAATGCGGCACGAGATGTGGACTGTATGTGGAAGTTGGGAGGTGGGGTTGAAATCTCGCCATCCATCTGTTTCTGAGCAGTGCCTGAAACACTGAAATAGAAATGGGAAGCTGCAGAGTGCCAGGAGTGGAACCTGGGAAGAAAAAATGCAGGAGCAGGACAACAAAGAGGAAGATATTGAATTAGCATGCTCAGAATGATTCAAAGGACAATTGGATAACCAAGGACAGGCCTAGCAGAGCTGCATTCACTGTCTGTGAAAATGCAATGTTTTCTCCTATAAGAATTAGCAAAATCTGCCCAAATAGAAGGAAAATGCAAAGCTGAAGGTCTTAGAAGTACTTCTTAAAATTACCATCTTCAGATGGTTATTTTCACATTCACTACATAAATCACAAATTATTTCATCATTCATTTTGAGCTTTAAAGGCTGGTGTGTATGGTCAGTATCCCACATATCTACATTTCCAGGGAAAAAAAAAATCTAGAATTCCTCCAAAGTACCACTTCTCTACTTGATAAACTATAAAACTTGCTCCTACAGCCAGAGCATTCCCTCAGTTTTCCTCCTCAACAGGCAGGACGTGGGAAGCTGAGCGACGGACTCTCCAAAACATACCTGCCACAATGACCACAGACAAGGAAAGCCCACCTTAGGCATAAGGAGCCTTTCCAATTTCACAGCAGATTCCTGAATCTCCCTTAAACACAGGCATTACAAACCATACGAACTTCACATTCAGAAATAACCCATTTGTAAGAGTTTGTCAGTTGAAAAAGGGCAGCCCAGGCGAGTTACAGAGATGCTCAGCACCAAGGCTCGGCGATGTACGACTCCTAAAAAACGTCAGCATTTGCAAAGTTTCTTAAAACTGCTTTAACCCTTATTTGAATCAATCCTTGCTCCCTCAAAGGTTATGTGCATATCCAACTGTTTGCAAGTAATAAATAAATCATCCATAACACAGTTTTAATTCTGATGGCTCTACACACACTGACGCCCCAGGCCTCCAGACAGAAGGAATACGCTTGCAAGGCAGTGGTGGGGGTAAGGAGCTCTGCACCTATTTCCCAGACCTGAAAAAGGCAGGTTAAATAACCTCCCAGTGCCCTACAAAGCAGCTGAATAAAAACCACAATCCAACTCTCCTGAGTTCAAAGGTTAATTTATAAGATTATATTTCCTCCCAGAGGATGCTCACGTGTCTTCTATACCGACACAGGCCAAATAATAACTCATTTGGAGAGCAGCTTATTTCGAAGAGGTTTCACATTTAGTGATGAGCACAAGGAGGAGAGAGGGAGGAGGTCTCACATTCAGACTCTGTCTCAGGATATATCATATCTTTTTGCCAAACCAGTTCTCTTTGTGGTATAAGATCACGGGTGTGTTAACTGTAAAAACTCCTTTTAAAGCGACCGAAGCTGAAGATAATAAGGTTGTGTCATCTGTACAAATACTCTGTACTGGAATGAGCATGCTGGTGCACCAGAGGAAGAGCTGGCTGAACACAAAACAGTCAGAGCAACAGAAACCGAGAAGATCCTCAAGCCTGGCTTGTTAGGAATGACCTAAAATGGCCCATTTTGACTCACTCCTCTCTACCTCCTCCATCAGAGGATTCAAAGGGAAACTGCAATTCAACCTTCACGGCTGAAGCACGACTGCAACAAAACTATTTTTTGTCATGAAAGAAAAAACAAGTTGCGGGTGCCTGAATGCTGATAGATCACTTTTGCTTTAAGAGAACATCATGTCAATCAAAACTAAATTCCTTATGCTCATCACAGGAGCTTGCAACCAAGCAATACAAAAATCTCATTCGAGTTCAACCAGTAATGTGTTCAAAGGCTTCCCAATCTGCTCTGTCTCTGGCATCAGCAGCAGACAGAGAAGAGGCAGAAGAGATTGCAAAAAAAAAAATATATATATATAATAATAAAAAAAAAAATCGCTTGCTGTGCAAAGTAGAAAGGCCTCTAAACCAAAATAAAAATAAGCATTAAAACGTGTGTGTGGGACTAAAAGGATATACAGCAGGTTGAAATGTGCTATATCTTCCTCACTGGTGAGGAAAGACCTCTATAACTCACCACAAGCTTCGATCACTCGTGAGCTATCAGCTATTTCTTTGCTGCTTGAGTAAATATAAGTCATTCACAGCTGAAACATAATTTCTCTCTCTTTCCCCTGCCACTATATGTTGTGTGCGAATATGTCTTGTATATAGGCACACTAACACAGCATGCTGTTCAAATACACATCAGAGTTCACCAGATGGTGGGGATTGCCAGACACTCGTCGTTGCCATGAGCTCGGAGCCATGGTGTAACTCATGAATGATGTGTCTAAGCTGTAAGTGGGTTTTGCATAGTTACATTCCGCTCACCGACACAAAACTCGACACAAAACTCTGTTTTCTGATTATGTCCAACCTGCAACAGTTTAGAACTGTGAGAAGGCGTAAGGGAGTGTTTGGTATCGTGTTGTTTTTTTTTTTTTTCTTCCTCCCAGAGACATGGCTCTGAAGGAGCTATTTTCATCTGGGGGTTATGATTCACACTCGTACACGCAAAATTATACAGTTTAATAAAGCTGTGGCCACAGTCAGTGCCCATGTTTGAGCATAATCTAAAAAACCCAACCTCAGAAAAACAAAGGTGTTTTACCAAAAATAAGCAAGGTTTTAAGAGGCAATCATCTTAATTATGCATAGGAAAAATATATGAGATTGGAGTTTAAGTTTTGTGTACGGGCCTCAGCATGTACTTGGGCATTAAGATATTTGGGCAATAAATTATGTGAGCATAGTCTGGTAAGGATGTGAATGTTGGGTGAATTGGCAATTTCCTAGTCTTTAATTAATGATGGTGTTGAGAAAGAATGTGGCCTTCCTTCTAAATTAACAATGCTTTTTAATCAGCAAGTGAATCTGCCTGTTTGAAGCAGAAGGTAGCTCTAGGCTTGCAAAAAAAGGAACAGAGGCTCCAGAAAAAAAAAAAAGCTGGAAACCTGGCAATGCACTCAGGGTCCTACCAGACCCTCTTTACTGCCTCCAGCAGAGCTTTTACCTTATCCAAGGTCTCTAACAGCCAGTGATGAAATAAACACCAAGGGAAAAGGAAAACGCTAAGAGCTACGAAGAGCTTCCATCTGATTCAGAAGGGTGGGAGATGGACTGCTTGTGTCTGCTGAACAGAGCCAAGGAGAAACTCCAACCCAACACCAGGCAGATGCCAGGGCATATCTAACTCCAGAGTGAAGGGACTCTACCCTTCAGACATTTCCACCTACAACACAACCATTGCATGCAGAGAGTTTATAGATCTCCATCCAACACGAGGACACAGCATTAAACGATCCGGTAACCCAGTAAAGCATCGTGAAAAACAGTCCTTTTACTATTGCTTTCCTTATTTATTCCTACAAAACACATTCTGCCCATCCAGTTCCTGAATATAATTCACCGTTCTTATTTTTAGCCCCTCACAGACTGAAGTCTGTTGAACAAAATCGGTTTCTGTGCCATCAGTGCTCAGGAGAGACAATTAATTTTGGAGATCAGGGACACATTCTTACCTATGTATTAACTTTCAGAATGGCCTAATGGTTTAAAACATTAGGGGGAAAAAAAAGTAAGAAAAAAGATTGTTACAAGCAGCATTTGTTATTCTAAAGTTTTAGTAAGGATTGGATGCCTCCAAGGGTTGGGGCTTCAGCTCCACTTAAGAACACAAGTTCACCATCCAAAATTTCTTTGAACTAATAAAATCCCTGGAGGTTATCAGATTGGGCTGAACACGGACTACGGTTTTCAACTCCTCCCCTTTTATCTGTAAATACCGTGAGAGGAGCTCTCTAGCACCCGAAGTCAAATAGCTTCCTGTCTTGGCTGGGAACCGCTTCGGCAAACACTCGAGGCCATGAAAAGCGGTTGGATGCAGGCTCTGGGCAGGAGAAGGCTCTGTCAGTCACTGCCGGCTCACCCCGGCCCCGTTTCAAGGAGCGTGTTTCAGCACGACATGGCTGCGTTATGTACAAACCCTGCACATTTCTGACTCCCAGACAACTTTCTGAGGCCACAGGGAACACTGTCTCCCCTCCTCCCAAGGCAGCATCTTCCCCTGTCGGCCCCATCGGGCAGATATGCCCACAGCACTGCAACCCCTGAAATTCAAGGTGCTGGGTCAACCCTCATGGAGTCAAACATCCTCTCTTCCCCAGGAGTATCAGTGAGCACTGAAGAGCCTGAGCCCTCTGGATATGCAGCTCCCCTTGTCCAACAACAGACATCTCACCCCCAGCCAAAGCCTATTCAGATGGAGGAAGAGAAGAGGGAATCAAAAACTCCTCTGTCTGGCACAAACGCTCCTGCTGCGAGCTGAGCACACACTGAATAGCCTGTTCATGGTGTCTGTGCTAAAAGTAAGGACCTGGCTTTATTTCTTTGTTGATGTTGATATAACTTAAGAAGCTGAAACAGTTGAAACTGGGAAATCCTGGGAATAGAGGGCGGCACAGGGGGCAGAGGCATCCCGCATGCCCCGCGCCATCCTTACTGTTATTTCCCTCTCAAGGAGCAGAGCAGCACTTTATTCTTTCAAATGAACAGAATATATGGTGGTGGGGAAGCACAAGTGTACAAAGCAATAATGAAAAAACTGTGTTGTGCTCCTGACTGGAGAGACTGGCAGTCTGAAAGGTACACACGTGTGACAGTAAAATAAAAACGCATGTAAGCTCTGTATGGATGGGAAGTCCGAGCTTAATTCAGGCTAGTTACTACTACTAGCCTCGACCCCTCCAAAAAATCAGACTCAATTCAATTAAAATGTCTTTTTGCTCTTTTTCTTTTTTTCTGGAGGTGAGTATTTCTGATTTTTTAAGCTACTTTTTAAACAACACTTCCCTGGCTACTGAATGCTCCAAGGCCCTGTATCTCATGGCTTCACAGCCGGCTGAGAACAAGCAGCTCTTTCTTGCTAAGAAATTACTTACAATTTTACACAATACCAAACCACGGCCATCCTATCACCTTTAAAAAGAGATGATGTTTCCTTCTTTCTGGAGCATCTGAGCCTTTTTTGTTCACTTAGACTAGCTATGAGCAGGATCTTCCACAGTGACATTTTCAGAGCTACTTAAGATGTTTTGATTGCCCAAGTTCAAACAGCTCTTAAAAAAAAAAAAAATTCTCTTTGGCAATTTTGCAAATCTCATCCTAAACCTTAACATATTTCTACAGCATGAGGCCCTCGTTAGCCTCCGAAACCGATGGTTTCCGAAAGCTGTGGATGCGTGGGAGTCCTTGATGCCCCGTGTCAAGTCAGCCATCACCCGCAGCAAGAGCCATTTCGCAGGACTGCCAGGCTGCACCCCGCACCAAGAACAGCACCACTCGTCTGCAGGTTCTACTCCACAGGGTAATTAAGGGGAGTCCAACCCCAAAAGGAGGCACAGATCATACCCCCAAGGCACAAAAGCCGGGGAGAGGCTGAGAAAAGGCAGCGCGGAGCCAGGGAAGGAGGCAGGCTCGGCAGCACGTGGAGGGCAGCTGGCTCCGGCTCAGCTCCCTGGCACAATGGACCTTTGGGGAGCTGGCTTCCCGGCTACGAGCCCTAACAACTTCATTACTTAATTAAATGGTACTCGCAGAGCGTTCCGTGCGGGAGCGCGGGCAGCAGGCAGCGGCCCCGCTCCTCTCCAGCACGCTCCACAATGCAGCACATGTCCTGGCCATAAAGTTATCCAGGCAGTTGCTTCCTTGCCTGAATGCCGACTACAACCACGGCCTCTGGATGCAAATTACTGGCTTTTATAGGTTCCTAAAAACATTTCACTGTGTCTGCTGAACAATGTGGGAGTTGTAGAAAGGGCCCGATGATGGCAATGGTGTAATTAAAAGCTGTGAGTGGAAAAAAAACCCATCAGATTCCTTCTTCCAGACAGAAAAACTGGTAAAAACGTACTTCTTGGAAATAGTTTAAAAGAAAATGTCAAAGTAAATAAATAAAAAAACCCCATATTCACTCCTCCCTGTAATCCCTCAAGTTTCCAATAGCTTCCCCGCTCAGTGCCCGTGAAGGAAACCGTATATGCTAGAGCACGTCCCTAAGCCCTGTGCTCTATCTCGGAAAGAAACGAGATAGAGAAACTCTCCCTATCTAATCAGCAGCCCTGTCTGGTACTAACAGAAGTTACTATCTCTGCCTGCCTGTCAGGAGCTGCACAAAACCCATCGGTGCCGGGGCTGATATGGGAGCAAGAGGTGCGAGGGCTGTAAAACCGTCCGGCAGCTTCGGGATGGGCACCCAACCCACACCAACATCCCTGGGGAACAGCCTGACCCCAGCGAGCCAGGCCCCTTCTCCTGTGCTGGGACAGCAGGAAGACTTTAGATAAACCCTGCCCTTGGAGTCCTTGGACCAGCACGGCGCTTGTTATTTACTGATGAGGAACTCGCCTCCCAAAATGGGGACATTCTGTTATCTCACCTGCTGCAGGGTTAAAGTCTTGATCTACTGTGAGGGTGGTGAGGGCCTGGCACAGGTTGCCCAGAGAAGCTGTGGATGGCCATCCCTGGCACTGTCCATGACCAAGCTGGATGGGGCTTTGAGCAGTGTGGTCTAGTGGAAGGTGATCCAGCAGGGGGGTTAAAAGTAGATGCTCTTCAAGGTCCCTTCTAACCCAAACCATTCAGCGAGTCCATGATTAAGGCAGAAAAAAATGAGGGGAGCCCCTCATCCAAATGCTAAACTATCCCAAACCTCCTGCACACTGAATTCTACATTAACATCTATTTGATGTATTAAAACGCACAGAGGGGGATGACTTCTGCTATTTCCTCCCTCTCCAAAAACATAAATTTACAGCCACATCAGCTGGCAGTGCTGCTATCAAAGTGGGTGGCCAGCATTAACCACCACTGGCAGCATGGGGACCCACCTAGCCCACTCCCAGTTTGAAAGTGTAGGGCCAACACTGGGTGTTGAACACATCTGGGCAGTCCCAAGCAGCCTCTGTGCCTAATACAGGAACTTCCTCCGACGGCACATTACTGCACGCTCCAAGTACAGGCATGCTGCACGTTGTTTCTCCAAGCATTAGCTGTGGCCTCAAACAATCAAGAAGCTTTCTTTTTTTTTTTTTTTTTTTACCCCCCCCCCCCCTTTTTTTTTTTTTTTTTGGAGAAATGATCAAACCGGGGGTGGGGACAGAACATCCTGCGTGAAACCGCATCCTGAACAAGCATCACCACGATTCACTGTAAATAAATACTCTCTCCTTGCAGCACTTCCGTCAACTGTCACTGCCTTGGCTCCAATCACCTTTCAAGTCCAAACAGGAAAGCAGAGAAAAGCGAGTGAGATGGCAGATATGAGGTTTAATTTGCTTTTCACTGCAGTTTTCATTGGTGGTGCGCTTCCAATTCGTCGGCATTGCCAGCTGCCTGGAATCACTCCTGGACCCAGTTTTTTCCTGTTAACCTTCATAATTGTATTATTATGGGCAAGCCCACAAACCGTGCTACAAAACGCTGTAAAAAGTGCAGCTTCCACCCTTTATTAGATAAGCAGCCAGATCCAAACCCAGCTGCTGCAGACAGAGAGGCAACGCAGATTTACTGAAGATGTTTCTTCACCTATGTTTTACATAATGCAAGATGTGCCTGCAAAAAAAAAAAATAAAGCTGACAGGGGGGTGCAAAGGGATTACAGGAGGAAATAAGTTTGACCTCAATTTTCTTGAAAACTTACGAAACCATATATATAAATTTGGGAAGATCACAGATGTGAGGGGATAGCAGCGCTGGGCAGGAGAGCGAAGGCAGGAGCTACCTCGCTCCACACACGTGAGCTGGGTGAGGGGTGGGACCGCTGCGCACCCCACGGGGTTTTGTAGGAGCTCACGATGAGGAAGAAGAAGAAGAAGAGCTGCCTCTCATGCGCACCCCCTCGTGGGCACAGCACCGAGGCTGGAGGGACGGGGAGACCGCACGGATGTGCGTGTCCAGGGGATGAAAACTGGAGGAAAACCCTCCTGAACTTCCATCAGACCAAAGCAGAGCAGCCCCCTCACCTTCAGGAGGGCAGCAAAGCCCTTTTGGCAGCCGCATCCCTCCTGGGTGTGCCGGGATGGACGGGATCCCCTCCCCGCTGCACACGCACGCAAAATGAGCAATTTAATTAATAAAAGTAAAACTGAAGTATTACATGTAGCAGCAAAGCATTATTAAAAGCCATAATGTCTCAAAGGTTCCTATGAAGTCATGTTCTTACAATTCACTCTGAAGAATTTAAAGACAAAATTACATGCTTGGTAATACTCCAGGGAGCACGCTTTTCTATGTGGCCCATTGTTTGTGTATGATGCATGGCTTTGAGAAAGTGGCATTGTTAAGGGGATCATAAATCACAAAGGGGAAGTTTGATTTTTTTTTTTGATTTTTTTTTTTTTTTTAAAGAAGTCTTATTCCAGACAGGGCTTTCCTCTGCTGTGGAGTTTTCAGCTTATTTCAGCAAATGAACTCACATCAGACTAACATAGGCTGTGGGGGTCTCAAGCTGCTCAAATGAACATCACCTTCTTCCCTACAGCCTCTCCAGAGAAATAAGCATTCCACAGTCAGTATCACAGGATTTGTATACCTGATTCCAAGGGAACGTTTATTTTTCTAAAGATAACTCTTCAAGATAAAATCTTGAATATTAAAGAGCAGCACTAAAACTTCTGCACTGCCTTTTGCAAAGATTTCTCAGTGTGGTTTTCCAGCTTAAGACTTCATCAAATGATCTATGGCTTTAGTGTGGTTATTTATTTTTAGGTGTATTAGTTCTGAATTTGGGGACCGGTGGGCTCAGTGTAGTTCAAAAGCAAACAGCAAATGCCAAAATCACTTACTACCCACAGGCACCCACCCCATCCTTCCCCATGCGCATGAGTTAGCCAGTAGCCTCCTCCCAGAGCAACCACAATGAGGTTACTGCTCTGGTGAGGCTGATGTACTACACCTCTCACTGGAGCTGGAAACGCACAACAGTCTCCACGACACTGCCCAGCCTCAGCTCAAACTATACCAACCAACCAAAAAACAGATGAAAACCAACAAAAATTCAAGGGCGTCACCAAAAGCCCATCCCGATATTTAGCAGTAACTCCCTGCTAAGAACAAAGTACACAAAGCAGTTTGCAAGGGAAGAACCAACACATTCAAGCATGAATCAACAGTGATCAGCCAAGCCAGAAAGCCAGGAGTGTCTCCAGGCTCCAGAAGCCCAACCAGGCACCACTTGGAGGGTGGTTTTCACACACACACACACACACACGAGCATTTACCAAAGCACCTGCTTCTTTAAGTGGGTACCCCAGAGCACAATGCAATCAGGCATCTTCCTCCCCAGGGGCCAGATCCCAAAACACAGATCACGTGGGCTCACCCCCTGGTTAGGTGAAATTGCACTCTCACACCATCTCTTGTGACCCACTCCATTTGTCTGTAATTTGTGTTCTGTGTATGTATTTCACACACAGAGGAAAACCTCAAGCAGAATTCCTTCCTAATGTGAAGAAATATTAAACTCTTCAAAGCAAATCTGAAATACTGGCTGTCACCTTTATGGATACACCAGCACTTCCAGCAGTGAAAGATTTCCAGCTACATATCATCTCTATAAATCACATTGCCCTGGGACTCAGTCCTACATCTCTGCATCCTACTGTCCATATAGCTCCTGTTCTACACACAACGAGCCCTCCTATTCCATTTTTAACTATTTTCCTAGATGTTTTCCTGTTGCAGCATACAAGAAGTACAAAGTATTTGGGTTTTTTTTTTCAAACTTAGTCACCAGACAGTACCAGGTTAATTTAAGTGGCCTTGACTCCTGGCTGGCATAAATCAGCACAGCCACAGCAAGTGCACAAGAATTAAGGAACTGTGTCAGTTTATGCCAGCTAAAAATCTGACCCCATTCATCTGATTTGCCTCGAGATAGTCACTACAGTCAGAATGTAAGAATAAATTAGCATGGATTAAACCTAGGAACACCTGCTAAGGAAACTTGACTGTGTTCAAATACACACAACTGGAGTTAATTTCACTCATAATTGTGCAGCTCAAGTCATGTGACTTAATACCATTAACTAACAGGATCAGTCCACTACTAGTTGTCCCTAAATACAAGAGAAAAAACCCCAGCCTTTCTATTTAAGGACCAACTGCTCACAAATTTACGATGGTTGACTCAAGAAACACACGGCTCCTTCCTCTGCCAAAACATCTGCCTCCTTCAGGAGAGCTGACTTCATCCAGCACTGGTGGAAGGTCTCTGTCTGCATTATTCTCACAGCACTGAGTATTCGGCTGCCAACACTACATGAAGGAGCTATTTATGCTCCATAAAAGGCTTGGATGTAGTCTGCAACACGGGCAGAAATGAGAGCGCTAAATCAAGCTAATTATTTTGAGACCTTCAAACTAGAAACATTAATACAATAAAATCCACGTGTTTCTCTCAACTCATGCACCTTGCAAAGGATTTCTACTCTGTGTGTTCCAAAAGGCCATCATATGGAAACAATTTCAGCACACAAGCTTAAACTGACTTCTACCAATGCAAAGACCCTTGACCCATCTTTATGGGCATTTTAAATAATTTATGTGCAACTTGAATGCAATCTGCTCTACTTGACATCTCTGACCCAGAGCATATCGAGGTTTATGTTGGGTTTCTTTAACACTGAGACCCTGTCAAGGGAAGATGTGATCTACGCTGTTACAACAGGAACTCCCCTCCACCAGCCACTGAAGCAGGGCTCGACCAATCCCCACTGCTGCCCCTCTGCCAAAATGTTCTGGCCAAAAAAACTTTGCTTTTCCTTAGGGTTTCCTGTAGGTAGGCTCTCTCTTTTCCTACCTCTCCTGCCAGGTGCCCAGAAAAGAATCAGAAAGAGCTGGTGGAAAAGGGGAGGGCTTCGCCATGGTCTGAACCAGAGCACGGCCGCAGCGCCCATGGAAGAAAGAGGTCATTGCAAGCAACGCAGCCCTGCTCCTCCTGGAAGGGAACACAGGGTTTGAGGAAAGGATAAAAGAAGCCTTAATACCTGCTCTTCACCTGGGAGAACTGATTAGTCAAAAGTATTTTCTGGGAGCTCATGCAAATCAGTGCCTGTGCCGTGTCCTCTGCGAGGGACACAGGAAGAGCCAAGCCCCTGGGGAGAGCTGAGCACAGCTGGGCAGAGCAAGTAAATCCCTCCAGGAGCAAGCAGGGAGGGCAGAAAGCAGCAGGGATGCTGCCTGCAGGGAGGGGAGGACACAATGCACAGGGGAAGGACGGGGCCTGAGCCCCTCTGCTTCCATAAGTGATGGGCTCAGGCCACCCCAGACGGGGACTCAGCCCCACCTCACCTGCCACAAGCCCTCAAACGCGGATGGATCCTCTCAGAAAGGAGCTGAGGGCTGCACGGGGAGATCACAGGAGCCCTGCCCGTGTGATTTTAGCACATTGAGGCCAAGGGAGTGAGGAGGCACTTTGAAATGTGGAATGGTTTGGCTGGAAGAGACCTTAAGGACCATCAGGTCCAAGCCCCCTGTCACAGGCAGTTCACCTTCTACTTTGGACTCCCTGCCTTTATCTTCTGAGGGCTCTCGTTGGTAACCACAAGCTAATCCACCCCAAGCATGAGCCTGATTTAAATCAAAGTGATTTGAATCACTGATTCTAATCAGGGTTTATATCAAAAAAGCAGGAAACATGGTTTAAATCATTGATTTCAAACTTGTTTTGCATTTGTACTTTTATATTTATTTTCTTTAAGAAACAAATTCTAATTGGTTAGCAACTTAATAAAATATGACCTTTTCATTAACTTAATTTTTCTGTCTGCTAAAACTGGTGTTTATTTTCACATTCATTTGCATCCCTAAGTTTTAGGCTATGACTATGTCAGAAATTATGACAATTTTTATTAGCTGGTAGTTTTAGGACTGGTATCGATCTTTATTTAGTTGAAAAATAAAACTGCAAGAAAATGAAAATAACATTTTTATTTATTAAATTAAGGTTGTTTAAATATGCTGGATACTTAATGAGTTTATACATTTATGCATGTAAAACATTTACTGAACATGATCTGTTGCAAGAAAATGGAATATATTATGATCACAGCAGTATTAGATCTCAATCTTCCACACCTTTATTTTATTCCTAGATTGGAAAAGGAGAACAAGGTCTCCTTTTCTCAGTTTTTACTGAATCATCAAAGGAATTACTGAAACTAATCATTCAGCCCTATCTCAGTGAACACTGAAACCAAACTTCATCCACAGAAGGTCATCTAAAGCTTATCAATATTCACATACTCTAACACAACCGAAAGAGTCAACTTCAGTTAGGTCTTTGGACTATTCTTTTTTTTAAATGTAATCAGGAAACTTTATTTTTATTTTGTATTTAATCATTTAAGCACAATAAATTTGTTTCAAATTTCGCTATTATCGTCTAAAAATAGTATTTTAAAATACTTTAAAAATTAAACATCACAGAACTTAAATAAAAGTAATATTTAAAAACTGCCTAAAGCTAATTCATTTTGTCCTGCCTATTTAAACTGCAGTTCTAAATAACTTAAAAATGTCTAAATATTAAGCAAGTCATAGTACAGTCAATAAAATAAAAAAAAAAAAAACCCACCAAAACAAAAAACAAAAAAAAACCAAAACCCACTTTCCTTTAACTTGAGATATTCAAATTCAGGAGGTATTAAAAAAAAAAAAAAAAAAAAGCTGGTTTATTATCTTAGGTTCAAAGTTCTTGGTTCTCTGCTGCCTGGTGACTCTGTAAATATTTTGGCTTTGCTGCATGAGGCGATGTAACACCCCCAGCCCCATGCACAGCTCTAAGAAGGCCCCACCATCCTCACCCCATCCTCACAGCCAGGGTACCCACACACAGCCCTCCTGAAATCAACTCCTTGCATTACAGTCTGCTGCAAAACCCTATTAAAAAAAAAAAAAAAAGAAAAAGAAAAAAAAAGGCATCTAGAGGGGGGAAGTGAAGGGGAGGAAGAAAAGAAAAGTCGCTCTATTGAGTACAGCATCTCTACCACACATAATTCAAGGACTATAGCCAGTATGAGTTGGGGGGTAGGGGGGAGAAGGGAGCTTTTTTTATCCTTTTCCTTCAAAGAAACTCATCAGAAATAAACTGCTATTCAATTAGGTAAATCCTCACCACATTTACTTTCAGCAAACCTAAATAATAATATGAAATAACCCAAAATGCCATGAAGGAACAATATATATAACATGTGGTAAAAAAAAGTTTAACAAATCCCTGGAGAGTTACCCCCAGCACTGAATGTGGCATTTCTTTCCCAAAGAATTTACAAATCCAAGCTCACAATAGAAGACTTCAAAAATAATAATTACAATCTGCTCGGTAACAACTATTTGGGTGTTTCTTTTGCACTTAAAATAAAAACAATTACATATAAATACTACCTAAACATACATGCCATCTCAATCAGGAGGGACTGAAATGGAAGAACACACAGCTTACAGGCAACTAGTTCTGAAAATATAAATGTATGCTGTTCTTTAAATACACCTTTAAAAACAATTTCGTCAGTTTAGATTTTATGGCAATTTGAGATCCCATTTTGACAGTCTTGTATGCACCACACACCACCTCCCCATAAAAAACACATATAGAAAGGTATTCGTGTTCTTGGTTAAGGCAAGATTAACACAACAAGCCCTTCTCTAAAAAAAAAAAAAAAAAAAACAACNAAAAAAAAAAAAAAAGCAACTTAAAACAGAAAAAAGCTCTTGTAATAAGAAGGCCATTTTACTGTTTACATTACAATTCTAAGTGACTGGATGCAGCATAAAGCTATGATTATTTTCCTGTGGTCATAATATATGTGATTTAGAGTATGTTTGGGGAAAACGTTAACTGAGACAGAGGGCTGTAAACAGACCCAGAATTTGGGCACAGAAATGCACCCCCTCGTGCTAACCCACATCCAGCCCCGTGTGCGACTTTATTTACTGCTCAGAGTTCACTGCAAAGGAGTGAAGCCGTCTCTAATGCCACACAAATTTGGCTATCAGCTGTCCTATGCAAATTTTACTCTAATTACATATGCATTACTGAGCTATGAAATAAGTCAGTGTGTTGTGGTACGTGAATACACATCCCGCTCTTGTTTTTGAGCATAATAGTTTTCAGTGTCTGCAGAGTGTTCATATCCTGTGGACTTGTCTTTTTTTTTTTTCCCTTTTCCTTTCTATCCTGTGGACGTCTCCTCCCCCATGCCTTTTTTTTTTTTTAAATGAGACACCTTCTTTTCTAATAAAAAATTAAATTAAGACAGAATTCATTTTTTAAACCTGTTCTTAAAACAGTATGAATTCCAGCCAGAGAGAGATGAAGGAAAAACCAAGGACTGTTATTTTATATTGTGTAATGAATTAGCTTTAAAAAAAGGTTGAACAATAAACAAACAACTACCCAAAAACATTTCTGTGAGCTAATTATGCACTAAGCAAGAAGTAATTTTATCCTTATACCCACATTTTATGTTTTGGGCACTTCTATTTCATGTCCCTTGACACCTCCTCCAATAATCCATCTACTTTATATTGGAAAGCCTCACATGAATAAAACTTTATGGCACTACAGGCATTTAGCCTTCCACTGACATTCCTGGCCTGTTCAATTCTGCAATTCAATCAAAATCAAATCTCAAAATCCTCTTGTCAGCCAGCGCTGCTTTCATATGCCCGAGCCCTGTGTAAGGATAACTGCATCCAATCTTTCCCCCAAGCAGTGCTTATATTGTTTTATTACAGTTCAATGAGTGGAGTTCAAAATTACATGCAGCTGCCTACTACTGTGGTCTGTCTGTGCTACGCATGGACACAAGTATTGCCCACCAGGCTTGAAATCATTCACTTACTGGTCTGGCAAGAGAGACTGTGAGCACTTCACTGTGTGGAGGAACATCCTGCCTGCTAGATCTAAAGAGGGTGATGTTAGCAGATCAGTCCCTTTATAAAGGGATTGCGAAAGCCCTATGAAATGCAACTCAAACGTGCTCGATGTTAAGCATGTGGCTACTGCACATAAAAGCAAAGATAAACCTCAACATGCACTACTCATTCGCGGAAAGCTTGTGAGGGAAGATAAAGGACTGGGGAATAAAAGGCATCTCACTGAGTTTTTGTATGTGTTTTAAATGACGAAGCTTCATTTAGGCAATTTTTATCTTTTCCTCCCCCCCTCCCCTCAATCTTCACACTCAAGCAAAAGGACGAAACAAAGCTAATTAAATACAATTTAATCAGATGAACAATGCAGCGACTCCAGATCCAATAGCTTAAAAACTCCTGCAGCACCAGCTCCTGTACAGCCTGGCTGGAGGGAGAGAGCATCAAAACTGGGCAGGATTTCCACCCCACACTCGCTAAAGGCTGGAGCTAAAGAGCATCAAGAGACTGCCTCCTGTGCTACGACCAGGGCTGGGAAGCAGCAACAGCCATGAGCTGCTGGAGAGGGGTTCATCCACAGGCTGCCCAGCCAGGTACCAGCACAATTCCCCCACGGCCAGCAGCAGCATCCTCTCGGCACGCACGGAATTCCACCGACACTCCTACAGGTTAACTTCTGGCCCATCACATTACTCTTTAGCGATCGTTTTCACTCGGCTTTCCGTCAGCATTTCACAGTATTACAACAGTGACCAAGACGAAAAAAAAGAAAAAAAAAAAAAGAAAAAAGCCTTTTATCAAAGGCTATTCATCAAATATTGTACCGTGACTAAATTCTGTAAGAGTAGCAAGTGAGAAAACAGAGGCAACACATCGTTAGACATCCTGCCGAGAAAAAGCTCTCTCCGAGATGAACCCCATTACCTTGCAGCACACAGGTCTGAGAACCAGGCCAACCACACAACAAACCACCGACCTATGACAGCAGCACTAAACTGCTCGTCCACGAATCAAGGCTTCATTTCTTTTTCAAAAAGAATAGAGAGAGGAGGAAAAAAAACCCGCTCGGCTGCTGTGCAACTGCTCACTTGTTGGTTGTGTAGCAGCAAACCCAGTCGAGAGGCTGGCCAACTTTTGGGCTTTTCATTGCCTTCATTCAAGAGCAGTGTGGATGACTGTGTGTGCATCATATGTGTGCCTGTTAATCTGTTTGTACATCTATTTGTACAAGGCCTGGACAGGGAAACCTGGAAGTGTGACAGCGGTGACCAATCCCGGAGCCACTGACTGTGACACTCCAGGACAGAGGCACAGCCCCCAGCTCAGGCACTGGGATACAGCCCACGCAATACAGCTTCAGGATCCCACCCCTGACAAGGGCTTGTGGCCCTGCAGTCACATCTCCTTCATGTCTAGTTATGGTACAATGACAGATTTGGGAACACTTGTACCAAATCTCAGAGTGCCAGGATCACAGGCATTTCAGCCATCTCCTTCCTATCTGAAAACATCAAAGACATCTTTCTGCACAAGACTAAAGCTCCTGCTTCTTCTGCTCGTCTGCAGAAGACTAAAGCTTCTCCACTAGAGGTGGACTGGGTTATGAAGCACCAAAGCCCTGGAGGAGTTCCTGCACAGCTCCCCACAACAGCCCTGTCCCCACACGCCTCACATACTCAGGGCCAACACGGAAAACCCTCAGAGGAAATACTACTTCCCTTTGTTAAGGCTACTGAGGGTAATGAGGGCGAGGGAAGGAGTAATAAACCCTCCATCAGCCTGCACACCAGGCTTTGCAGCTCCACACATGGCTGAAACTTTCAGTTTTGAGGTGTTCTGTAGCCTGAGTCACAACTCCCCTGGGTGCTGCATATGTACCATGACAGCACACACATACACATCTCCACCACCCCTGGGACAGGGGGGGTACCTGGGCCCTCCCAAGGACAAAACTTGGCCAGCAAAGTGCTAACAAAACATCAGCAGAGGAGCCTTGCTCAGAAACAGTGGATATGGTCCCTGTCAATACGCAATGACATATCAACATTACAGAATCCAAAACTGGAGGCAAACCACTTGGGCGTGCGCTGGGGCTAAGGAGGGGAAAAACCGTCTCGCTCCACATGCACACTTGTAGGAAGTGACAAAGCATCACGTCTGCCTGCCACCCGAAACATATTTAGCAGCCTATAGATAGCAACCCAACGAGACGGATGCAGCGCGAGCCCCGGCGCAGGCGCCCCGGGTGACTCTGCACCTGTGGCTTTGCTGTGAATCCAAGGGGATGAGAGAAGCGAGCCAGGAGCTGCAGCTCCCAACCACCTCCTTTATCACCACCATCACCGTATTTACTGTAACACATGTGACTTAGCGAAGCCCCAGATTAATTAAATGAACTCCCCCATTAATCAATCAATCAATCCAGCACAGAGCAGTTGAAATATTGAATTACTTAAGAGCAGCATCTTTATATAGGACTTTTAAAGGTCTGCTCTGGAGGACCTTATCCCCCTGTAATTAAATTCAGCCTCACATGCAGAGGAGCATAAGAAACCCAGAGGAGGCCCTGGGGCAGCGAGAGCAGGAGTGTGGGCACATTCCTGGGTGGGAGGGAAACACCAGCTCCTGCCTCGGGAAACCGCCCCATCCCAGGGAGTCAGTGAGCTTCTCCCAAAACAAACATTCCTCTCAACTCCCTCGGAAACAACCCCCCCAGACGCTGAGGGCTCCTACTTGTTCAATCAGGATCACTAATCAATTCAGTAAGAAAACTAAGATCAGGATTGCCCAATCCTAAGGAACAGCTCGCTTCCAGCTGGCAGAGCTGGAACAAGGGGAAGGAGGAGAGCAGGGCCATGTGCTGGTACTCTGGGAATACCAGAATGCATACATAATAGTTGCAAAACCTGTAAAGTCAGTAAAGGTTATCTAATTTTATATATGGTGAAATTTAGGCAGAGAGAGTTGAAACACGTTGTTCCGAGATGTGCAGAGCACCAGTGAGAATGTCAGTAATAAGAACACCAATCTCCCGTCATCCTGAAAGCCAGGCACACAAACTGCTAATACGATCAATTTTGTCATCTGTGGGTCCACTTGAACCACTATATTTGGACATCGAAATAGGAGGAATGAATTCTACACTTCTTTCCATCTTCATTTCAGTCTGGATGAGACTGGTGTAGCTATGGTTATAAGCGGGGGAAAGGACAACAGGGGGGAAAAAAGAAATCCTAGTCCATGTATATAATCATTCCAATTACTAAAAAATCCCCATCATCGGAAACTTCTCTCATAGCATGCGAATCGCTGTTTCCCTTAGGCAACAAAAAATTAAGTTTCACAAGGCTCCCCCTCAAAAAACAGACCTATAACATCTAGGCAAAAATAACTAATCCTGGTATGTCTTCCCCACCCCCAGTAAATATAAATATTTTAGCTATTTTAGCTGCAAGAGTCTGATATAAGTGGCTATAACTTCTTTTGTGCTTGCTCTTCTGCCTCCAGCCCTTCCACCACCACCCTGCCCTGAGCAGGGACCTCGGTGCAGCACATGGACTGCCCTGACTGCTGCTCCCAAACACAAAGAGAACAGAGTAACAGCCTTGAGATCTTGGGATAAGATGCAGGACCCAGAATCAAATATAAATGCAGCAATATGAACACATAATTCAGTGCTCAACAGTCACTATTTTTTTTGGCAAAGACAATACCAAAAAAATAGAAAAGGCTTATTACAAGCCCTAAATGTAGGATGGCACAGCATGTTAACATATTGCTGTACATCCTTTATAGAATTGCCTCCAAAGCTATATTAAAATAACGTTAAGGTTGCAAAAACTAAGCAACAAAGTTGGCAACATCAACATGCAATCCTGATTTACACCTTTGGAATGAGTATTACAATCAAGTCTTCACTTACACAATCTTATTTTTTTCTGTGGGAGTCCCATCTAATGCGCAGTTATTAAGCATTGTTTTTTTCCTTATAAAACCTCTACTCCCAGTAGCACACACTACTTATTTAGCACACACTATCCAAATCCAAAATGAATACAGAATTACCAAACTCCTCTTGACCATGTCTCCAGTTCTCCCATCAGAGCACCAGGATATTAAGGAAAACCCTCTCACCTCCACTTGCAAAGATGTTTGATGGCATTACAACCCCCTCAAGGCTGGCAAACCAAGGCAAAGCAAAAGGGAGGCTCTTGGTGGCTGCTGGTTTGAGTTACCCAACAACTCAAGACACCCATCTGAGCCCACCCTGACTCATGGTCTTCATGGATTCTAACAGCCCCGTGAGCTGCAGACAACCCCAGCTGGCCTCAGCTGTGGTTGCCAAGCCCAGATCACTTCTGTAAATTGGCCCCAGGTGCCTCTTGGTGGGCATGCAGAAATGAGGAACAGGGAACCATGTGTCAAGTTTGGAGCAATTGGGTTTGGATGACGTGCCAAAGACCAAACAAGGCTCCTTGGGAAGAAAAAAAAATAAAACAAAATAAACCCCCAAAACTACACAAACACGTTAAGAGTTCCACAATGTTGAACAGCCCAGAGGCTTTGTTAAGGCCTCTGCCACCTTAACTCTGTCATTTCTTAAATCTCATGTGCCAGACTATACCATCTCGAAGGTTGTTTTCACATACACCTGTTTTTAATGCATTAAATTTCTTTGGAATTTTTTACTCTGTCTTTAAGAAGTAAGAATTGAAAGAGAAGCAAGAAGCAGATGCAACCAGGGAGCGGAGTGAGGGGACAAATGACAAAACCGTGGCCAGCGAGAGAGGCACATCAGCAGTCCCCACCACCAGAGCTAATAACACTGCTGGTGGCAGAGCAGGGTGGAGGCATCAACCTCACATTCTGAGGATCACTCCAACAGCCCTGAGATCCCCCCATGGTGGGACCACAAGGAGCACTCTAATATCCTCAGACAACTTGAATTGCCTTGACAACTCCAGTGACTCCAAAGCAGTGTGAGAAACCAGGAGCTCCCACTGCTTCTCAGGGTACCCACTTCCCCCTGACACCTTGAGGCCACAGAACCCTACATGGCACCACACGAGGAGGATGCTGAAGCACTGTGGGACTCATCCTCCCCCACGGCACCTGGGCAGGACCCTCTGGGCTCAGCAAAGTGCTGTGTGGCTGCCCTGGGTTCCCCTCACCAGTGACAGCTCCTGCAGCTCTGTTAAAAATACACACGCACACACACACATGCACCCATACGTTAAAAAAGAACAATTCTTTATATGGCAATGAGCTCTGCTGTCATTCCTGTCCATTATGCGCCCGTTTGGGTTTGCTTGGGCAGCTGAAGAGACTTGGTGAGGTCAGTGGGTGCTCTAGAAGACTTGCCAGGCTCCCAGCAGCTTGATTTCTGGCCCTGTATATGCTTGAGGAAGTCATAGGTGTTGTTCAGAAGTGGCATATCTCATTTTTTCTCAATACTTACGTGGTATTATATGCTGGGGAAGGGGCTGCACTAATACACAGAAACTGCCAAGTATCACATTTTCCCCCCGATCTACGGCGTTCTCCATCCTCCCCAGTAATTTGCACTTTCTTCTCTTTCAAAGACTCCCATAAAAGCCATTTACAGTCAATACAGTCTTATTAGCACCCGGTGTATGTTCTTGTCTCAAAGTACGTGTTTACTCTGACTTCCCCCTCACGGAAACAACAGGCGAGTGTTGCCATTTTATATCGCAGACTCTGAGAGTCCAGGGCTTTTCTGAACACAGGTTAATAAAACAAAAATGAAATTTAAATAAATCAGCAAAAAATCAATTGAGAAAAGCTTGCACTGCAGTTGCTCTGACTAAAGAGAACAGCGAAAGCCAAAAGGAAGGAGTTAACCTTTGTGGGAACAGCATCAAACAGTCGCTGCTGCTTCAGTGATCGCTGCACCGGGACTCGCTGCAGCAAACTGCATCCCTTGGTAAGGCAAGAGCATCACCTACAATACTCACAATCCTCCAAGGGTCACAGCTAAAGCACTGCCCTTTCAATGTGGGGAGCAACCAACATCAGGTACCCAAGAAAATCTGGTGGATTGAACAGGAAACTACCGAGAACTATTTCTGAAATGTAAATGAGACTCTGCTACTTTCATTTCATTCTTGCCGTAGCACTGTGCTGAGATGAAGTTTCCATCTGTGATTTTCAGGACAGGATATCAGCCATTTCAGATGGCATCCGTCGGAAGCCAGAGAGACACGTTACTCACAATTTTTTGTTTTATAAAAATATTTAAACTCAATTTGGTCTTCCCCGGACAGAGCTTATGGGAGATTAATTCAGTGCTTTGGGGAACAACCTGGCAGCGAATATGCAGCTTTACCCCCATCATCCCTTTTTAAAATTACTATTTTTTAACAACTTGTATAAAGTTACAATTTGAAACAGACTATATATTTTAAAAGACAGTTTTGATAAGGCCATGCTTAATACTCATCTTTTATTTCTACTTTGACTTCAATAAGTTAAACGGTTTGTGGTATCAAACCTCAAGGTTTTGAACACAAGAAAACATTTTCCCATCTCTCACAGAAATTCAAGGACTCTTGGGCTATCTGTGAAATTTAGCGTCCATATGCAAGAGACAGCACATCCAGCAAAATTATTTCAAACACTTGTTGTTTCTTTTTCCACAACATTTTCACCATCAGTCGCACAAATTTATCAGCAAAAAATGCTGAAGTCAATGATGATGCAATTAAGGCTTTGATTACACGATGACAGCAAATCGATTTTAAAGCAGATTATATCAACAGTTGGGCAAAAGGAGAGGCAGACATTATGGAAATCAGACCTTTTAATATCTTTAAGATTCCATAACCCCAGAGAGCATCTTTAATTCACCCTCTTTTATTCCAGATGGTCTCATAAAAAAACCCCTAAGTTATCACATTCTGGTAGCCCATGCTAACACACTTCCTATGACATGATGCTAATACGTGTTAAAAACCAACATTTAAAAAAAAAAATATCCAAATTGCAACTATTTCCCCACTAAGGTGACATTTGCAACCACGTACATTTTTTTAAAGACCCCCAGGATACAACACATCACTTACTTCCAGCGGGCAGGCATGGCAGTGCCTGGTGAAGGCACGCTGAGTTACACATAAGTATTTAAGAGCAGGATTTGGCTTCAGACTCCGCATGAAGGCAGGAATAGGGAACTATTGTGCTGCCTGTTTTCTCACAGCAGATCCCAACTAGCTTTGGCTATGGATCCAGCACCGCCAGCCAATTTCAAGGATAAAAAAAAGAGCCTCCGACCCTTTCCTTTCTCTCCCTTTTTGTAATCTCTTGCAGGCACAGCGGCTCCAGCAAGCAGCTCCCCTACCAGCCCAATATTTACACTAAACCACTAAAGGACTTTCTATTATAATGCTATCTCATTGATACAAGATTACTCCTGAACCACATCAAACCCCGCAACACCGTGAAAGGCACAAACGCCGTCTCAAGAAAGAGGCGCGGAGTGGATTATTTTAGTCTCGTTATTTCAACCACACTTTTTAGATTTATGTAAAAAGTAATGCAACGCTACAGTAAGTGTTTCTCCCCTGGGGGCAACTGAGTGTCTATATGGATTAAATGTACACGCGTAAACACTTGCGATAGCTAATTATATTCCTGAAAGTACCCGATTCTTGCCATCTCTTAATCCCACAAAATAAAAACACTTCAAAAAAAAATTTTTTTTCAGATAATCATCGATTTCATCTACTGTCTTTGAAACTCTACAGAGATTTTTCACCTGAGAATCAAAAAGTGTTAAAACTCCTGGTTCTTTTAACTCTCTCTTACAAAAGCTGCATGGATGTAAAAACCCCAACAGAACACAGCACTTGCCGTCTCCTCTGGTTGCACAGAACATGAAAGAGTAACCAGACATTTTTATTCAAATGAAATTATACAAATTTTTTTTTAATCTTTTTTTTTTTTTTCCTTCAGCATACAAAAAACCCCACCCTATAGTGAGCACAAGCTTAAAGCAATCTTTTCCAATGGACCATTTTACTTATTCTACAATTTCTTACCCAAATTACACAGGTATAATTATTTTGACACTGTAATGAAAAGAAAATGGGATTTGGGCACTGTGGGTTTATCTAATAACACTATTTCTTGCCAGACTTCACAGCACTGACAATCACAAAGAGCCCTGTCCATTCCAATAGGAAATATTTGATTTTACTGTAGGAACATTATTTATTTTCACCAAGTTGCTATTATCAGAAAGGATATGATAGCTGAATAATAAAAATGAAATCAAGAAATTCTGGTGTTTCAAGGCTTTATTTTTTTCTGCTCTCACTTTTGACATTTTCTTCCCCTGGAGAGACAAGATAAAGTGCTGTCATAAATGGGTGACTTTTCTTGTCAAATGACAGATTTGATTCTCCATGGCAACCACAAATCAAGGTGCTAGTCTGAATTAAAGCTTCTCTTAAAAGGCGTCTTTATGTTTATAAAATGAATTTAAATTAAATGGGTATTAGGTACAGTTTTTTACCTCCATTTATTTATTGACTAAGGAGCTCTGTACTGCGTGGAGCATATTTGCATTTTAAGGAAAGACAACATATTGTACTGGCAGATGCACAAACAAAGCAAGTTACAAGGTCATGCTACATATACTAGTTTACAGTACTATGAATGGTTTACAGATGGACAGCAAGCAGTTAAGAGGTACTTAAATACTGGAAAAAGCACAAAAATTACCTAGAGAGTAACAGATGAAGGAAATCTCTCCTCATTTCATAACACTGCTTTCTTCCACACACAGTTAATAGAGAGTCATGTAATTGTCACAAACAGAATGCCAAAAGGAAAAAAAAAATGTAAAAAATCAGATGCTTCCTCCTGTGCCCTTATGCAATCTTACTATAGAGCATGATACGCTCTTACAAATGGTTGTTACCATGACTTTCAAATACCCGAATTTATCCCAGATTTCTAACTTCAACTGCTCTAAAAATTCACTTTCTTGAGGTCACAACACATCTGAATTTCTTTATTCAGAAGATGAGTCAGTGGAGCCTCCTAGTTCCACAATTAACCTCCCTTATTACCTCTTTTTTTAAAAAAACCTGAAACGCAGGGAACCTAAATTGCACTGTAATACTCTCCTCATTCCATTTCCCCAAAGAAATGGGAAAATCTGTGCACAGACATTAGACTTAAATTTTTAACATATAGGTAGAGTCAAATACGCATTTTTACATGCAAGGAAGTAAATACTTGCAAAAATGTAGAGAGCATTACAGAAAAAAAAAAAACAAATACTGCAGGTTTGTCAGCCAATTCTCTCGGTTACCAGAGTCAAGTGGCTCCATATTCACTGCCCTTGTAAGCTCTGCCAAATTTGATTTTAAGCTTCCTGAAGTTAAAGAAGGTTTATACAGTATTAACACGAGATCTTCTCACACATTTCTCAAGTTATTACACAGCCTTTTATCCAAAATCACAATTTTAAGCAGTGCAGGAAGGCTTCAGTTCAGCTTCACAGGCAGAGATGGACAGAGGATGTCTTCATCCCGCCGCCGGGCTTTCTGCTCCGCTTCACCGCTGATTCTTATGGAGAAGGTGCAATAAAAGGGAGCCAGAAACTTAGAAAATCTCTTTACACCCTGGGTCTGTGCAGGATTTGGCCCCTGCACACAGCAGCTTGGGGACAGCCCCCACCTTGCTGCTGTGGAGCAGCTCAGACGCAGCTTTTGGGGTCCTGAGCGTGGACTCATTCCCCAAATTACTGGCACCTCTGTGCAACCCAGAAATGCCCCAATCTGGTATTGACAGCTTTTCAACCCAAATATCCCATCTTAGGAATTAGGGGGGAATAACAGTCAGGCCTCTCTGAAGCAGTGCGTAAACACTGGCTACATAAAAATCAAAGGACACTTTGCTAATGTACTACTGTATAAGTAACAGCCTCATTAAAATATGACTAATCTGTAGCAGAACTGCGCATTTTATGGGGTAAGCAATTGAATTTCTTACATTTTTATAGTGAGAAAAGAAAAAGAAAACGAGTCCACCTATTTCACTCATACTGTAACCTGATCACAATGTTTATACATGCCCATCACAGCGCTATATAAATTAAGTCCCAAGAAAGGGTTTGAGAAAATAAAATATGGTTAACTTCAAACAACACCTCCAGCTCAACTCCTGAAAATCCTTGGCACTTCTTGCTACGCACTTCTGGACATTCTTGAGGTTAAGAGCCCGTCTCCTCGAGGTCTAAATACTGAACTTTTAGGGAAAATTCCCCGAATTACCACCATGCACAGGGATAACTGCACATGGAACATATTCTCCAGGCTGTTACACAGGCTGGATGCTGTGTGGCAAGTACTGAGAGCATTGTCTGCTAATTAAGGGGATGGAGAGTGGCATCCACACCTCGTGCTTAGGTATTCTCTCCATCAGCAGCATCAAGGTGAAGCAAACCTGGTTAAGGTCATACCCCGTGTCTCTGCAGAAAACTGGGTGGTTTTCTGGGCCCTTCCAGCCAGCTGATAGCATGGGTTTGCTGAACGAGCCCCGAGCACCGAAAGAAAAACTTGCAGCTGCTAAAATTGTTGCTCAGAATTGTATTTCAGAAAGGGGCAGCCACAGAGCCTCGTGCCACGGTGTCGTCTGGGACATGCTGCAGCCAAACCAGCAGCAGCTCTCCACTTCAGCTCCAAGTGCTCCAAAAGTAAATACGGCACAGGCAGAAAAGCTTTGGAAGTGCACAAATCTGGGGCTCTTAACCTTTTTGCGGGGTTGTGGTAGTGATGGGGCTGCACCAAAACACTGGAAAACTGTGATGTTTTCCAGGGCGGAGTAACTCGAGATACAAACATGGATTTGTTACAGCAGTGATGCAAAAGAAGACAACTTGGCTTAAGTGCAGTAGATAAAGGTATTTTATTTTCTTCTCTTCAAGGTCTCAGCCACTTGGTTACTGGAAATACAGGACTTTGACTAGCCAACACCTAAAATTTAAAGTGGGGTAAGCTGATGATGTTAAGCCTTCTTTGTGCACTCACAAAGTGGGCATCTCTGAGGTGGCTTTTGGCAATTAAGTGAAATCCTCTCCGTAACTGTTGTGAGGCAGCACAGCTCACCCTTTGTATTATTTCTAATGCATGGCATTTCATTTTATTGAGCATGAGCTCAGAGCTGGCGATAGTCATGAATTTTACTACTTTAATAGTATATGTTATCTGACATTTCCTAACACTGAGCTTCAGGGTTTGAGACTGACCAGTCTTGACAGAGATGGATACTTAGCATAAGAGTTATAAAGGGAACAGCAGAGGCTTCAGTGATATTTTGAGCAGGGAAACTATGCAACATACTTTAAAAAGTGAAAAGACAACCAGGAGAATCTTTGGTTGGTAATCATAGTCAGGAAATGCCAGCAAATGTTTTGAGATGCAAGCTGAAAATGGGAAAGATGTTTAAAGCCAGCTTTGCTACCTTTAGCAGTGAACTATAAAGCTAATCACACATATTTTTGGGGTCCTTAACGTGGACCAGATGGAACTACACTGCACATAAATAAAAAACATTCTCTGTCTTGTGGGCTGGTTTGAATTTTATTTCATTGGATAAATGTGGAAGACAAAGTCACCAAGTAGGTTTTAGTCTGAGTAAACCGTGAAGCAATTAACAGAGTTCCAAGATGCATTTTCATCCATCAGAATCTCTACTGCCTTCTAGTTTTCACATGGAAGTTCTTTCAAATCAACCTGAGACCTCACCACGTCCACACCAACTAGGCTAGAGCAAGTTCAGGTGCAGCACCTGCTCCTGAACTCCTGGGTCCATCTGGGGGGACTCCAGTTACATCCTACTGAATCCTAAAAAAAAAAAAAAACCTCATTCTTCTCATCAGTTATTTTCTAAGAAATACTACTAATTAATTTGGGGAAATTTGATAACAAGCTGTGGAAATAACTGATGCAAACCTGCAATGTAAATAAACTGAGGAGAATAATCTCGAATCTTTTTTTAAGTTATAAAATTATTTACTTGTTCTGATCTGAGCAAACATAAAAGAATACCTCTCCCAGGCTCCAGGCATTGTTACCATCAATTAACTAACAATTCCATAAACAATAAAAGTATTACAAAAACAGCAGCACATCCACACCTACACATTAGCACCAGTCAGCAAAAACCCCAACAAAAAACTACAAACAACACTTCCTACTCCTTAATTCCCAAAGGAAACTCCACCCCAGCTGCTGCAATCAAAAATACAGACTTAACAAAGTGCCTGCAAGGTTAAGTGGCAATTTTAGGTGTTACTGGTAACAGAAGTAAAACAATTTCAGACACAAGGGTAAGTGTAAGCTGAGAACTCCTCCAATACAGACTTTTCCCTAAATGACAATTTCTTGCAGAGAACGTGCTCTCAGCTTCAGGATGCTGAAAGGTGAATGGGTCTAGATGAAAAAAAGAAAAGAAAAAAAATCCAACTAGCCCATGCCTCACCGAGTGACCCCAGAAGCAGCAGAGCTTCCTTGCTGCAGCACAGATGTTTTCGGGAGAGGGCTGTACGACCACTGCTCCATCACACACTGGAAGTGGAGGGACGGCAGGAAAAAGGGATTCCAGCCTGCCTCCTCCCCATCTCTTCTCCCTCCTGCAAGTCCACACTTGCCTCTTCCCACTGGTTTCTCAACTGTGTTCTCAAATTTCTGTGGGTCAACACGGCACTGCCTTGGCGCTCATACAAGGCCTGTGAAATCCTGGGAGCCATGCAAATGCACCTGAATATGCAACATCTTCTCTTCTGATTCATTATGAATAGGTAGGAGCCATTTTAACCAGGACAGTGAACATCTCCATCCTTCACTTTGGAAAGTTTTCTTTTAAAAAAATCATCCTGACTTCTTGTTGCTCCTCAGCTCTCCCACAGATGGTCCGAAGATCCCTAAGCACACACAGACCATCACTGCAGGCAGTCATTGCTCCTGCCCCGAAGTCAGGTAGGCACTGAAAGGGGACAATGCCAGCAACCTGCAGAAATGCAGGCTGAGATAAATTATGCAAATAGATCATGCATCTGGAAATGGTGTTTTAAAGTACAGCTTCACTATTCAGCTTACAGCAACCCAGGCCCCTAACTGGTAGTTCTCCCCCTGAGTATCTTTCCTCTGTCAAGTTAATACTCTTTGCCCCCAAAAAACACCATGGAAAAATTCAGCTGCTCCCTGGGAATTAGTATACATTGTTACAATCAGAGAATCAATTCATTCTTTAAAACTGTGAAATACAATGACTTTCATCCTGTTTTAAGTCCAAGTTTCAATACAAACTGAGCTTTGAACCCTCCAGGATTTCTTTCCAAGAGCAAGTGATCCAGGGGAGGATCTCCTTCAACATATATGCAATAACAAAGTAAGAAGTACTGACTATGACAGAGGAGGGTGATTTATGAAACACAAGTGTGGGAAATAATTATTTACCTTCATAACAAGCAGTTTCTTCCTGGGTTTTTCGCCATAAATGTAACTTTCTCCCAACAGCAACTTTTTAAAAGATGTTTGTCAACTTCTGTCATTCACAGATTCACAACAAAGAAAAATGTATATCTCTCTAACGAGATGCACAGCCAAGGACGGTTGTCAGCATCATAGCACCGCTGTTGTGACATGTATTTCATTTTATTCAATACATAACGGGGGAGCTGTTAAACCCAGCAGTCCAAGCAATGTCCAAATAAGCATTAATAATGCGGTGAATAACTGATCATCACTAGATGGTTTTCAGCAAGATAAAGGGTTTTCCCTCCCCCTTTTAAAAATATCCTCGGAGTTGGGAAACAAAGAGGCAGAAGTTAAGACTGTTGCCTGCTACCTCCCACAATGGGTGCACATCTGCAAGTGCCAACCTGCTCGCAGCTGAGTCCGTCCTCGTGCGCCTCGGATTTCAGCACCGCGCCGGGAGATTGCAGCAGCACGGCAGGTGGAGCGGGGGGCTAAGGGAGGAGCAATTAACGTGGATTGTGGCTCCCATTTGTCAAGGTAGATGGCAAATTCAGTTTCACAGACATGTACAAATTCGTGCACGAAGCCCGCTGCATAATACAAGGACATGTGTGTTTACCAAAGTAATCATTATTGTTTAATGCGTGTTTTTTAGGCCATTTAACAAATAACTTTAGCTCTGATGAACATGGTGATTTTCATGATAGACTTAAAAGGGAAAAAAAAAAGTTCACAAGAAACGTGGAGCTGCTAACATGTGCTAAGTATTAGGACAAGAACCACAGATTAAGGGCACTGCTTTGACCTCACGTATTCTCACCCCCTGCACGCTCAGCCAGCACGGTCCAACAGGGAATTGTGGTTTGCTGCCTTGCATCAGAACCTGAAGTCATCCTTGTGCCGCCTCCTGCCCCAAACTTTGTGGACACACGCAACAAGGGAGGGCAGCACCCCGTCAGACACCACGAGCAACCACGGGACTAAAACTCCATTGCTTTGGGACCAACCCCACAGTCAGGGCTGCATCCACCCCCAGCCCCCCAGAGCTCAGTGCAATGGACAGACAGGTCTCCAAACCAACCCCACCACCCTCAGAGCCACGGGGAGATTCCCATCCCTATCCCTGCTTTACAGCTGAACACCATCAGCTCTGAATAGGTCGCGGGACGAGCCCAGAGGGAACAACGCTCCCGACCCTCGGGGGCTCCAAGGGGAGCTGGAGGCAGGCAAGGCTGACAGGCAGGGCTGGGGGAGCTCCGGGGAGGAGTGAGCCGAGTCGAGACCCCGCTACATGTTCAGTGATTATAAGATTAGTGTGTTTTTATTTAAAGTATTATCCGTTAACATCCCGTATTACAAAAGTAGCACAACAGTATCGACAGACTGTCAATATTAATAGGAGTGTCTAATGTTTTATCAATACTAATTTAATTTCTGTTATCTGCAGGCTGCAGGGCCTTTCTGAAGAAACAGAGGAACGAGAATGAGAAAGCCAAAGCAGTGACATAACAGGAAAACGAGCCATTCCTTCAGCTTCTCGATCATTCAGTGGCACCCTGCTGCTAACAGAGTTATCCTTGCTGCTTCTTTTGAGTAAAAACACCAAGAACAAAACCCACTGAGGTGTTTTTCTTCCAATAGCACCAGAACCTCAACAGCTCTCTTTTTCTTTTTGGCCAGAAACAATCTTTGCAGAACAGCATTTTTCCTAACTATGTACACCTAAAATCTGTAAAATAAATGTGTCACACAACAGCAATTACAGGTTGGACAAATAACTCACCCTTACAACACAGAGTTGATTCACAAAGAAGAATTTCTAGACCAGAGAATGACCCAGTCTCATACAGACCTTAAAGGGCCACATGGAAGACGCACGTTTTTCATTTTACAGGCAAAATATGAATTTTTAGGATAAAACTTCTTGAAGACTTGTATTTTACTGAGGTTCAAATAAGTGGGCCTCAGAGTCCAGGGCAAGGAGATGTGTTGGAAAATCTGCCCTAGGCAGTAGGTGCTGTGAGGGGTAAGAATCCCTGTTCCTTCCAGGGAGATGCTTGGCAAGACCTGGATCACAGCCCCACCCTTGCACTTCCCAGCACTGCTAACGCACTTTAAAAGAGAGAGGAAGACAGGTCCACAATGACAAAATGTCAAACTGAACAAAGTAATTGAGCTAATCATGTAAACATTCATTATTACTAATATTAAAATATCCTGTTTTGCATTTTCTTTTTGTGACAGAATGAGCAGCATCTAAGGACTCAGAATTATCATCTAAGAACTGAGTAAAAGAGGAAACTGTCTAAAATGAAGACACAGTATCAAAGAAGAATTTTTCTCTTGCTTTAGCACATGAATGATCCCAACTGTACTTGCTACAAAGCATTAAGTGGGAATGTAGGGGAAAATATTCTTCTCCTTAAATATATTTCAAATAGGTGATTTATGGTTTTCAAACTGTGAAGGAGAAAAGTGGAAAAGAAGGTACTGGGGTAGGAAATTGGCTTACCTCGTGATACTCCACGATGTGTGACCAGTTCCCACAAATGGGTGAATCCTTCTTCCCTCATTAAGGAGGCTGCAGATTTCCTGGTCCCACCCCACCACCAGCCATATCCTGAGGATTTTACATCACTGTCACAATTTCAAAGAGTCATGATACCCAAATCTCCCCTGAGAATACATCCAGAGGGTGCTGAGCATGGGACAGCAACTCCAAGATGCCAGAGGTGGGCTGGGTGGGTGACAGACCTCCCCACCATGGTCCCTGATGCTGGGCCACAACACCACAGACAGTGGCATCATCAAATCCCACATGAGAACAAGGTGAAGCAATGTTTAACATGGAGATGGGGGGAAAAAGTCAACTTATATTGCAATCAAAATGCTGACTTCTCTCCCCTAACCTGTCTGCGCCCTCCCAACAAGTTCTCCTTGCCAGATTTACTGAAGTTTCCACACAAAATTCTGCCTTCAAACAGATCTTTGCCGCTATTCACGTCTCCTGCAGTCCCATAGATTAACATCAGCCAGTGGTTGTGAGGAAGCCACATCTGCCAGGCTGTTTCCCAGAACCACAGGAAAAAAGGAGGAAGGCAGCAAACAAGAGAAAACAGTCTGTGGCCTCTGAAAACAGGGGACTGAGCTGCTCAACAAATCACTTCCAGGCAGTGGGGGATGGAGTCAGAAAAGTATCTTTGAAAGAAAAAGAACCAGTGAGGAAGGAACAAGCAAGCAATACAAGGGTGGAAACTGTGCTATAGGGAAGCTAATCCAAGAGGAATCACAGCTCAGAATCAAAATGAGGAGTTATTGGACAAGGATTAGTGTAAGAGTGGTAGTGTCCTACTAGGAAATGTGATTTGAACACCTCATGCACAGCCCAGACAAGGACTTCAGAGGAGGCAACAGGAAGCAATTCCAAGGCACAGTGATGTTGGTTAGCCTGCGACTAGGAAAGCAAATTGAAGATGAGCTTCTAGGTCTAAGCACCCACCACGGCAGCTTGAGGAGCCTGCAGAAGAGAACAAACCTCTCCAGCCTGCCCATGGAGGTTTGCCTTCGTGTTTTAAGGCTCCAAACCCCGCTGTTTTGGAGTTACACACACAGTAACAAAAACGCCAGCGGAGCCATTGGTTCCCACCTCCAGCTCAAGAAAGGGATCTGCCATACAGGAACCCTCCTCGCCAGTTGTCTCTTACCTCACTCAGCTCTTTCTGCTAACTGCCTCCCTTGTCTACAAACCAGCATTTCTGCAGCACTTCTCCCTCCTCCACCTCTCCCCAAACCCCCAACCCCCTCTCCTCCCTGCACAGGAGGCAGCTCCGAAGGGAGCAGCAGCAGCCACAGCTCATAACTCGCCTAACGAGTGCCAGCCAGAAGTGATTTGTAGGCATCAAGTAGATTATTGTTTTTTGAGAGAGTGGAAAAGAAAAAGAGGGGCACAAGCACAAGGTGCTGTTGATGAATGAAGATGAAAAGAAGGTTTTAGGGTGAGAAGTGTTTGTCTGCTGTGACCCAAACTGTTCAAACCTCATTTGATAGATGACGGACATTTATTCCCTGCTATGTGTCACTTCAAAGTCTGAGGTTTATATTAAACAAGAAGTCTTCTCCTTCTAAGTTGTTCTTTAGTTTTTCCCCAGAGTTCATCGCACAGCACAATACTTGGAAATGTAATCGCATTTAGTTTTTACAATAAAGTCATATGGTCACTGGTAGTACATATTAGAAAATGCATTTTATTGTTTTTCATTATGTAATTGTGTGCTTCATTGCTTTTCATCTGTTTTCCCTTGCCGTGGGAGGTGGCATGGCCCAGGAACACCATTTTTCTGGGGATGATGTTCTTTGGGCAGAATGAAACCAACACACCCATGCTCCCCAGTGCCACTGCCCTTCCCTCCCCTCCACTCCCCACAAGCAAGAACCAGGCTCCCAACAAAGCTGACAACTCCTGCTCTGAGGTTAGGCAAATCCAGCTTTTCCACCCCACAAGGGCCTACTTGGAGAAGCCAGGAGCAGCAAATATGTAAAAGTAAGCAAGGACACGAGGCCCAGCTGCAGCTTTAATCACAGAGAAGAGATTTGTGAAGTCCTGCATTCAAGTCACCCGTGATACTTTCTCCCACGCCCAGACAAGGATGTCTTTTCCCTGGATCTGGATTTGTAACCTTATGAGAGTTGATGTTTGGAAAGAAATCGTCTGTATCATGAAATAACTTTTCCCCAAACAGCTAATGGCACTAACGGTTTCAAACAGGGGGTTCCTCCTACTGAAAGACATCATCATTCCATTATAATTGTTTACGTTCCTATGCATTAAAAACAAGCATATTATGCTAATAAATTACGTAAAAACTGTACTTGATGGGATATGTTCCTGTTCAGTATTCTCACAAAGCACTGCAGCATTTAGCCACAGGGTAAATTTACTCATTTACTACATCTATTCCTTTAAATGTACCCCAAAAGTTGTTTTCTCAGCACTTGCTGACTAAAATTGGTTTCAATATTGGTTTTTGAGGAGTTCATTTTACTTAGATTCTCTATTAAGAAGAAAACACCATGGATTTACTGAAACCATATTTCTCCACCAGAGTGTTGATTCACACAGCAGAAAAAAGCATTTCATGCTAGTCCTGGCCCCGAGCAAGGACATCACCTCTTCTCCGTGTCCTACCCAGAAAAAAAAAGACCACTGCCTTTGATTTGAGAGGCTCTGGTCTATTACTGCCCTTCCTCTCCCCATCAGCAGCAAATTTCCACTGCAGCCCTGCTAAGCCCTTGAAGACCCCAAGATTTTGCATCCAAGCTCAAAGTCAGAAGTTTGAGTTATGCTCCATCAAGTTGCTCCATCTCACTACACTTTTAGAGCTCAAAAAAATTACCAAATTCTATTGAATTTCTCTCTACACAGCTGCATCTCTAATGAACCCCCATAAAAGCTAAAACTTATATTCGGTAATCATATGCAATTGAAACATCATAAAATGAGAAGTCAAGGAACTGCATGTGGGCTGCAATGACTTGTCTTATTGTATTCATTCCCTTAATAAATATATCTTAAAAATAACCTCACAGTCACACATTTGCAATACAATATAAAAATAACACTGGATTCAAATTATTAAACAGGTAATTTAATAGAACAAGAATTGAAATGTAGGACAGTGTGCAACTTTATGCTATAGGAATAAGATGATTTTAGCCAACACAACTATTTTTCTTTTTTGCATTATCTCTGCATTTGTAATACTACAACATCCACATAACCTTGACACTGTAGTCACCTTAGTAACAAACAAGTGTAACATTCACTTATAATTGAAATCCCAACAGGGTGTTTGATTCAAGTAAAACAAAAACTGGAGGCCCCTACTCTGCTGCTTTTTTCTTAGTCACATAGACATGGGCTAAAAGGATTTAAAAATAGATATATTTGTACACTATTACATCTACAAAGCAGAACCATTTAATTTTAATTTAACGCTAAATGGAAACAAATATAACACCTTTAAAAGACACGATGCTAAAAAGAGAAGCAAATTATTTAAGTTCTGGACCAGCACAGCTTGGAGAATTCACACCAAGTAAAGGCCAAGATTTAAACCAGTCTTACAGCCAAGAGAAGGAGCTGTGCTGGGGACATTGGACCAGCAGAACTGGGCGGGTAGAGAACACCTTCCACTGTGCCACCACAGCCCAGAACTGATGGGGATGAGCATCCCCACCACGTCTAGCTTCTGCTTTGCATAGCTGGTTGCATTTAAATTGGGCTGTTTTGCATGAAAGATAAGGGGCAAAGGTCCCAGCAGTGCCCAGAAGGGCACATTAACGTGCTTGGTCATTCCTTAACAATGGCCAAGACCAGACACTTTTGAGAAAGGTACAAGAAACACCTGAACTGAGAGTTTTCACCTCTGGAAACAGGGCTCTGTACCTAACCCTTTGTTAGCTTTGTCTTAAAACAAGAGAATTTATACTCTTCCTAACCTGTAAGATTAAATAAAACTGCTCCTACTCAAGGTACCTGCAGATATTTGCAACTACCGATAAACTTAAATTCTCTTACTGTTTCACACCGAGTCCTTCATAGCCAGGATTTAGTTTTACTGAATTATTATCTGGCTCTGTTTGAGGAAAAAAACCAGCCTCAACCATCTGAAGCCATCTTTCCCTTTGCTCATGTTGGCCTGCTCTTTTCACAGCTCCAAAAGCAGGACCTTTCTGCTCCTGCAGGAGCTCCAGCCCATCACCTCCAGAGCACCGGCGCAGCCCAGCCACACATCCCTCTGGTCAAGGGCTGCCATCTGCCAGGGCTCCATCCCGCCCGACACGCTTTTATTAAGTCCCTGATGAGCGTGATTCAATTAAGGTCGCCTGAAAAGCCACTCCACCGCAAATGAGAGGTGACAAGGAGCTGAGGCAGGAGCAGGGGGACACGGCCAGGAGCAGCAGGGCTGGGGGGACACGGCAGAACTGCGACCGCACGTGGCAAAGTGGGGTGGAGCTGCCTGTGTCCGAGGGGTGATGGGGAGGGGTACAGGAGAGAGACAGAGAGAGAATGAGAAGAAGTGAGAAGCTGAGAAGTGAGCTCTTAGAAAGCTCTTCCCACCGTGCCGCCAGAAAGGCAAACTGGAGGCAAAAACTTCACTTTTACTGGGTTATTCTTTCATCAAGTGCTTTGCCTACCCATCAGCCCAAGCACACCTGACAGAACACCACCTTGCTGGGGGCAGGGGGATGCCCACGGGCCCCACCAGGAGATCCGTGCCTGAAACAGCTGCAGGAGTGGGCTCCTTCTGCCGGTGGAACCGAGGACTTGGCTAAATGTGGCGAGCTACAAGTTTCTGCAACAACATGCAAGTCTCCAACATGTGGCCCGTAACGTAGCTGTTGCCATGGTAAAAAATTCATGTTTAGTGAAAAGTGTTAAATCTTGTATCATAAGTTAAATCAGCTGCCAAGACACATTTTCACAAGTAGGGGAATTTTTGTCTTTTCAGAATGGAATGTTTTTCAGTTGACATTGATTTTTCCCTAAAATAAGTCCCCCAGAAAGGAAGCCAATCACACGTGAGGCAGTCCAAGAGCTGAATTACTCTACTCCTTCTCTGAATCATCAACAAGTGTTGTGTGCTAGTGCATGTGTGTGTACAAATGCACTGTAGCTTCATCAATTCCATCCTCTTATACAAACCAGCAGTTATACAATTTATTCAGAATATTAAACTAATGATCCCAGCAGAAAGAGCACCAATATTTCATATTTTGGGTGATGAGACTTCAACAAGTAACTTTTCTAACCAGGAACCATCCCAAAAATTGTGTTCAACTTGCCCCAGACTTTTCACAAATACAAAACTGAGCCTGACTATACAGCTGTTTATGTAGGTCAAGGACAGAAATAGTAAGAGTACATTTATTTGTTTTTATGTTTCTTGTTCAGTGTTTCCAAAGAGAACAACTGGTTTTAATACAACTTCAGAAAGAGAGACAATTTAGAATTACTGCAGAATTAGCAAAATAACCCAACAACATCAAAACACAACCAAACAAAAAATCCCCAAAAAATAACACCCCAAAAAACCCCCAACCACAAAAACTTGTTACTTTTATTCATTCTAAAACCATTGCAAGGAAATTGGGCTGTTACCAGTTCAACACCTGTATGTGTCCTTCTTCTCCTGAACTATTCAAATTTGGCTCATTCTAGCATCTTATGGTTAATCTTCCATGTTTACAGGAAAATGCATTTCCAGTGGGAGGTTTTCCCACTGACACACCCAGGGAGGACTCAGCCCCAGAACAGCTCCTGCAGAGGGATCACTGCCCTGCTGGACCATGGAGAGCTCTTGGACAACACTGGGTTTTTCCTTTCCCACATCTCTCTTCAACAACCACAAGCTGGATTTCACCTTCATTGTGTCTTCTGCGGCAAGGACTTTGCCCAACAGATTCCTTTCTTTTTTACCTGCTTCCAAGTAGCAACAGCCAGCAGCCAGTCACATCCTTGTTTCTAAGTTAAGAAACACTTCTGATTCCTCCTCCTCTCTCTAATTATTGCTCCACGATCGATTTGCTGTACGCCATGCCAAATTCGCACCTTAGCTCCTCACCTCTAGTCAGTAAAACTCAAACTCTCCTCCCATCTTCTCCACAAAAGACATTTTCTAGCAAGCAAGCTCCTGCTTATGCTCTCTTGCCTTTCTCTCTCTCTCTCTCCTGAAACGAGCTCTTTGGAAAGGATGGAGCATATTTAGCCCTCCCAGCTCTCTGCTTGTCTCTTTCTTTTATTTTACATGGTTCAGTGTTCACATTCTGCTCTCATTCTGCCTTCTCTCCTTCTTTCCCTGCCCCGGTGCTACAAAAAGACATCTTCTGTGACACTTTAAAGAAAAAAGGTCCCTGAATTAACATGGCTCGCGCTGCATGGTATTTTCAGACCGGCCATTTGCTAATGTTGCAAACACAGTTAGGAAGTCAGGGGAAGAGCTTACAGGAGAAGATGAAGGCTGCAGAGATAAAATGGAAAGCTTTTACCTGCCAAGCTCCCAGGTTAGGGTTCTAGGTTGCCCTCGGATCTAATAAAGCTATAAAAGAGACATATTAAGGAGAGGCACAGTTGCATTGCTGTAAGTATCAAGTGTGGCTTTTTCCATCCTCCTAAAGACATGGATTTTTGCTTCCACGATTTGCAGGCTGGTAGCCATAGGTGGTTTAAATTCTTGGTATTAAAAAAAGCTCAGAGCATTACTGACAATTAAAAACAGCTTTTACCCATGCACAATAACGCTTCTCATGCCTTAAAAAAAATAATATGCATATCCATATTACCATCATAATAAGTGCCACAGAGTGACATGATATGATTGAGTATAATGGTTCCTTTGGAGCCATTATGGTCGATCAGTAAATAATACACTTTTGAAATTGTCTAACTACATATTTACACTTGTCAACTCTCATACACTTCAGTGACAGAATTTAAAAGAAACACTGTAAAAAACTGTAAGAACATTAAACCACAAAAACATTATGCTGAAGTAGTATTAAGGTTTGACTTAAACCCACAAAAACATGGAAATTTCAGGTTGAGGCCAAATCTCAAAAAATGATGCTGTCTTTAGCTCCCAAGCCATGCCCAAGCGCCTGCAGTGAACGAGGTATGAGGCAGGAAGGCTCATATGGGGTCAGGGTGGTCCATGTGAGAACTGAGCCACTGTGGAGGGCTCTGGCCTCCAAATTCACGGGTGAGAACCAGCCCGCCAGCAGCAGTTCAGCTGCTCAGCAGAACAGCATTTCCTGATTTTTCTTATACAAACAAAGCCTGGGCCTTTCTCTGTTTATTCAGATGAAAATTCCCAATTAAGTTGAGAAAAATTAGTCTTCATTTGTTTCAGAAGAGGCCCCATTGAGACACTGGGAGTTTTCCCTAGCTGAAACACACGCAGAAAAACTTCAGGCTTCGACCCTAAAAAGGCATTGTCAAAAAAATATGTTAAACAAACATGACAGTGGATCATTAATATCCCAAAGATTCACTCCATGTGGGGAAAAAACAAGACTGGGAAGGAAGATGTTTTTTCAACAGTAAAATAATGGGCTTGGCGATGTCTTTTTTAATTGATAATTTTGTGTCTCTTGTTCAGCTGTAGCCACTTTTGCTCCGAGCAGTGGTGGCGGCAACTTTATTGGTTCCAGTAGAGCTCTGCTGAAAACAATAAGCATCAAGCTCCCCAGTGCCATCTGTCTTTCTGTGAGGGTCAGACCCTGCTGCCCTGGAATCAAGGGGATATTGAATGCTTGGGAGATGTCAGGAGCAGCCCCAGGCCCACGGCACCTCCTTTGCAACAAAAAGACCCCAAACACTTCAGATGCTCTGCACTGAAATCCTGAACCAGACTTTAAAAAGCAATGATGGATATTTTCCTAGAGCAAAGGTCTTCCTTTCACATATATCTATATCTGTATCTATCTCCTTGCTCAGACTTATCTATTACCTGGCTTGTGAGAACAAAATCCATAAATGCTTGGCAGGGCAGGCTCTTGAAGTTGTTTGAAGACACAACCACCACACCCCTGTCAAGAGGGAATTACAGCTCGGTTTTATAGTCAACTCTCCCCTCGACTGGCTGATGACAGAGCAGCCTCCCTCTACGCTCAGCATCTGGGATTTTACAGCCGCTGTACATAAATGGGATTTTCATGACAAACAACTCTATATTCGGTTTCCTTGTATATCCGAAAGTGAGAACGATCTCTTAAGGCTCTGCTGGGAAGAAGTATTAATGAAGACAAAGAGCATTTCAGGCTGTTCCCCCCTGGAGCATTATCACGATGACAGCATAAAGACTTTGTCCCACATAAGTACTTTAAGTCCACATCCTCCTCCCCAAGCAGCAACCCAGGACCCCCCTGTGTGCCTGACCCTCGCAGCCCTCTCCTCAGCATCCCACCACGCAAGCCCACCTGACGAGGACAGGATCTGCCATCAGCTCGTAGAGCTTCCTCTGGTCTCTCATTTCATAAGGCCTCCCTGGAGATATTTGCTTTTGTCTAAATATTACAAACCAGGGTAAGACGAAGACTTAATAAACCCTGTTGCCTTTCCACTTTGTGCAGCGTCTGTCTCCTCTCACCCAACCTCGCGGCTCATGCAAATGTCAGAGCGAGAACAGTTTTTACATCTCCCCGGGTCGCCCCACAGTGATATCAGCAAAGGTAAACAAACTACTCAAGTCTGGGTATTTTTATTTCAGATGGCATGTAAATCAGTGGATGAAAGCTGGGAATAAACTGGCAATATGAGGGCAGCTTATTTAAGTTTCCTCCCCCAGCTCAGTGTTCCCTCAATGTAATATAGCTGACACAGCCCAACACTAAGGAAAAAAAAGGAAAAACTCAAAGAGATATAAATATTTCCTCCAAAGTCAAAGACACTCTTCCTTCAAGGTGTTTGACCAACTTTTACAGAAAGAGAGAAGCATTTCCCTACCAAAGGCAGAAATCTTCACCTGTAGGAAATCAGGAGGAGACCAGACACCACCTAAAGTGCTCAGGATAGACACAGGGTTCATGTGGGACACCTCAATGAGGAGCCCACATACCGTGAGTGTTTGGGATGGGCACAAGCTCCACATGGGAGCAGCAGAACCTGGGATACAGAAGGTGCTCCCTTCCTGCTGCACCACGTACACCTCTTCTCAAACAACAGCCAGAGCAAGAGATTCCTCCTGGGACTCAAATCAGAAAATGACTGGCCCTGTGTAGAGCTGAAAGCCCCTGGAAAGATGGGTTTTTAAGAGCAGGAGCTCCAGCTGCCACCTAATTGTCTGACCAGTGGGTGCCCCAAACCCACAAGCTCCTCACACCATTATCTCCTGGCAGAAAGATGTTACGTGCTCCCACTCTTCCCTCTCTGCCCCCTTGTTTAAAGCTTTCTGGCTGCTGGTGAGGAAATGATTCTGCCTTGCTCTAACTTCCTCTCCATCACCTTTCTGTCTGTGAGGACTGGTGAGAAAATGTTTCCGCTGCTCTTACACTCCTACATCATCCATTTCTGAGGCCCTTATAGGAAAAAAAAAGGCTGTCTCCCATCTCCTGCTGGTGATAGTTTTATCAGATAATAGCATAAAGCAGGAATGATCCTGTAAAGCTGTTACCAACACCCAGAGGTATCTGAACTGCAGCACTGAGACACATCATGCCTGCTGCATTCACCCACCAATGGGCAAAGCACGAGCAGCATCCAAGGGACCTGTCTCCTAAAGAGAATTTCTCTACTTTAACCTGCCACGAGCAGTTGTTTGGCTTCTCTGATTTTCTGCATGCACACTGTATTTTTTTATATTTTATTTTAAGTTAAAACCTGCCGAAATTTGATAGCTCCAGACACAACAGTGCCAAGGAAAAGGAGCCTCTGGTCCCTGAGAGGGACTTCTTTCCGTGCTGGCTTGACACATAAAATCTGCTTCTTCAGTTATGTCTTCCCTCTTACCTAGACGTGACGGTGTGAAAACATAATAAAAGCTCTCAGAAAAGAAGTTCAAGGAAGCTGATAAAGTATTTTTCAGATCTCATAAATGCTTTAATACCAAGATAGCCACTTGCACAGCCCAGCTCTGCCCCTGTGCCTCGCCAGTGACTGCAGGCTCTCGTGCCTTCACAAAGCACTAGCACCTCCATCTCCAACAGCCCAAGAACTGCCCTGAGCAATAAAAACACAGCTGCTGCCACACAAAACTCCAGCTACAAACCCCACTTTTCACTGTTAGCACTCTGCATGCAAAGAGGTGCAGGTGCTGCACAAGAGCTTGTGGTACACACCTGCAAACTCACAACTTCACACACCCCATGACATCTCTTCTGGGCCACTCCTGGTTCAAAATATCCCTTCAAGCATCTCAGGTATCAATGAGGCGATTTTAATCATGCATTCACAACCTCTACCGAGCCAGGGTGAAGCCTTGCAGATAAAAGCTTTGCTCAGGACTTGAAGTTCACCACCTTCACACAGCAAAATCTTTTCCTGTTATGGGATTTATTAGAGTAATAGGTATTATTTGCATGATAAAACAGATTACTTGAAAAACTGTCCCAAGAAATCATTATAGACATGGAAAAGTCAGGGCTTGTTCAATTACCACAACAAAAATTCTCCATTTGTTTTTCTAAATATAAAGCAATGAAAAATACCACAAATGTGATCAGGATAGAATTCTACAGTAAAGCCTTCAGTTTAGGTGTGAGAAGGTTTTTTAACTGAGAAGGCGTGAAACTCCCCCTTCTCATGGTGATGAGAAAAGCCCCCTGATGCCCCAGCTCCTCCAGGACATAGCCAAAGTCGAAATAATTTTCAAAACTAATATGTACACTGAGTAACATGGTTAACATCATCCAATGAATTTAGATCCACCTACACGGTATAAATATATCTAGATAAACTGTCACCTTCAGCAGAATTCATTAAAATAATGTTGTATCTTCCTTGTTAAATGTAATTTTTTTAATTGAAATTTAATCTTACTGCATTATTTGGTAGATTTTTAATTGACATTTGTAGTAATTAATTGGTAAGCATTACAGCTTTGTCTGAAGAATTTAAAACTAAATTTGACATCGAGATTGGCCAGCCACTGCTGTGAGGTGCCTGCTGGGAGCATTTCATCATCCTCCCAGCCCCTCCTGCTGATCAGAGGTGGGAGATGATGGTCTCTTTCTTACAGTCATGAATTACATTACTAATGTATTCCATTACCACCACGCAAATGTCATGTTAATTCCTGATCATCATCAAGTCATACAATGGTTTCCACGCTGGCACCCAGCCAATTAGCGGTGTGGAAAAATATTCCGCCAATTATGTAACTTGAATTAGGTTAAGGACTCAAGAGAAAGCAAAATAAATGCTTTGAAAATACTTCGGAGATAAAATGTAAGTTGACACTGTCTTCATGTGCTGTAGCCGATGTTATACAATCTGATAGGCAGCTGCCAACATTCATAACTGTTTATTAAATCTAGCCTCTCTTTATGGTGGCAGCTAAGATCTGTATTTTTACCAATATTAGGTTCATTGTGTTATGAAAAAAGACCAAAATACTTAGGAGCATTCACACCAGCTTATAAAACTTACATTATGTACTTTATTAAATTGTTAAAATTACTTCTTCTCTCCTCCCCCTGCCACAGAGAAAGTTCCGCGGACAGAAAAGTTTCAGAGAAACAAAGTCTTTCTGTAGCCACCGATGCCATAAGAAGCAAGGGAGATCCTGCAAGGACAGAAGTGACATCTCCAGGCTGCTGCCACCTCTCCTTCCAAGCAGCTGTGCCTGGGGATGCCAGGCTGGGCTCCTGGAGCTCCCCCCACCCCACCGACACACAGCTGGCTTAGCACAACCTGGGGGAACCCCCTCCTGCTCCATGGACAAACCCCTCTGGCTCTCGCTCCCTGGTTACCACAGGACGCATCACGGGGCAAATCCAGCCCTTTTTGTAACCAGGAGCCGGAGGGGAGGACTGAGGGAGGAGAGGGGCACTGTTACAAGGAAAGGTCCCCACAAATCCGGGTGGGAAGGGCAGGGACGCAGCAGGTCCCTGACGTGCCGTCTGCTCGGTGCTCAGCTCCAAGCCCCGCCGGCAGCACCACCAGGCTTTTAGTACCACCCCATTATTTTGATTTGTTCCATTCTTAACTCAATTTATCCTACGGGCACGGTTCTCTCCAATTTAAAAACGTACACAGCACCAGCTCCTCGACTTTAAAAATTTATAACTACGAGCAATTTGTTAAAACCTTTTACTGTATCTTTCTGTCTCATTTTCCGAGGTGCTGCAATGAGGCAATTCACTGTTCTGGCCGCTTACCCCAGATGACCTTTGCCTGCCATAAAATGGTATACAACTAAAGGCTCTGCTTTAAATAAAACCCTTGCCTCTTCGAAAGCCCCTACATATTCAGTCAACACAATCAGCAGAAACCACATTTGGTTACTCAATAAGCTGGAAACTTTTAAGACACGTACGGCAGTGAATGAATTCCTGACATCACCAGGGACACTCGAGTGGGGAACAAGAGAGACCGCCGAGAAGTGGCTCTTGCTGCAGCCGGAGAAAGGATCACTCCTTTAAGCTGAACTCTCAAGGAAAACGAGAACAAAAACTGAATTAGCTCGACACGTACCCTCTGCAGTCAGCACATTGCTAGGCAACTTACCATCTCTTGATAGAATTATGGTGGAGGGCTGGTCGTACATCAGGGTTAAGATGAACACAAGCACCAGTTTGGGCCAACTGCTCCTTTCCAGTGGGAATGCTCAATGCTTGGTCATTTTGTATTATTATTCTGCAATATTTCCTAAGCACCTAGAGAGTCTAATGCATTCAGAAGGTATTTTAAAGCTATTATGTGACATGAAAATTTTAAGATAACTGGAAGTAAGTGAATTTTAGGAGGGAGAGCATGAGTCTTTTTCTTTGTTCAATCCAGCATTTGGAGGGAGTTAACAATCCTTCTTCTCATTGCTTTTATTTTTTAATAGTGAAGGCATGCAGAGGGCGCGTTACTCAAACACCTTGTCTTTACTCCAGATGCTGGTTGGCCACAGCTCCACACCTCCGTAATTCAACCTGGTGTTTCAAGTGGATGCTTTGAAACACTCCAGTCCTTCCGTTTGGCACCCTGAGACCAGACACAAAGTCCCATTACAAGCAGTGCCACGGGGCTGTCACAGTAGCCAGCAATGCCACACCTCACCCAGGCCAGCCTTAGAAGGGCCTCAATCTTTAACAACACCTGGATATGAAGATTCTGACCCCAGGCATTATTTACATTTACTAAAGAGGCATTAAGCAAATGCACAGAGTGCTTTAAATCAAGGCTTGTACCTTGCATATAACCCCACGTTTCCCATGCATACTTTATAGGCACAAAGAAATAATTAATTACCTAACCACCGTGATTAAAATCCATTGATTCATATGCGACAGAGCAGTGAGAAATTTTTGCATGACTGGAGAAGTCTGGAATTGGTCCCTGTTTGGGGATCTCGGTCGTATCAGTAAGGTTGGTAATTCAGACATGAAGGAAATGGTAAGAATCCCTCTCCTCTATGCACACTTTGAGCTGCCATATGGGTTTATTCAACTGTTTACTATACCAGTCGGTAAAAACTGAACAGCTATTATAATCTTTGCTAAATGACATGGTAATTATGCTACCTCTGGAAAAAAAAAAAAAGAAAAAACTGAAACTTAACCAAAAAAAAAAAATCACAATTCACTGATGTGCGAATTTCTTGGGTTTTATAATCTTTGAATTGAAATGCATTTTCCAACACACAGAGGGATATTAAATATATAATAGAAACCTCAATTTATTTTTAAAAACAATTTGTGCTCCCAATTCCTACACAATTTAATTATGCAGATTTCCTGGGTTTGGAAGATTCCTTACACAGACTCTCCAGTTTTGCTGCAGAATGAGATGATTCTTGTTTTCCCAAACTAATATTGCCCCTCCTCTCACCCCAGTCATTAAGAGAGGCAATCAGGAGCAGGCAGGTAAGAGGAGTGGGCATGGAAAGCTCCCAGTGCCAGGCTCCTGGGGGATGGGGACAGCTGGAAAAGGCACAACCGCTCCTTGCGTGGCACAAAAGGGACCGGGGGCTTCTCAGGGGGTAACCCCACCAGGAAAGGCAAATGGCCCTTAACAGAAGAAGGGTCTCAGTCTACCAGCCTCTTGAGCTTGATGAAAACAGGCTGTTCAAGGCTTGGTCCCCCAGGCTGGGCAGCAGCACCAGGGTGACGCGCACGCCGCGGGACAGCTCTCCTGTGTACCAGTGACACCATTTTGTCACTGGGATGCAAGTGCAGCAAACGCTGGAGCTAATTATCTGTTGGCAATGGCTCCTTTGAGAGTCCATCATGTGACACGTGATGGCGAGGAGACCTCTCCATATTCATATTTAATCACGACACGAATTGCCCACGCGAGCTTGGTTTAGATCCTGTCTATCTGCAAGGCTTCAGTTTTGGGGAGCAGCTTTGCCTGCATGACTGAACTCCAGTTTCACCACCAAAGACCTCACAGTTCATAGAGTTTGAGGGGATGAAGGAAAAAAAGGAAAGGAGTATTTTTTCTGTATTGATAATATTTGGTATTTCTGCTATTTCATTGCGGTGAAGGTTGCTTTGGGTGACCTGCTTTTAAACACAGACAGTACAACCCCCCAGCACCACACTGAAAAGGGGAGAAAAGAACGAAGGAAAGAGAATTTGTAAGAAAGAATAAGTGAGAGTTATTGCAAACTCAGGCTTGACAACTCACCAGTTTTACTTGCAGGCATCACACATATCCATTCATGACTCAGGGCAAATACAGGAAAGGATTGGAACCCTTCTCATGGCAAATGTGTCTGGAAGCCGGAGTCACTCAGAAAAAATGTTCTCAGGAGACTGAAAGACAAAAACATGTTTTAGAACTTCACTCAGTTAGAATCATATCAAAGCCTATCGTTTTCCTTTGAAAGTAAAAGGTGGTTATGAATGATGGAGCTGGAGGGAGCATTACAGAAGCATGTCTATGTATCAAACTATCACACAGCAGACTCTATTTGGCTTTAAATAAAACCAAAACTTACAATATTAAGAAAGGTTTTTAGAGACAAATGCTTATTTCACATTTGCAACGTGCTCCTCCGACAGGAGAGCTTATGTTCCTTCTAAATACCAAAATGTGTCACCATCCAAATCCACATTCTGCCTGAAAACACTGCACTGAGCACAAAATCCAGATACTTTAACCTACTTTGCATTATCAAAATATAACACTCTCTGAATTTCTGAACTATTTACTCTCTGTCTTCACTCACTGCATCCTGATAAAACCTTAATAAAATGTAGAATCTCTTGTTAGCATTAATCTTTCCTCTGAGATAAGGAAAAACACATATAAAAACTATTTGATGTTCAGGGTGGAAAGGCAAAATTTGCAAACATCAGTTAAGAAATACCAATTAGTATGTTTTTTTCCCCAGCTATTAGTAACACAGATTGAGCTTAAGCTTAGCTCAGAGGAAGATGCTCCCTGTACAAATGAAACATCCATTTTACTAATAAGGGTATTTTAAAATAAGATGTATAATATCTTCCCTGATAAAGTATCTGCACTGAGTAACAACTCATACTCAGAAATACAACCAGAGGTGTTCCCAGGGCTGTTCTGCATCACACCCATGAAACCACATGGGGTTTAAACAGCAGCTCTGGTGCCTGCCCAGACTGGAGAAGGGCACAATGGATGCACCAATACCTGGAAGAGCCTCTGCTCCCCGGACCTCTGCACAACAGGGACCTGCAGCATAAACCCCAGGGGACAAAACAAACTTTGCAATGGAAAAAAAAACATCGTGAAGAACTAGAAGCATGAAAGCAAAAATCACCTGTGGTGGTGCTTCTGAGCCCTTCGTTCCCCAGTCCTCACCCTCAACAGCATCCCCGAGGCAGTGGCTGTTCCCAGCCTTCCCACATCCACCAGCGCTCCGACAGGGGCAAGTACTGCCATCCCCAAATTAATCTCATGGAGTTAATCATTTTGGCAGTCCACTGCAGCCTTCCTGAGGAACATCTGGAAGCTTCTGTCTTAGCAACAACTGCACGAAATTTTGTAAGACAAAATCCAGGTACTTCTCCGGCCCTGGGGCTTTCTCCCGTTCTTTGCTGAATGCACAACGCCTCAAAGATCACAAGGGTTCAGAAATCTAAATATAGGGATTATGTGACCCTATTACAAAACTGTGCTACACAATAAAAATAGATCCAAAAGGGGTTTTTAAACAGCATTTATGCTAAAACTGACTTCTTTCTCAGAGACTCTGAAATACCTGCAAACCAAAAGTGACCTGCATCTTGCATCGGTTGTATTTTATTCATGAGGGGCAGAGCACTCGAGAGAAGCAATGGAGCAGTGCCACAATCACACATCCGAGCCTTGCTTTATTGCTGTGCTTGATGACAGATATGCAGATGGGTTTGTAGCTGAGCAGAAAGCTGCATCTACATATGTTGGGACAAGATTTCTCCAGCTGACCTGCTGCACCACAGCATTCAACTGCTAATCTTTATCCATGACACCTCTGTAGAACAGGAAAGTATCATTAGCCCTCTTTAGAAGATGAGGAATTGAGGCTCATTTTAGCTAATGCTGGCTCAAAAAAAGTCAATGTTCGAGACTTCTGAAGAAAAATTATTGTCTGAATAATATATATGGTCTGCAGAGGATGAGGGCTACAGTGTACAGAAGCACTGTCCTCACCTGCAGATCACTCCTCACATCCTTCCTCAGCGTAAGGAATATCTTGGCATTCTTGGGCCAGCAAACAGATTTGGAAGCTGAGAGAGCTTCTACCCAAGGAATAAGAAGCAGTACTGGGAGGAGGTAAAGACATTCCACCCAGCTTGGCCTGAACTCTGACAGTGCACCTGGAAAGATGGACGCTGCTTACGCCCTCAAAAACTGACCTCACCGTAATACTCCACAAAACTTTTCTTCAGCCACATTTCCCAAGGGATCAAAGCCCACATGATCACCATGTACTTTCTGCACCCAGCCCCACCCGCATCTTTTGAATCCCCTGGATTAATGGGAGCAGAGAGCTCCCAAAGACACGAGTTCTCACGGCATTAACTCTGGGGTCCAAACCCACTGGATCAGCGGTGTCCCAGAGCCAGCTGGCTCTGGGCACTGCAGCAGCTCCAGGCTGAGCCGGCACAGCAGCTCCCTGCCAGGAGGGAGCCCAGCACAGCCCAGGGGCACAGAGGCAGCTCAGGCACTTCCATGGGCCTCAGCGCTGGAGAACCTGGAGAAACAACCCGTACTGCTGGGGGGAAGGGTGGAGGAGGCAGAGGAACAGATTATAGATCGGTTCTGATAAACTCAAGCCTTTAATGATCTACCCACACACTCGAGTTCGATCTGGCATTGACAAATTGAAGCTTTTTAATGATGTGCCCACACATTTGAGTTGGCCACTCCTCTTCTACAACTTTCATAAAAATAGCACGCTGGGTTAAAGACGCAGAAGCTCTAATACTGCTGCAGCATGAGCAAAACCCTTGATCAAAGTTTGGCAAACCTTCTTCCCCAAAAGATTTTTTGACAGGGCCTCCAATACAGCCCTCTAACACAGACCTTCTGCGCTGCCCTGCTCCCATACGGATTCTTCGAAGGCTACAGCTCAATAAGGGGCAATGAGATGCAGCAGCTTTAGCATAACTGAAGTACAAAGTCAATCAAACCTTGAAACAGGAATCTGGGCTTCATTAATTCCAGCAATCACAACGTTTTTATTATCACTGTATTAATCAGAATAGGAAACCTATTAATCTGCCCCCAACAAAAATTAATCTTCGTAATATTGAACAGATTTGAAAGACAAGTTTTAATTTTCACTATTTAAATCTCAAAGGCAGAGGCACACAGCTCAGACGATCTCGCAGATCACTACGGACTTCATCTCATCAGCACGAGGTCCCTCACCTTTCCCTCTCTGTGCATCTCCAGCCTGGGGCCCACCTGCTCCTGGGGCTTTTGAAGGAACCCAGAGCATCATTCCCTACACCAAACTGCAAAACTGGCTGCAGTCCCTGATGCACTGAAGAGCTGTCAAGAGTTTACGTTGTAAAGGAACAGCACCGCACCCAGCAGTGCCCGTGTGGCACAGGCTGGCAGTGCCACCCACGCCAAGGGCTGCCTGGGTACGAGGGAGCTCTGCAGCGGGCAGGACACACCTGACAGGCAGCAGATGCATCCCTGTGTGCACAGGGGAATGAGAAGGGGTGCAGTGGGAGAAAACAGCAAGCGGCTGCAAAACAAGAAAATATCTGAAATTCTCGTGCTCCACCGGAGTGAGTCAGGGACTGCTACACAGATCTGGCCAGGTTACCTGCACCAACCTCCCCGAAGCTGCAGAACATCCCACTGACACCACGTGGGGCATCACAAGAGAGCTCAGCTTAAAGGAGAAAGCAGGTGGCAGAGGAGAAGTCCTTACAAAATGATGGCAAGGAGCGGGACAAATCAGAAAGGGGCTGAGGAAATAAAGACGAATGACAAATGTGACTGAAAAAGGAGGAGAACCATCCAAAGCATCTCCAGATACCCACGCCCTGCCTGGGGAGGGTGACATGGATGAGCACATGGCTGCAGCTCCTTTTGCTGCTCTTCCATCACCATCCTGCTGTGGCAATCGCTGAGGGACAGGTTATTTTGCTACTTGGCCAAATTTTCATGAAAGCAGCTTTCACCAGCACACGAATGCATACACACATGCGCCGACACACACCTCGGGACTGCATCTGGCACAATCCAGGCCTGATCAAAGGCAGAACTTCAATCATCTCACGCACGACTCACGTCAGGCTGTTTACTGACTGCGCTGGGAACTACAGAACCCTGTTTTAACTAATGATTTCTCAAAGCCATGTTGCACAAAAGAAAACAGGTTGAACTCGTACATCAGTGCCTAAGAGACTGCTCCAAAACAGACAACTGTATGAAAAGTTGTGCCCATGTATACATATATACAAAACTGTTTTTAAGTGACTGTTTTAAATTAGAATAAATCTGTGTTCCACCAATTAAGCTTTGAATGCACGGCTGATATCGCTCGCTATTTTAAACAAGCGGCATAATAAACGCAAAAATTCAAATATTTTAGAGAAAATACTTGGAGAGTTGAGACATTAATTTTGCCATATACAATCTGTTTCACAGGGATTTAAAAAGCTTTATTGCCACCCTGGGTACATTGGAATAAAGATGAAACACCATCCTTTCCTATTTACATATTAAAAAATACGTGCCTTTGTGGTACAGATTACCCAGCTTGCTGATACATGACTCTGTTAAAAACAATACAGCCTGTCTAGAAAATCCAAAGCCCCAAACTAGATTGTGTCCTTGCACTCTAACAGGTTCTAAATGGAAATAAAATGTACTGCTGGCTTGTTTATCCTCCGCTCTGGCGAGTGTCCTGGGGGAGTGAGGCCGGAGCAGCTCCCCAGGACTCTGCCTAACCATGGGGCTGTTTACCAGCAGCAAAATAAAGGGAGTAAAATCAGACAGGAAAACCTTGGGATCTCAGGATGTCTACATCCAGATGGGGAAAAAAAGGAAAAAGAAACAAAAAAAAACAACCACCAAAAACCAATCAAACAAAATATACCCCCCTAAAAAACTCCTAACATCCTCATTCTTATTTCTACCTAATATGTTTTGATTGCAGCTTGAGATGCTCAGCTAAAATGTTTCAGTACAGATATTTTTTTTTTCTCCAAAATAAATAGCCTTTTCCCTTTTCTCCCTTTTTTCCCCCCTTTAAATAAATTGCATTAGAAGCACATGTCCAAAGCATCCCTAAAAAGACCACAGAGTCTGCTTGCAAGGGGAACCTCACTGCACCAAGTGGTAACATTTGTTCTCTCCTTTCAGCTCGGATCCACCTCAACTTTTTGATGTTGGTTGGAGCTTTTATTTGCAAATAGAGCAGAGCTGCCTGGGATGGAGGGCTCCTCCAGAGCATGCCATGTGGCCTGCACAGATGTTCCTTTTATTCCCGTGTCCCACAAGGCTCTGTGGCTCGCTGGTGTTAAACAGATTACGCAAGTAGAACACTTGATTTTCCATGTCCCCCTTTTTTTCCAACAGTTGTCTAATTTACTCAACTCATTCTGCCCCCTCCTTGTCCCTCACAATCACTATAGAGAGCACAGAAAAATGCAGCTGAAGCAAGGAAGTTTCTCTTCCAGGAGCAGAATATACAGGAATGCTCAGCATCCGCAAACAAGGCAGAAATGCAGAAGAACAAAACTTACTGGGACAGTAAAGTAACCAGCTCATTAGTCAGGCTGTGCTAAAGAAACTTCCTTACATCCCAGCAGCACCAGTCGCTACAAGTATCATAATCTCTCACCCTTATTTATATGTCCAAATGAGAAGTGAACTTTAAAAAAAAAAAAAAAAAATCTAACACCAATTATGGGTGCTAAGCATTCGAAAATCCTTGAAAATCTGGCCTTCAACTCGGTCACAAAGAAGGGGCTTAATTTCCCGGCTGTCAGGCATCCCAATCAACAACTGAAGTCAATGGGATCTACACAGCACCTTATTAAGAAAAAAAAAAAAAACAACAGAGCCTAAGAGGCCCATTAAGGAACTTCAGCTACAGGGAGAGAACCTCGCCTCTGAACACAGCAGCAATACACAGCTTTGTGCACCAGCCACTTTGCTCTCATGCTTAATTTGATTAATCATTTTGGTATTATCCCCAATTAGAAAAGTGTCTAACAGGCAAAAAAGAAAAAAAAATTTAAAAAAAAGGTTTAAGCCCAAGGAACGGCAGCTACTGAACACGCAGTGACTTGAGACTTCTGGCATTTACCAAGGAGACAAAATTGAAACTAAAAATTGCGGACAAATACAAAGGCATTGGTGTTTCATCCAGACTGTGGATTATGAATTTTTTTTTTTTTTTTTAATAAACTGAAACCAAATTCCAGATGTTGAAAGTTGGGAAGTAAAAACTGCTTTAGCTGTAAAAACACAGAAAGGTGAGACAAAAAATTCTGCTGAAATATAATGAATCTTAGGGATGAAAGCGAAGCCTGTGCACCCCCTCACCGGGAGAGAGCTGGGACAGGGATTTTCGCACTCTGTGTGCCAAGCCAGGTGGTGGCACAGGGGTTTGCCCTGAACTTCCTTTTAATAATGGCCTGAGTAGAGCAGGAATCGCCGTGAGCTCCTGCAGCAGAAAGGGGAACAAAGCTCCCCTGCATTTCTGCCCTGTAGCAGTTGTGAGCGGAGCCAGCAGCACCTCCCAGCACCCAGACCTGGCTCCTTCAGCCCACGGGTGGCACCTGCATCTCCACCTGGGCAGCAACACCAGGGCAGGGGGCACTTGTGGATGCCATGGACACAAACCCATACATCCCAAAAAGACACACAAACCCACCTTCTCTTCCCCCGGAGTCCAAATCACCCCTGACACAGCAGAGCCACATCTGAGGCTCCGCAGTCCCTTCAGCATCCAAACACAATCCAAATTTGGACCCGCACAACTGGTTCTTGGTTTATTTTATGGGCTTGATCACCACCAACACTCAGGGATTTTGAAAACAGAATTCAAGGCGGTAATTTGAGATCACTGTTTGTTTCCATCACAGCATCCACAATGCTACAGATGAACACCGAACATCCAGAGGATCCCACAGCATCTCACCAATTCCTTCCCAGAAGTGACTGAGTCTCACCCTAAAATTCAGGAACAGCAGCAAATGTTTGGATTCTGATAAGAAGGGGAATATTCATCAGCATACTTGACTAGTGATGCAGTCACAACTTGCAAACTTAGTCACAGAAATATGACTGAACTTGTCTGCTACCACACAACAAAGTACCGTCTAGTGGTTAAAATCGGAGGACATGATTCAGGAATGCAAGCCTTTTCAAAGAAGAACTAAAACACATGATTAAGTGCTGTTGAAGTCAATAGGCTGATTCAGAGACCAACTTCTGGAGCAATGGATAATACTCCCCACATTGCCATATGGCTCTCAGTCAAACTTCCTAGAAGCATTTGCTAATACCGGGTTCCACCACAGCTTTTGGGAGGCCTGCTTTTCTTTTGCCCTTTTTTTTTCCCCCTTTCTTTTTATAAACCTACGTCTGGGATAATTTTCACCCACTCTGAAGATCCTCCAGGCTCTCACTGACTGAGAGAGAATGTGCAGCCGTGATTACTGCAGGGTGGTGCAGATTAATGCAATAACTAATAGTCTCAAACGCAGTTATCTATATATATAAATGAATGCAAGAACTTATTATATAAATACATGCTACATAAAATAATAAATGCAAATCTGTTATAATCCAAAGGCAATTTTTGTGGTGTTTAGTGAAAGGCACGCAAGCCTGTTACAGTGATGAAATCCAGCACAAGCATCTTGGCCAGCCGAGGGATCTTTGCAAACAATCCCAATCCCACCTCAGAACTCCTGAACCCGCTTCCTTTCCGACTTGCAAATATTTCACTTCTCCTGCCAGCTCCCCGCTCGCTGCTACACTGAAATGTTCTGTGGCAGGTTTGCTGTTCTGCTAATCTATATTGTGCACAGACAGCAGCCCCTTGTCACAGCTTCCTGCAGGGTGGGGACACCAGCACAGCCACCACGTCTGACCCCTCAGGCAGCACTGCTGCCCCACGCCAAGCAAACCCTATCCAGAGGGTCACCCTACTTCCTGGGAACGCCATCCAACAGCTCCTCCTGCTCCCCAGCCTTCCCCAGTCCTGCCAACACAAACACGCAGCAAACCAAACCTTTTAGCAGGATAAATGGCTGCCCAGCAGTGCTCAAGCTAACATTTACAACAACTCGGTTACAGCTTGTATCTGTATTTATGGGATGGGAAATGAAGGGGGAGACCACTGGCAGAGACACGCACTGACTTTAATGCCCTCCCCCATGCACACAACTGAAATAATCCACTAATTTTGCACATTTCCTAATCCTTGAAAAGGCTGAAAATTTACTCTTTACATTTAGTCACGGAAAAAAAGAAGAAAGAAACAAAAGCCCAAGGAATTCTTGCTGGCTTTTTGAAACACTTCACAGATAAGGCGTAACATCATTTTTAAGCAGTTTGAAAACACCCTGTTACTGCCTACAATTAAATAAATGTAATCACAGCCTAAGCTGGCCCTCCCGGCCATCTGTCTTTAAGGCAATGGGGAAAGAAGAGGCGCTACAACGTGCAGTACTTTTTCTGGCTTTTAAAGTGTTTCTCCTTATTCAATATCTAAATTAAATCAAATGGAGTATACTAAGTAAGCCCATAAGACACAGCGCATGATGCAAGAGTCTTAAAATCCTTATCTACTGAGCACTCCAGCTTAAAGGCTGATGTTTTATGTTCCCCTGCAGCGCATGGGGATCCTGCTGGCTTGGCCAGACTAGGAAAATAAGCCTCAAATGACCAAATGCAACTGCAACTTGCAAAGTAGGAACCAAACCAGACACAACAAACCACAGAGCAGCCGCCCCAGCCCGGCCTGGGCTCACCCAGCGCTGCCATTCCCGCCCGGCACGCTCCCAGCGGCGGCCGCCTTCACCTTCCCGGGGCTGCTGATAAGATGCTCGTGAGCCCAAGCCCGTGAGTGGGGCTGTTAATCACAAGGTTCTTAGCCCGGGATGCTCAGGGTGAGGAAGGCAGGAAGCCGGCGCGCGCTGGCGGAGGCACAGATGCACGGAGCTGTGCAAATCTGCTGAATTCCAAAGTTATGAATTCCCCGAGTTTAAGCGATTCTGAAAACGCCCGCGAGCCAAAATCCACAGTCCTGTCTGGATGCTCTCCCCGCAGGTCCTGGGGCAGGGGAACCCATCCCACCACGCACCCACAGGTGCCGTGGACAGGGCATTTTGGGTCATTTTCTGCCCATGAGCATCCTGCAGACAGCTCACAGGGCAGTCATTCCCTGATGGTGTTTCATCTTTATTCCGGTGTACCTAGGGTGGCAATAATGCTTTTTAAATCCCTGTGAAACAGACTGTATGTGGCAAAATTAATGTTTAATTTAATGTCTCAACTCTCCAAGTATTTCCTCTAAAATATTCGAGTTTTTGTGTTTATTATGCTGCTTGTTTAAAATAGCGAGCAGTATCAGCTGCGCATTCAAAGCTCCATTTATTCTAATATAGAACAGTCACTTAAAAACAGTTTTGTATTTATGGGCACAACTTTTCCTGACCTCATTGATCCTGGGAAAGAAATGGGAGTTCCTCCAGGCTCATGCATCTGAATCTACCTCCCATGGCAGAAGCAGGGAGCACCAAGTACTGCAGGCCTATAAACACCAACATAGAGTAACATGCAAATAAAACCAGAGTTCAAGTCAAACTCCACCATCTATCCTCCACGTTTGTATACGTTTCTCTCCTGAATGTACGTAATCAAAGCGTAACTACACGTGAAACATCATTTTACATGTCCTATTAAAGGGACATTTACCGCAAGTAAGAGTTAAGCAGCTCAAATATTAAAATGGGAATAAAACTGTTGCTGGTATCAATGGCATAAATTAATACTACTAGTTAATTAAGTCCAGATGTATTCTCAGACTTTTATTCTAAGACTGAGACTTTTTCACATAATTTGTGTTACTAAATAATATAATTTATTTAAGTCCTTAGCTCTACTAGATCAATCACTTCAGGTTTTATTGTTAACTCATCTGCCCTACATTTGGCACACCTGCCCACAGAAACAAACCACACATTGTACCTTATTTCCTCCATAGAAAAGCTCTGCAATTTCCACCACATCTAATAAGTATATTTGGAGGTCAAATTTCAGATCTCTTCCTTTGGGCTTTTTTTTCTCTCCCTTGTTACATTTCAATTTGTAAGCACCAGAAAACGGTTTCAAAAATGAAAAAAAAAAAAAAAAAAAGAAAACCCCAAAAACAACACTTTCTGAGCAGAAAAAAAAAATGCAAAAATCACATTTCCTCTGGACCAGACATCACAGCTTGAAGAGGAAGAAAGGGAGAGAAAAAGAGAGTGAGCCAGTCCACGCTGCAGAGCAGCTGCTGGGCTGGAGCTGTGACGACAGCACTGGGACATCCTCAAATCCACCCAGCATTCCAATAATGCAAAGCAAAGCACTGCTGCCAGATCCAGGGGCATCCCAGCCCTATGGACAGAATGCATCCATTTGTGAAGAACAGACAGGGTGAATTTAAAACCGTGGTGGGTTGTTTTTTAAATCTTCTAAAATCAACAGGAACTCAGTGCACGGGTCTCCAGCAGCACTTGGAAAAACTGAGCTCACAGTGCTGAGGGGGCACGGGGGGAAGCCTGGCCTTAGCCAACATCCTTTGGCACGAAGAGACTGACTGACATCAGCAGAAAGGATCAAATCATGCTCTGAGAAGTTCCTTAGAGACGCAATATAAAAAACCCAAGTAATATTAAAATAATAGTGACTGATTCACACTAATAAGGGCTAAGGAGGACAGAGAGGGAGGGGAAAAAAAGAAAAAAGAAAAAGAGACACCAGCCTACAGCCCTGGCCAAAAAAAAAAAGTAATTTCAGAGCCCAAAACAATGGAATTTTTAAAAAATTAAAATAATTTCATAAAACGACACCGCTACAAGCCCACCCAAAGCAGCAAGAAGCCATTTTTACCATTTTAATCAAATACAAAGCTGATATGCTAACTTAAAGGATCAAGACAAAATAAGATATGTGGGACGGCAATCTGAATGCCAAGTTTTACCCATGTGAATTCAGTTTAAAATGCTCGGAAAATGTGATTCCCTAACTTAGAAATAGCAGCTGTAGCATTCAAAGGTACTCCAGTAATTACTGGAATGCTTGCTGAAAAACTAGACAGAAGCTAACATCTTACTTACATTAAATACACATTCACCACAAATTAAAAGAGCCACAGAAAAGAAAAAAAAAAAAGAACAAAAAATAACAAAACCAGAAAACAATCAGGCGAGCAGATGTTCAAAAAAAGAAGGGGGAGAAAAATGACATGAGAGGGCCAGATGCTCATTTTTGGTGGTTGTCAAAGTGCAATGAAGGTACCCCACACCACCAGCCTCCCCAAGTCACCAGAGCTCAGCAGCCAAAGGGAGTCAGGTTGTCACCTCTACATCTGTAAGTGGTAATTTCATCCCAGATACTGCAATAACACGCTGCCTTAAGATCTCAGAAATGCTGCCTAGTCATCTGAGACGGGAGTAAAACAAGCAGCAACGCCAAGTGGAGTTGTCTACTACTGCCTGAGGGACTCCTGGGTTTAGCAGCCGGGCTGGCATAAGGATTGTATTATCGAGGAGTGCCCTGCACTGCTTTATTAAGTGCCAGTGAAGTGTCTATTGCATTCAGTGCCTGGGAAATACGGTGAGAAACGCCAACCACCAACCAGCAAACTACAAATTAAGCTACTTGACCAATCCGCGCTCATTATCAGCTGCTGCTCCCTGGAAATAAACCCTTGTGGAAGGAAGGGGCCGGTGACGTTTGCAGACACGGGGGAGAGAACCTCTCTGCAGCGAACAGAAAGCCCCAGGACACGCTGGTAGGAGCAGCGAGTCCACACCCAGGCTTTGGAAGGAGGTACCCGAGGAGAAGTTATCTGCAAAATGTGCATCACACTCTCCTGGCTCTCTTCACACCTCCCCCTTCGCATCCCCACTCCCATGCACCTTCGCGTCTATTCCCACACTTCTCTCGCTACCCACATCCTGAACATATTTATGTTGTAAACATCCATTTGGAAGCACTCGGTGAGCCTGTGGCACACAGGAGGATGCTGCTCTGAGCTTCAGGAGGCAGCCGGCTCGCCATGACCCCTCTCTCCCTCTCCCAGCTGCACAGAAGGGGAAAGAATTACTTGGCCCTCACACTTATCTTTTATCCACTCAGGATCCAGATTATTGCCTAATAAAACTTCACGGCAAAGCTATTAAAAATTAAAGGGATATCTCCCTTCCCACATAATGATTTGTCACAAGCCAGACCTAAATCAGGATTGATGAGGTTCATGGTGCCTTCCTTCTTTTTTTTTTTTTTTTTTTAAATTTGGCAGAATTTCCTGATTTTTTTTTTTTTTTTTTTTGCAGCCCTTCTCACTCCTTACTGACACAAAATTTCTCCTTCAGTGCTCCAGACCTTACTTCTTCATCAAGATGAAGTAAGAGGCGAAAGGCAGCTGAGCCAGCAGAAATGTTCCCACTGTCCTTCAGGAAACACAGAGAAGAGTCCAAGTAGTTGGTATGATTCAGAACTAGTGGTAGAAAAAGGACAAACCAGATTACAGCAACAGAGGACTCCATCCAAAACCTGCATCCAAAGAGATTCCTGCTAACATATGGTGGAAATGTGACTTTTTGCAAATATCCTCCGCAGAAGCCAATTCCTCTCCTCCACCCAAGCCACATCCAATAGCTCTACGAGAGCGAGCTGTTACTTACACGTATTAGTCAGGATAGGCATCAGCCATGATACCAATTTTAATCCATCTAGCTAATGAGGAATCTGCCATCTAGTTAACGTGCTCAGACCCTCCAGAGAAATTAAAATCCACCTATTTAGGCTCCTCTCTCACTGAGCACTACCCATCCCAGAGCACTATGGCTGCTCGTCCCAGTCATCGTGTCCCTCCACAGCGCCGGCACCGCTCGGCTCCACCAGTACAAAGGAGAAGCACCTGAAGCAGAATTGCACTGAAAAGACAGAACTTGGAAAGAATGCGTTAGCAACTTCAATCCAAATATAAAATGCATTTAAAGGTCATAATTTGCATAACTACATCTCATGTTTTTTGTTGTGCGGGGCTGTTTTTTTTTCTTTTTTAAATTGCTCTATCCTGGAAGGTGCCGAGCGCCGCTGCTTCTCATTTAAAGTTTTGACAACTCTTAGGGCTGCTCAGTGCTTGGCTCTGCAAGGCATCCTAGGACCATGCTAACAGGTACATAGCATTAATAAAAAAATCTTTTCAAAATACAGACTAATGGGAGGAGGCACGTGGCACCGTTACCACATGGGGACATGGCTGGGCTGACACAGGAGTTTCACTTTCTTGTGATGCAGTCTTGACAGTGGATTCAGAAAGGCAACAAGATGCAACCAGTCATAACAGGAAAAGCTCAAAGCACCACAAAATGCCCCAAAAACTGTCGTAAGTGTTTTTAATCCTTTTGTTCACTCGGATCAACAGCTGCTGCAGTCTGCATCCCATGAGGATGCTACACTGATCCCCTAAAACTTCATCTCCAAACCCAGAACCACTCTCATGAGAAGTGTCATATTTTCCTTGAAAGGATTGTAACTGGAAGAGTAGCAGGTATGAGGAATGCCCTCTTCAACCAGAATGAAAGTCAGAGATGCTGGAACATTCAGCTCTTGCCTCCTGCACGAAATTAATTATAACGGCCAATCTGTGCTGCTGCTTAGTCTGCAGGGGAAAGGATGAAATAGCTAAATTGATATCATGGCAAAGGAAGGGATCATCACAGCAATGTCTGAGGCTGAAGTGGAATTCTGCCTTCGCCTGAGCTACAGAAGGGAAGTCAAGAGATGGCTGAAAACTGTGGCTACAAGCCTGCAGCTCCCCCAGCTTGTATAAATGTGCTTGCAGAGATCAGTGTGCTCAGCGTTGGGTTCAGAGGCTGAACACAGCTCTATCACCATTAGCACCTGACTGACAATTGACACAAACCACACACCACCTACAAAGGCACTGCACAGACCCAAGAGTGTGGGAAACACAGGCTTCCCCAAAACCCTCTGCAACATCTCCGATGTTTTCCCACATTTAAAAAAAAAAAAAAAAACAAAAAACCAAAACAAGATCAAGGTTGCAGTATCTGTGTTAAATGGGATCTTTCATTTCCACAGCATCTGCTTGCATTCCTTTTGAAAGTTAAGAAATATTCTGTTTATTCTGGATTGGGCACAACATCTTTCTCCCAAAAGCAAGGTCCTCCCAACGCGGGACCCAGAGTCCAAACATTAACCCAGCTTAGCCATGTTCACCACTAAACCAAATCCCTAAGCACCACATCCATGCATTTTCTGAACGCTTCCAGGGATGGTGACTCTACCAGGCAAACTGTTCCCTGCCTGACCATCCTTTCAGGGAAGAAACTTTTCATAATATCTGAACTGCAGTTCTCCAACACAACCTCATGCCATTTGCTCTGGTCCTGATACTCTTTTCATAACCATCAACCCTAAGACATGCACCTGGTAAGAACTGCTGCCTTTCCAGCACCGTCCCCCACAGCCTCCCCACCCCTTTGGCTCCGAGAGAAGGAGGCTGAAGCTCCCCATTCCTCATCCTGCTTACCAGGGATCTCCGCAGGCCCCAGGACAAGAGATGGCTCCATCCAGTGAAGCAACCTTAAGTGAGAATCGGAGCAGGGACAGTCCAAACTCTCCAGAGCATCCTGGCAAGAGCAGATCTGCACACAGCCTCAGGCGTAGTGAGGAAAACCCACAGGTTCCCATCGCTGCAAGGCGTGCTTTGCTTCGCGCTCTTGTTTGTTTGTTTTGAAATATCCTGGCAGTGGAAACAGAGTCACTGTTTTGTTTTTCTCCCCCACATATGCTATATAATTTTGTCTCTAGCACTCGCTTCTTGCTTACTCAGTTGCCTATAGTCTGCCTCTCTCAGAGGAACGCTAGCTGTGTTTGTCCCCAAACTGTATCCTGATCCAAATGCTTTGTGTCATCCCACCAGCCCTGCTCAGGGAGCAACGATCAAAATATTTTCACTAGGATGCAAAGCAGAGAGATGGGCATGTAAGTTATTTCAGAGCAAAGCTGACCCACAAGGCTGAAGGGTGTGCAGAAGTGTTTTGGCTACTGAACTCAGGAAACAAGACACGAAAAGAGGGAGTAGTGCTACAAACAATAACAAGGCTTTGTTTGTGCCAGATACACTGCTAAGAAAATACCACATTTCAGCTACACAGCATGGCCAGTCCTCCTGCAAATGACTGCACAATATGATGACGCTTCCAGCAACATTTAAATATGGCCAATAAATTAATACAGGACATCCCAACTGGCCACGGGTCGCAGTCATCAACAAGTAGGTCAAACTAATTCTGGAAGGCTGTGAGAGGCACATAAAACAGTCTGTGGCAGCAGTCTGAGGCATGGATGAAGCAATCCCCACTTCAACTCACCCAGAAGCACTGACACAAGCCCAGGTGCCAAAGGGATGCAGGACGGAGCCATTCCCAGTCCACGCAACTCGCCTGCCATCTCTGCAAGTTACAATTAACTTCCCAGACAAAACGCAAATACATTAAAAAAATACCCAAGCCAATTAAGACACAAGTGTTTAAAGACATGAGTAGTAATTACAAATGTATTATTCATGCCTAATTTACAAGATGAACTTCTTTCAGTAAAATATTAAACTGTTTACATGCATTCAGGAAGACAATTTCCCAACCCTGCGCGTCCTGCTCCAGAGCGGTGACTACTGCTATGCAACAACTCCACGGACTTACAGTGTACACTGTGGAGTAATCAGAAAATGTTTGACCTCAGATATCTACTTGACCCCACAGAAATGCAGACTCGCTCGCTATAAAATCCTAAACAATGGGGCAGACAAGGTCAGAGGGTCAAAGCAAGTATTAACAGGTCATTGTGCAACCCACTTGGGAGCAATTACTTCTGGTCACGGCTAAGTGGACACTTGATTGAATACCACTAAGACAGCTCACATCCCACAGATAACAATCCTCACAGCGATTAAGAATTAAAGCCCCCATGATTCAGCCTTTATTACTCAAATGAACCTAACTATTCCATAAAAAACTCCTGGTATATGCATGATGCAAGGTCTAAATTGAAATGCCACCTCATTAAACAATAATATCTAATTTTATCTAAATGAATTTTCATGAAAGTACGCCACACAGCTCAGGAATTTTTAAAATGAATTATCACAAGTGATACATAATTTCACCAAAACTGCTGCAGGAAAAAAAAAATTAGCTTCAGGGATGAAAGGGAAACATCTATGCTGAATGAAAATTGCACTTCTTTCTGCAAGCAGAAAGGGTAAAAGGGGGCTTCAGGGCTTCTGCCAGACAATAGAGGGAGATTTTAATCAAATCAACACCTTTCTGCTATGTCAGGTATGCTCACCCTTCCCCAGCCAACAGCAGCACCTGAAACACGTGTCGAGTATCACTGCACAGACAGGCCACCTTCAGAAAAGGGGATGTCACCTGCACACAGCCCCTAAAATTGGGGTTCATTATCATAAACTGTTGAAAGAGCCACCCTTGACTGGCTGTTAACGGGCCTCTACTGCCTCAGCTGAAAACAGTCTGTACACCCCCTCCTGAGGGTGAAAACCCTGTTCCGACACCTGCGAGCCATTTAAGAGCTCTTAATTATTTTACAAAAACGAGCAGCACAGATAAGACGACTGCTTTAAAAGGGTTTCCATCAGGAATCATTGAAAGGAAAAAAAAAAAAAAAAGGTTAGTGGATTTAATTTTTAGCTTATTTATTTGCGGATTCTATGAGCAGAGGTGGCAGGACCTATTGCTATATTGGCAAAAAGCAACAAAAGCAATGCCATCCACCCAAAGGTGTTCACAGCCTCATTTCTAAAGCTTCATGTGTGACGTTTTCCAAAGCCTGGCTATCCCTCAGACCTCTCCTGTCCAGCTAGATTTTGGAATATACTCAGAATGTACTCAGAAAGCCCCTGCCTTCTTGCTATAGCTCTGTCTTTCATGGGAGAAGAGGACCAAAAAACCTCAAAAGACAAAAAAAAACCCCAAAACAAAACACTAAAAACAGACATTTTCCAAGCGAACAAGCCCAGCGTAAACCTGTGGAGAGGAGCAGGTTGCACAGATGCTGGTGGTTGACCAGAGCACAAGGAAGGCTGGGTAAGGCCACCAGGGAAGCAATGCTAACACAAATTTGGGCCCTGCTGGGGATGAGCTCCTTTGCCCCTTCCCTGCTCCGCCCCAGCAGCAAAGTCAGTGCCTCAGGATATTTAAGAGCACTGCATATGCAGACACTTGGATGTGCAAAATTATGCATGCATGTTTGGAGGCCATTTTAGAGCCCGGCTCATGAGTCATACAGAAAGTAGATCAGGAGAAAAAGAAAAGTTTAAAGATGCATTTTTTTTTGTCTTCTTGCTACTGCAGCATGGCTTTGCTTTCCCCCCCTCCTTAATATCAAAACTCTTTGGGTCTTTGTCCTGTAGCTGTTGGAAAATTCCGAGTTAAACCAGGAGTCTTTTACATGAGCATTAATACCGTGACAGTCAGCTGATAACACATCAGATATGCAAAATCCAAGCCTGACAGGCTGGTGCTCACCACCGTTCATTACTGCACAGGAGCACACGAGGAATGAAAAGCTGCGTGGTTGCTTCTCCCTTGTCCCGCTGCCAGCGAGGTGTAATAATGCTATTATGAAAAGCAAACAGGGATGAACTCTGCTCAAACGGTGAAGCCTGAGCTGAGAAATCAATTCCTGCATCAGTCGTGGCCCTACAACAGCGTAATGCTGTCACAAAGTTCATCAAGCCCTCAAGATCCTCACCCTGGCTTACCATACTGTGCATATTTCACTGGCACTGAATATTCATATTGTGGCAGCTTCTGGAGGGCAACTAAGGCTGTCACTGTGGGGGAAAAAACAGCCCTGGAGTTCAGCCCCCAGCTGGAGATTCCATGCTTGGTTTTCCTATTTTTCATGGACTTTCTGCCCAGCTGCACATCCCCTGTACCTCTGCCTGCCCAGCTCCAGGATAAGGATCTCGTATTCCCCTCCAACCCCGCAGGGGACAACGCGTGACAGACCCCGGTGCCCCGTTCCACTGGCAGACAGTGCTGCTATAAAAGCACATTGCAGATGAGAGTCCAAAAATAAGATGTGTTCTCTGAGACAGGCCCCTTCGTACCCGAAAGGGTTGTAACTGGGAAACAAAAGTGCTGCCAGCAGACAGGGACTGTTTGAGCTTTGTGGCACTGCTGCACTGAAGAGGTACTGATGAGTGGGATACAGGAAAGTGGCTAAAATGGGGGAAAACTGAGGAGAGCCGGGAAAACTGAGAACAACTTTGTCTCTGCAAGGCAGAACAAAGCCGTGAAGGGATGCAAAAGTGGTCTCAAGTCAGAGTGGTGCTTTGCAGCCCCAAACCCAGTGGTCCTCATGATGCAGAAAGCTTTGGAAATAAAGGTACACATTAAGGAAAAAAAAAAAAAAAAAAGATGAGGCAAGAAGAACTCACTGTGAGCAGCAGTTGAGTCAGGGAAGGGCAGGATTGTGAGACATTAAGCAGGGAGCACCAACTGGTCTCACCACCTCAGTCATGGGGGAATCACTCACCAGGGCTTCCTCGACCAAGCTGGGCAGTGTGCAGGCCCTTCCTATTTCCTAATGCTTTCCAAACCACTTAAGCATACCATACATAAAACACAAAGCTGAGAGTTATTACAGCCAGCCAGGCCAGAATCCATGGGGTGGTTCAGTGACTCTCTGACGTGCTTCTGATGAGGAAGGTGAATGAATCGGAGAAGTCACACCTAAGTGAGCAAGGACAGCAGTGCCTCAGACCACCAGGCCACTGCACAGGGGATGGTGCCTGGTATGAATCTGAGCACAAAAATGGTTCTCAGTGCTCTATTTTTTTTCCATTTGCTATTGTTTCATTTGCATGTCCGGGAATTTCTTCTTGAATTATTAAATGCCGGACTATTCCCTAATATTTTTCTGTGCTGCACTGTAGGCTGCCTCCTGTCCACCCCATCCTCTCCCCTGTACCATCTCTTGGCCAGGAATTCAGCACCTATAAAATGAAACAATCAGAGAGAAACCCTGATTAAAGTTAGGGAACTCACTCCCTACCTGGAGTTACTTCTGGGGCAGGGGAGAACACCACCCTGCCTGCATGCTTTAACTGCACTACCTAATAAATATCCTGTACTGAAACTGGCCTGAACAGTCATGGACATGCACCCTGTGCTAAGGAGAGCACCCAAGCTGGACTCTGTAAGCACAGCCCTGCTGTCAGATAACTCACATTTGAGTTTTTCAGAGAAAAGCTGACACTTTTGTAGAAGAACCCGCGTGATTTTAACCTCCTGAGCAGCAGATGAAGGCCTGCAAACCAAGACATTCATCTGCCAGTGCAGACTTGGAATTCAAGCAACTGGGCACATATGGCTGATGTCCAAATTCACCAGGGGCAAGCAACGACACATTGGTTTCCCTCTCCTTGTTTAGCAGCTGGAAAAATCACTGCAAAGGAGGCCATGTCCGAAACCCATGGCTGGAGGTGAAGGATCAGCACAGGATTGCTGCAGGGGAAGGAAATCAAGAAGGAAATGGCTGGGCCAGATAAAATCCCCAGTCCTCCCTCTTGTCAAACAGGAGGTTTCTGCTTCAGGAACACATGGGAAGAGAATCCACTCCATGGCTAAGCCAGAGGAGGTAGAGAAGCCTGAAATAAAGTCTCTTTGACTTCAGCTCTGTGTCTCTGACAGCCTGACTCAGTCATGGACCCAGCAGATAACAGGCGACCATTCATCAGCTCAGCCAACACACAAAGGCAAGAATTTCCCTTCTTAAAGAGATTTAATGATAGAGCTTTAGAAACTGGTTAAAGGAGAGAGACTGAGAGTGAACACACTAGGGATGAGACCCAGTGGGTTGCTATTAATATTTCCCTGAAGCAGACACTCCAGTTTGCAGCACTGGAAGGACACAATTCCAAGAGCTAGGCACGTTCTTCAAGCAAAACACTGCCCAGCTGCAGAATTAGGGCCAAGTTCAGAGAAAAGTTTTTCCACCAAGCTAGTCAAATGGACTACTGACTTTTTTTTTTTTTAAATCCCAACCAGAAAAAGCTGACCATGAACGCTTGTCTTCCTTGGTATACTGAAAAAAAAAATATACAACTAACCAGCTGGCTGGGAATGTCAGCCAACTCTCTGTCCAGGAAAGATTTTTTTTTTTTCACATCTTCCTTTGAAAACTGAAGATTAAACCATACTCCATAAGGACAGTCAGTCAGAGAGGAAGCCTGCAAGTGCTACCACACTCATCACCCAGAGCTGCATCCTCTTGTGCCAGTGGATCCTTCCAAAACACACCCCACCTCTGCCATCCTGCCCGCAAAGGGCTGCAGATGCTGTGCCTGTTCTAGGGTGAAGCAGTTGGGAGCAGAGAAAAGCAGCTTTCAGCTCTGCAGCTTTTTCCTGTTCAGCTCCCTGCAACACTTGCCTTCCTTTTTGGTACAGAATACTTCACTTGCCTGGAGCTATTCTAGTTTATACTGGGCATTCATAGCAGAAGCCCAACATCTCTTGCTATTTTTGCTCATGCTACCTAGGCAAGCAGCTCCTGTGCTACAGAGAAGCACCTTCTTAATGAAGCAACTATGAGATCAATGTTGTATGACTTCCAACAGCAAAACAGTTTACAATTAGCTGAAGGTCTGGTATTTGACAGTTTTTTATGGCTCTTTTACAACTGTTTGCAAATCTTTTCTTCCTTTAAATTATTCTGAAAAGTGTTAGGGGAAAGCCAAAAGTTATTTTGTGCAAGCATGTGTCTACTTGCATGAATCCAAAAGTCTTTTTAATTTAAAACCACCATTACAAATGCCTGTATTTACATGATAGTTGTTTATGTAATGCTCTAAAGAAAATCTAAATGGAGCACAGAAGCCAATGCTAATGCAGAAGATGGTGGGAGTTAATGAACATGCTCCTGGGGCGGTCCAGGAGATGGCAAGACTTACTGCCTGTGCCATAAGGATTCAATAAATCCTACACCTCCCAAAAAAACCTTCTGATACAACCCCCATGTGTGCATAACCTGTGATTTTTGGGCTCCTCATCTGGATTCCTGTGATGTTCAGGACTTCTATTCACATATTAGTCCAGCATAAAAAAAAAAGTCAGATTTATGAAGACACCACCCCCAAAATTCAATCTTTCTCTTGAGAAATGGAGCATTTCAATAAATGAAAGCAAATACAGAAATTAAACTCAGAAGTCTCTCTTCAAGCAGGCCTTTTCTGACTCCACGCCTCTTTTCCTTTCATTCATACACGTGAACCTTTTAGTACTCCTGAATCCAAGTCACAAGTCTGTAACAGTCTGACTTCCAAAGCGGGGCAGCAGCCCAGGTCTTGGCTCCCAACAGCACGGCACAGCCCCCCACCTTCAGCTCAAAGTATCACCTACTCCGAGTGAAAGCACAAGAGAAAGCCTTCACAGATAAAAAGCATGTTCTAGCCCGAGGCCTGTCAGCATGGCACATGCCTAAAGAGAAAAATGAATCTGCATGATAGAGACTTGAAATGCAGGTGCCTGGATGGCAACGAGGATTTCCAAAAGGAAGCTTTATGTATGGTAAAAGAAAAGAAAAAAGGGATGCTCATTTGCAAGAGAAGGCAGGACAGAAACCAAAGCTACACCTGTAAGAAACAAGTTTCTCTGCCAGATGCAGTAGGAAGGTTGTACCTTCACTTGAGACTCCAGCCAAAAAGATTAAAGCCATTTCCACCCTCACCCAAATCACCAAGGAGACCAAACCTTCTTCAGCTTTTAACTGCACTGAAGTCAGAACTGAGGGAAGATTCAAGAGAACCCTCTCCCAAGCCCCAGATCACTATCGCTGTTGCACAGCGTCCTCCTTGCTGCCGATGCTCCCTCTGCTCCCTGCCCCTCTCCCCCATCCCAAGGGACGCAGCAGCTCCAGGCCAGCACACCACACACAGCCGTGGGGGCATCCTGGTGGACAAGACACCCTGATGGATGCCAACTTCTCCCTGTAATCGTGCCCATGGTTTGGCAACACCGTGCCCACAATCCAGACTGACGGCGTGCAAGATCCTACATCTTCCAGGGGAGGCTGAGCTCCAGCTCAGAAAGTGCCTCCAGCAATGGGGAACTCTACCAAGTCATGTACTCTTATGCAAGTTTGGGGTTTTTTAATCACCTGAAGAAAAAAAAGAAGAGAGAGAAATCAATCCAGTAATCCTTGTTGATTATACTCACAGTAATTATACTTGTGTTATGCCAACAGTATCTTCAGTCTTGAGATTGGAGATAGCTCGACTGCCTCACGGATGAAACAAAGCCATAGGTTTTAATCCACTAGGAAAAGGACAGTAGGCATGGAAGGTGTTTTGGGGATGCAGGACAAGCAGAGCAGCTGGATGCTGGTGCTGTCTGTAAAACCACTCTACTCCTCCCTGGGGCAGAAAGCATAGCCCAAGCTCTGCTCAAACGATGCCTTCCACGAAAGCAGAGCAGCGAAGGTGCAAGGACGCAGCAGCCCAGACCAGGCGCCACAAGTCCAAGACAACGTGCCAGAATGATCAGATGAGGCTCTCACAGACCAAGGTATTTTATGCAGGTTCAGCACCTTTGCTGTGTCCCTCGGAGCCCAGGCAGGTGCCAGGCAGCTGGGACCTGTCTGTGCCTGGCATCACGTGTGCCACCAGTGGGGGGATGGACACAGCCCTGTGCCACCCAGCCCCTCTGCTCCTGCTTCTTCCAAGCTCCAAAAAAATAAGAACAACAAAATCCCCAAAACCCCACTTACCTCTCTGTGCAGCCAGGTGTTGGCAGAGTTACTAAACTCATAAAATCTATGTTTTTTCTCCTAAATGAGGGCTTTATATTCACCTAAGTAAAGAAATACCCAAGGTATAGAGGGCTTGATCCAAGTGCTACCAACCTCCAGTCATTACATGAAGAATGCCCAGCTTCCTAAATGTTTTAATATATATTTTACAATATAAGTACATTGTGTGGGATGAGGGAGAACAGTCACCACATCACAGTTTGCTCAGCTGGATCCTGCCCAGCTGTGGGATCACCAGTGAGCAACAGATAAATTTCAGTCCTGTTCTGACACTGGCTCCTCCTGTTGCTTTTGGCGTGTTGCTTAACACCGAGCATGTCCAAGTTTCATTGCTTTATATATACATACATAGATCTATGTATACATACATACAGTAGAAATCATATTTATTCAACCTCCTACAACGTTCAGGAAAGCACTGAATTATGCTAAAGCAGTTGAAAGCAAGGAGCTCTATCAGAGACAGAGATCAGGAGCCTCAAGAGAACGAGCAGTGATTGCACATCAGCCTGCAGAGCTCTGGAGTGAGCAGCCATCCACAGCCTTTGAAAATCAGGACCCTTTTGAGAGAGCTTAAAGATGGGTGAAAGAATACTCATGATCTTTGGAGGAAAAAAAAAAAAAAATATATATATGATCAGAAGACACCACAGCCAACCCAAAGCACTTATGGGCAAACCACTGATTTGCAATTCCAAACCACTTTTCCGCCTGAATCCTCCACTTACTATCTTATCTGATCTTCTCTGAGGGAATCCCCCAAACCATCTCGGCGTCAGAAAGGACCTCTCAAGCTGTACTCTGAGCACTTCTTAGCACTGCAGGTTTGTGTGAAATGCTGACAAACTAACAGCACTTTTGTGCATCGTCACCTTTTTTTGTAGGGTTTTTTTTATTCTGGCAAGATTATCCTTATCAGGCGGCCAGGCTCTGCTCTCTTCGCCAAATAAAGGTTGCCATACCCAACACAGACACACACTTTTACTGGCCACACGTTAGTATTAGCATAAAATAAATTTTAAGGTGTACATGATCCGTATGAACACCGTAACAAAAAAATGCTGCTTTACTGATGTTCAGTAAATGTTTTAAAGTCTGCAACCACGGGCAGTTCTGCCTGGTGGCTCAAAACCAGGCGTGTTCAGCTACAATGGTATAGAATCACTGCTAAGAAACACCTCAGACACACTGCATCACACCACCAGAGAGGTCATGTTGAAGCAGAGACTGAAGACATTGATCCTTTTTATTAGCAAAACGCCCTACATTAGATTACCTCAGCATTTCACAAGCATTATATTTAAATCCTCCAGCAGTCTCTTAACATGGCAGCCTTTTCCCTTTCCCACTCTGTAGACAGAAGCACACAGACATGGAGGACACGGTGTAGCAACAGTTACGAAATAACAAAATCTCAAATTTCTGACTGAAAATTTAAATTTTCAGGCTTCACACTAATGCCCTTTGTCCAAAAAAATCTATTTGCTGAAATCAGTAAGAAAGTAGGAAGACTCTTCCCCTCTCCCCTTGTTATTCTGTCTTCGCGGAGGGATAAAAAAAATTAAGAAAATACCTTCAATTTGGAATCAAAATCCTTTCAGCAAACAATTTCTGAGAAACACTGCATGGAAACACACCTGTTTTAAGTGGGGATGTCAAAAGCCCAAAAAAAAAAAACGTGTCACAGAGTACTGATGCTTTTTTTGAACAATCAGTATCAGTCTGTTCCTGGCATTAATTTTGGAAACGGTATAGCTAATATGACAGCTATGATTTGGAGCCTTCAAAAGGCATAAGCTATTGGCATTTTAAATACATTACACACAAACACGCACGCACCCCTACACCCACACTAACTCTGCAGATTCGTTCTGCTCCTGTCTGCTGGCTCTTCTGCGTGTACTCCACGACAGATTGTTTCCTTCCCTCATCCCAGCTTTTTCCTAAGGGGGCTTTACATCAGGCACCCAAATAAAAAGGGTTCAAAGAGACCTGCATTAACACACCACACAGCAGAAGGGATCCTCTGAGACTAAATGGACACAATCAAGCCTTTCAATTAAACTATTACCCAAAAAGGTGTGGGTGGCTTAATACCAAAGACAGCATTTATTTTAAAAAATGGAGAGTACCATTAGAAACACCTAATATAACTCTTATTAACTTATTTGAATCTAGTTGTGAGCACATTGGGTTTGTAAGTGTCTGCTAACATGGCATTCTGTTTGCCTAATTAAGTTTTCAGTGGGGGAAGCTATAGCTTTCACATTAATATAGGGAGCTGAAAAAAATCACACATAAACCAATGCTGAGCGTGATTTACCTTTATTGTGTAAGGATTTGCTCTGGGCTCTTCAACAACTGCTAACTAATTTTCCATCAAAAAGCACAACTGCTGTAGAAATTCCCATTCCAGCCCAAGCGATGGGGATGACGGACTCGCCCCCAAGTTATAAACCCTCCACACAGTCCCTGCGGTGCTTCCAGGCCCTCTGGTTTTCCTCATCACTTTTTCCCCTTGCTGGTCCATGTTCTGAACCTCGAGCTTATTCCCCCAGCCATGCTGCTAAGCAGTAACGCTCTAGCTGGGGAGCATCAAGCGGAGGAAAATTACCATTAGCCAAAAAAAAAAAAAAAAAAAAAAATTTTAAAAGGCTAAAAAAAAAAAAAAATTAATCTTAAGAGGCTTAAAAGAAATCTCAGGGAATCAACTCCGATCTCCATGACAAATAATTAGCAAAATAAAGATAAAATACTGAAGCATCTCAGCTTTCCGCTACATTCCAAAGCGGCTTATTTTCTCCCTAAATTTTACTCTTGCTGCATTTAAAATGCTCGCTTGCAACTTCCAAAAAAAGAAAAGGGGAAAAAAAAAACAAACCAAAAAGCAAACGAAGATAGAGTGTTTCACCCCAAAAGACAAGATTTCTGTCCGGCCAGCCCCTGTACCCAGCCCTGCTCCAGGCAGGGCCCCCGACCCACGCCCCACGGGACCTGCTCATGGGGCGAGCACTCCTGGAACAGGCCCATATTACAGCATTAATATAATTTACAAAATGGTTAAAAATCAGAATGTTTTTCCTTCGTGAAAAATAACACACTTAATGCTTTTCATCTGGCACATAAAATTTACAATACCTCCAGGAACGTTTTCTTTGGTTAAATCAACACTATTGGTACTTTTTTAGCCTATAAGCATATTACAGCCCCAGCTCTTTATGGGTTTTTTTGGTTGTTGTTTTCACTCATTGTAATAAACTTTTCAGAACCAGAAATGATCAACAATAAAAAGCATTCCCATGTCAAACAATTTTAACTACTGCTTTTAAAACAATAATAAAAAAGGCGGGGTGTGGGGAGAGGAGGACTGGCTTCAAACCTGACTCGTACAGTAACTATCTCGCTGCAATTAATATAAAGTAATCGTCTGCGCGGCCAAACTCCAGCGCTCTCCGCAGAATTGTTTCCATGCCGCTTGCAGCAGGCAGCCGCAGCAGATGTTGGCTGTTAAAAGGGCGCAGACGACACAGTTCACGACTCCTCGGAGGCGGCTGCGCCACATCTGCAGCCGATGCCGGCGAGCGCAGGAGTGTGGCAGACAGAGCGGGGAGCGGCGGCCGGGCCAAGCCAAGCCGAGCCGAGCCAGCCCTCTTCCGTGCCGGGGCTAAAAATAGAGGAGGTGTTTGTTTGCCCGGCTGCTCCGGCCCGGGCAGCGCCGCTGGAGCGGAGCATCCCGGCCGCGCCGGGTTCACGCCGAGCGGGGAGCGGCAGCCGCTGCCTCCGAGCGCCGCTCCGCACGCCCGCTCCTCATTAACTGGGCGGCGATCCAAGTTCATCTGGGCCCCAGAGAAAGGCAATGCTTGTGTTTAGACCGCACAATACTGACATAACATTAACAGATTTACATATGCAAAACTGTGAAGCAACAGGCATTCCCCCTCAATTGACCCACAGCTTGTAGTGGCTGCCGAGTTATTCCCTGCTTAGGCTCCGTAACCAAGTGGGCGTCATGCGACTACCATCTGGGTACCACTTATTTAAAGCTGGCAGTCTCTCTGTAATAGGCAAGCTGGCAATAAGCAGGAAGGGAATAAATTGCATCATTTAGTTAACATCCACTTGCTTTGCGGCTGTTAAAAACCCATGACTGAATAATAATTTGGTTATTTCTTTTGCCAGACAATGCTGTCAGCCAAAAGCGTACTACGCATGCTGCAAAACGTCAGCTTGCAAAATTTCCACTTTAAAAATAAATTAAAGAAATTTGCAGTATAATGCGAGCTAAGAAGTTTTTCTAATGCTAGCAACTCAAAAGCAATCGAACTCTAAAAATAAACATGCACTACTGTAGTCACCAGATTCTGCTTTTCCCTAAAATCTTCTTTGTTTTTATCAGCCACCCACTCCAATCCATTAAAATCGCCAAACATCACCAACCTGGCCCGTTACAAGCACAGGAACTGGGATTTGCTCGCAGGAATGCTCGTTATATCCCAACACTTCTCCGTTTCATGCTACCCACTGCCCTTCTCATCCTTTGCCTTAATTCATAGATTTTATCATTTCCTTCTGTCTGACAACTGCTTTCACACAAATCGGTATCAAAGAAAGTGGCTGAAACCGGAGACCACTGAAATACAGCTAGAACGTAGCTTTTGTTAAAAAAACAAAAAAGGAGGAAACAAAGAGCTTTTGAAGTGGGTTTCTCTTTGGGGCTCTTTAGTTTGCAGAAAATTAAGTTACCAATAGTAATCAATTTTTTTTTTGTCCCAATTTGCTCGAAATACAGTCTATGCACACGTATCTCAACATCCATCTCTCCTCAGGACTAAAGGAAAAGCCCATGCTGAGTGCACTTTTATACTGCAGAGATAACAAGGCTTTGCATTATACAGTGGGAAAAGTCAGAAGAAACGTTTCCATTGGGATTAACAGCAAGGACGAGCCCAGAGCACAGTCCACAGGTAAGAGTGCTCTCAGCATCTCCGCCTCCCACAAAACCAGGCTCGCTCCTCCCTCATTACATTTTGAAGGGGCATCAGGGACTCTGAAGTGCAGAAACAAGACAACCAACAGTAAGTGGAAAGCTGAGCTCATTAGGAACTTGCTTCCAGTGTCAGCGACAGAGAAGAGGACGGCGGAGCAGAGCCAGGCTGCCGCACGCCTCTCACGTCTCTGCAGCGATGCCTGTGGCACCCACACCGGGTATGGCACAGAAACACCACACAGCTGGGCATGGAGACACCAGAGGCAGATGGGAGACAACTGTCCTCCCCTCCCCATCACTACCTTGTCTCCCTCCAGGTCTGGGGCACCGGGGCAGAGCCCAGCAGGCAGAGGTGCCAGTGCCCACCCCGTGCCATGCTGCTGGTGGCAGGTACATCCAAGAGCACGTGTGGATTCAATACAGGCAACTCCTTTCACAATCCAGCAGCCACATAGCACAGCCCAGGTGCAATAGGACCTTCAGCACTCCACCTCAAAATCCTTCCTGAGCTAACACACACAACAATTGTTCACTTTAAAAAAAGAGTAATTTGGAAAGCCAGCTTTTAACAGGCTTCCACAGCACTGTGCAGCTCTTGCCGCTCCACCTGGGATGCTCAGCCAGCCCGAGGCAGGCAGGGAAACACAGGACCCACGGCCACCCACAGCACCCCACAACATGGGATCACCCCTCTGGAGTACAACAGAGCTAAGGGCCATTGTAACAGCCTGCAGGCTTTACAAACAGGAACGGAAGTGAGAGGGAAGAAAAGGATTTTAGTCGGCACCAACCTGACAAGACAGTGTCCAATGAAGGGCGAGAATAAAAAAGGGAATAGAAACCGAGGGCAGAGAGAAGAATCTGTCAGAGGAAGTATGATGCCAGAAACTGTTCCAGGACCCCATGGCTGGATGCCAGTTCAAAGCCTCCAAAAAAATAAGCAGTCCCTAAAACCTTCCTGATTAAAAAACCCGTGCAGGCTGAGGTTTGTCAAGTCATACTTGTGCTTGCTGTGCCTGCTCCACCACTCGCACCCAGAGGTCTCAGCTTGGAATACTTCTCTGGAGAGGAAACCCAAGGCATCCAGTAACTTTGGCAAGGGGAGACACGCATCCCCTAAAGCATTTGTGTATCTCAGAGAGTGTTTGAAAAGCTCTGCAGTACTGAGCCTTAGCACTTTTAATTGCACATACCATCCCCATGATCATCAACCCAGTAACGCTGTCACCCATGTGGTACATTACTGTATGGTCAATCTCCCTAATTATTCTTGAGTTATTTTTTCCAGTAGATCTACAAAATTACCAGCATAAATCTCAAAACATTTACCAGTCAACAAACTCAGCACAACAGACATAAGCTTGGCCCTGACAAATAAAAAGACTAAGGAAAACGTATTTATTTGTAGCAAATGTCCTTTCTTATAACCATCAAATAGATTACAACTGCATTTCTTTCCTCGCACTGCACCCTGGGATCCAGGCATTTAACTAGCACACACTACAGTGCTGGATTAATCATAAATAGAATATATTTTTAAGTGCATTAATTATGTAACAGATGCTTCCAGGATTCCAATGGAGGTAATTTTTAAAATCCCAGTGTACAGTTTTATGAATCTGTGCAGTTTCAAGGTTGTTTTTAATTTGTGCTCAATACTACACTTATTTAAAACCAAAGGGTAATCAACCACTGCCTAATTTCTTTTTTCTCGCAGTTCAGGCTGGAAGACATATCCTACACTGTTGCCAAAGGACACCCCAACTGCTGACAGAGGTTCCTCCCATTTCTCTGCCATGATGATGGGTCTGAATAATGAGCTATGTGAATGCAAAAACTCTTCATTTGCCTTCTATTAATTTCTCCTCCTCAGACTAATTTCTGCCATTCAGAAGTCTCAGTCTCCTCCTGCACATTCCCACTCACGTAGCAGATGGGATTCAGTGCACACAGCACATGTGGAGGCCCTAACAGGGACAGCGGGGCACGGGCAGGATGCTCAGGGTTTCCAAACAGCCCTTCATTTATTGATGGGGTACCATGAGTTGGACTCAATGATCTTAGAGGTCCTTCCCAGCTTTAATGATCCTAATCCTATGAAATAACTCTCATTGCTTTGAAAAACGGAGTTAAATCGAGCTCACTTAGAAACAGAGTTCTGCCATACTAGAGAAAAATGGGGTTTTCCTCACTTACCTTGATAATAACAAAAATGGCATATCCAGCTCCTGGCTATGGCACTATGGTGACAGGCCCTGTCTGGGACATGGGTGGGACGATGGAGATCTCAGCAGCCTCTGGATGGCTGCACTGGAGCACCCCGAGGCAAAGCACCACAGCCTCCATGTCTTGGATGAGAAGTTTGCTTTCCTTTCCATCTTTGCACATCTCACAGCTCTTGGATCAAGTCACACATCTCCTCACAGAGCTTCATCTCTGCATCTGTCTGCAACGCTTAATTTGTAATGACTTGGAGGGGCACTTTTCCAGGCACTCCAGGCTGTGTGTGCAGCCTGGGAAGTGGGAGAGCCCATACCCTGGTAACACTGGCTTGGACTCTCCCTTCAACAAACCCTCCCTCTGGTCCAGGAGGCGAGGGAAAAATACAGGAGCACACACAGCAATTAAGGTTCCAATCAGATGTGGTGTTGACACGTAAGAATGAACAGTGAATAACCCTAATTCAGGGTGAGGGTTATTGAGGAGTTTATATAATTGCACATGCATAATATGGAGCCTCAGCACATGGTGAAGAGAGAGGGTGAGGACAGGAGGGGTTCAGGACCACAGCTCTGCTCACCTGCACATCAGCCACCCCCGCACCTCAGGTTGGGCACAAACCAAGCAGGAAGAAAAGGTGGGTAACAAGCATTTTATTCCTACTAAATATTTTATTCTGGCTGCTACTCCTTTCCAAAAATAAAATTAATAATTAAAAGTGAGGGTTAACACTTTGATGCCTCGCTTCACAGACTGCACATCCCAATTCCTCAACAAGGCAATGCAAAAACGGGTAGTGAACAGGCTGAAGTCAGCTGCAGAAGGCAGATGACTTTGTGTGACACCAGGGAAGCCCCAGGGCAGGCAGCTGGGTGCTGGTCTGGGTCTCACTTCCCTGGGCACACCACAGCCAGTCTCCCCCAGTGCCCAAGGACCCCACTGACACCCTGTGGGTGCAGCCCTGGCCAGTGGGTACCCGGCCTCTCCTTGAACCACTGAGGACTCTCCTCGCTCCAGCCTCCCCCAAAATTATCCACTGGCTCTGAAGTAAAGCAGATGGGGCACGGACAACGCTCACCTCACCTCATCTCCAGACACTGGTCACACAGCAAGGCTTGGGGGCAATCAGGGACACCCTGCAATGCTGCTCTGTGGTGCCAACCCCTCCCGAAACACTCTGCTGACCCACCCACATCGGTGCTTAGGGACAGCAAAGGAAGAGAAGCTCTCAGGGGCAAGAAGACGCCTACACGTGGAGAGGGAGACCAACCCCGAGCACGCAGCCGGGTAGGGGGATCAGGCCCCGGCCAAACTGCAGCACACCTTCACCCCCACAGTCCCCATGGCACGGCAATGCCAACACCATGCCAGGTTACCACAAGGTGGCAAGGCTCGTGGGCTGTACCTGCTTGGCATGGCTTGAGCAAGGCTCCCTCAGGGCTCCTCTGCTTTCACTTCCTATTAACGTGCACCTGCACCCGTATCAAAAGCAGTAAAAGCATAAACTGTATTCAAAGCTTTACTCAAACCCCCACTGGAAGCCTGAGCTGACGCCGGTCCACGCCAACACCTGGGCTCGCCGGCAGCATCGCCGGTGACGCTGCCTGCGGCTGTCCCTGCACTGGAGCCACCACGGCCACCCGCGCTCCCCAGACATCCCCACACCACACCCACCCTGCACAGCACCCAGTGAGCACAGGGTACAGGACAGACCCTTTTTGGGGTGAACTTGGTGCTGAGCTCTGGCCACCTCTTTCCTTATCAGCTTGGCTCTCTAACTCCACAGGCGGATGGCAGGCTGGGCACAGCTTTATCTGAGTTTTATGTGCAGCTGCATTTGCTTATCGCACACACAGGTTATTGTCTGAAGAACAAGAAGAAACAACAGCAGCCAGTAACCTGGGTATCTCAGTGCCCACATCACAAACTCCCAGCCTCTGGACCAGTTCATCATCCACAGCTCACAGGGAAGAAGGACACCCAAAGAAGACAGGATGCCAGGACACGTGCAGGAACTTCAGTCCCCGGCACTAAGGGAGCAGCACCAAATTAACAACTAAAGGAAACCCCACAGATGGCAGCTTTGGCGGGGTGGTCCCACCAGCAAGCACTGCTGGGACCATGCCCCAGGGCAGCTGGGCAAGGAAGGATCCTCTGCCCAGATAGAGAAGAGCCCATCCAGACACAAAGCCTCTGGTAGAAGTCTCACATTACAGCACACTCAATCAAGTGGCCACAGGTTTACCAAGGGAGTGGCCCTGATCCCTTCAGACCCTCCTCTGACCTCCAGAATCCAATGAGGATGTTCAACTGGCAGAAAACGTTTTTTTCCTGCTTAAGCTAGTTTTCTGCTGGTCCAGCTTCCCATGCAGTCTCACCCTCTGGTCAGCTGAAGCACAGGGGATGGCAACGGGAAGCACCCAGGGACAAGCTGAGATCTCAGTCTACTTAACTGCGAAGTGAACCAAGCCCTCACTCTACACAGCACCAAGCACACTGTCAAACAGTCAAACAGAAAGTAGCTTTCATCTGAGAAGAAACAAGGGAGGCAAAGGAAACAATTCTCGTTTGATGCATGTCATGAAGTTGCGAGCGCGCTTGAGTCACGGCACACGTGTGGACCATTGTGATGCGCTCGCAGAGCGATGTGTCCTCCTCCTCAATCTGCTGAGAGCATCCACCAGGCAGAGGTTGAAACATGCGGAGGTGATTCAACGCCGATGAACAGGAACACTAAGACATGCCGTTCTCAACACAGGGGCTGTACCTGACACTACTTTTACTTACTCAGAAAAGTTTTCTGCCCTGCCAGTTTACCCATGTGTTAAGCAAAATCCCCACCCTACCCTGGATGGCTCACTAAAATCTGACAAGCAGACTGTACTTCCAATACAGGCAGATTTTTTTTCTTTCGGATCTATGAGAAACATCAGTTGAAAATGTGAACATTACTTGTTACCTGACAAAGCATTGTACTTTCTTCCACTCCCTCTTTGTGCTTATGGCATCACACAAGAAAAAAAAAACCAAAAAAACCAAAAAAACCCACAAAGAAATGGAAGGGGAAAAAAATCTTCCTACCAGAATGTAAACATTTGTGCATGGCAAGAACGAAGTATTTCCATAAAGCTTTCAATAAAGGATAACTGCAGGCCAAATTTTACCCATAGATACAGGCACATAACTCCAGCTAAAGTTACTCAGAGCTGCCCAAGTTTCTTCAGAGGCCAACTCAAGCAAACAGTGTTCATGTCCAGAAGGACTGTGAGCTAAGGAGCTGAAGCCACATTCCCAGCTCTTTTGAGAAAGGCAGACGAGATCTGCTTGAAATCAGTGAAGAACTTCAGAGATGAGTCAAACCTGCAGGATTTGCTGCAATACTTGCTGCAAAAGAGGATGTGAGAACTGGCAAGTACGCTGTGTTTACTCACTGTGCCATCTAATTCTGGAAACTCGAGCTGAGATTCAGCGTTCGAGCACGACTCCAAGGGGTGGTGGGAAGATCCTGGCCCCGTTACAAAGCCACTCGTCGGGCTAAACTGGTGGTATCTGCTCAGGGCCACAGGCTGACCCAGACAGAGGTTCTGCAGCTGGCAAGAGAAGCCTCCCCAGGGCAGAGGCTGCACCACATCTGCCCCCAGCCCAGGGACGAGCCTCCGCAGGCACCGGCGCACACGAGGAACAGAGATGCTCTAAAAATCACGCACTGCTTCAGTTAATGACACAGATTTACTCTGGGTGTTAGCCTGTTTTGCTAAAAAAAGCCAACCAGATTTTTTTTCTTTTTTCCTGGTGCAAACTGTCCTTTATAGAGACTATTAATATCCCTCTTCCTTCAGTTTAAGCTCTACTTCTCTTCCTTGCTCTCCCACTGACTTAAAAGATAAGTTGCAGAACGAGATTTAATTTATCTCTATCTTTTGTCCTCATCCCTTCCCTCCTGTTACTGCCTGGACAGGCAGATTGTTCTGTAGGAAACTACTGCATGGAGCACAGAGTTTGTATCTGCTGCAATATTCACATTTTTAAGCAGAAAATGAAAGATGATACCTAGTTTATACTAAACAGAACCCCTTTGGTTCTGGCCTCATGTCATTAGTTCCGCACAAAGTAGTAACTCAGATATTAGGCTGCTATAAGCAGCCACCTCGAAGAGCTGCAAAGATATTCCTCACTATCAGACACCAGTGAAGACAACAGCAGTGGATGGCGGCTGCCAGGAGGTTATGCTGAAACAAATGCATTTTTATTTTTCCCTTTAAATTACAAAAGATTATCATTTTACTCAGCAATGCCCCTTATTAAATTGAAACTCTCTACATCAGAATTAAATACATCCTATCTACTCAAAATGAAGTGTATTATTTATCAGTAATATTTAATGACAAAATCCCGATAACTTTGTCTGATTATACCACTGATTTCCTCCAGTCATGCATCATTGGCTCTGCTGGTCATTAGCATTATCACAGTGCATAAACTCTGGCTTAGGCAGCAAGTTTGATAACAGAGCCAGACACCTATAGCTACTATTTTTCAGTTTGTTCAGATTTACTAGTTTACCTCTCTATGAGCGTGCCTCTATCTAATGGCATCGATTATAATCCCTAAAAATCCTAGACAGTAAATTTCCATTTCCATGCAACACGCTTCTGCACACTCAGAATTCCTCAGTAAATATAAAGCCCTTGCTGAAAAATCAGATTTCCCCTTCAACTGGCTGAGGACCCTTTTCCTGAAAGACTATACTCCAGCCAATCTGAAAAATAAATAGGAAATATTTAGCCTTCTCTGACTGTTTAATGCCAGGAATACGCTGGATAGGCTTAAGATATTTTAGTTTAATTCACAGCCAATGTTCCATTTTAACTTTTATGAAATAGTATTTTTGACTGCTGCGGATACTGCTTTTATAGAAGTGAAAAAATCAGAACAAATGCACATGGTACAACATCAGCTGAAATATACCAAGATGGGTTTCTCCCATTCTCAGTTAAATCCTGTAAATAAAATGATGGATTAGAAAGGTTTCCTGAGTAAGACCATCAATTCCTCACACTACTGGCCTTCAGAAAACTCCGATGGGTTAAGCCAGAGAAAAACTTTACAATACTTGTACAAACAATAATTTTGCTGCATACTTCTGACATTCCTCTTTCAAAGCCTTTTAGGTATCAAGTAATTTAGCACTGAAAAATACATTTTCTCTTTTCCAAACCTACAACTCGGGAGCCTTACAAACCTTAACATATATTATCTGAACACACATGAACAGGAATATCATTTAAAACTAACAAAAACAATTTATCACAAGCTATTTCAGAGCCACCTTCTCCCAGTACTCATTTAAATCAATGAGAGCAGGATAGGGCCCCTGACAACTCTCTGATCAATATTAATTACTAAAGCTGTTTAGACATTATTACTATTGCAAAACTTACTGAGAAAAATCTCTCTTCTAAATCTGCTAAGGCAGACATTGCCTGTAATGTTCTGCACAAACATCCAGAGAGATTCTTATATGTTATACACCTGAATATTCTAAGACTTTATTATCTAGCCAAACTGATTTTCTTTTAATTTTTTTTTCCAGTTTTTTCTTAAACTCAGTCCATCCAAGGAAGCTCCCATAATTTCAACAGGGGGATTTAGTGCCTAGGCCACATAACTGAAGCTAAATCTGCCTGTCTTATGGAAATACAACTATTTATGAAATTCACCCGAAGGGGAGGAATAATTTACAGTACACTGATAAACAGAGTTTGCATGGTACTGTCTGAAGGAGCCCTGCTTGAGAAGGAGAGCTGTTATGAAAGCAGAAAGTATCAATACTAACACAATTGGTGCCACTGGGTTATGGTATTTGCCGGGCAGAATTCATCTCTCGCATAGAAAATTTCAGTTTGGGTGTAGTTTCAGTATCACTAACTGCGGTATTAGAAGTTGGGACCATTATACAAGAAACAGCAGCGATTTGATGAGGTTAATGCCAAATTCTGTGGTTTGTTGAGGCAAAAAACTGATCAAAATCTGGAAGAATGGCAGCGACCTCGGGAGCACGGGATGCAGAAGCGCTAACACAGCCCCCTGTTCCTCTCATCCAGGGGCTCCAATCTGATCCTTCAAAAATGAAACAGTGAAAAATATTGTCATTGCTCTCTGCCCACCTCTACCCGCACATGCACCGTCCCCAGAACACACTTCTGACCTGACTGAGCACCAGCCAACGTCAAAACCCTGGCCAGACACGTCCTCCCCTGGACTGCCAGCCCTCCCCCGGCAAATCCAGCTTCACTGTGCTCCAAACCCAGTGCTGGGAGTCACTCTCTGATGCCCCACAGTCCCCTGCCCTCCACTGCTTTTAAGGGGGTTTCTGCCACAGAAGGAAAAGGAGTATTTACAAGACTGATTTTAACGGAATTTTTCTTTCCAGCGCAAGTATAAAATGTGGGAACTGGGCTGGACGAGCTGCCTGACCGGCTAACAGAGATTTGTCATGAGGTTCATGGAACAGAGTTCATGACTCACTGTCAGTGAGCTCACTAATACAACATAAAAACTATTATTAAAAATAAAATTGCAAGCACCAAAAGAACACTTCAAGAAGGTTTTAACTTCTTAATCCCAAACAGAATACCCTTGAAATGAGGCTTGCAGCAGGCCCACTGGACAAAATCTATAAAAGACAACCTTGTAATCAAAAATCTATTAGAACAGCACATTTTAGTTGCCAAAAAACCCCCCTATTTCTGCTCCCTTGGTATTCCCAAAGTTCCTTAGGATGAGGTGTCTCACTCACACTCATCTCCCAGCTCTCCAGCAGAAGAAAAACATATACTTCACATTCACTGTGCAACACTAGGAAGATGCTTTTTAAAACTGACATGGGTTCCTAAAGAACTATCAGTTAATTACTTAATCCTCCCTAATGGAATGATCAACATCCTTTCAGCAAACAAGGCTGTGGTGATTTAACGTTTTGCTGCACTGGGAGAATTAACCCCACTCCTCTCCTGTCTGCTGCGACCACTCGTTTCTTTGGAATCAGTTCCATTTTTCACTTCTGCAGAGCAGCCCCTGCACCCAGCCGAGAAAAAACTCCAACAGACAAAAATCTGCCTCAGTGTTGCTCTGCCAAGGCCTGACCTCCAGACTGACGGAAAGGCAGGTGGCCAGGGCACCCAGGAAATCAAGGTACAAGGCAGCCCAGAGCAACAAGCCCCAGCGTGAGCCTGGAGCAACTTCATCAGCATCTCAGGAGCACCACTTCAAAAGGAACCAGGGAGGGATGTTTGAATCCCAGCTCAGACAGCTCCTGAATCCCTGAGAACCCCCGGCCATCGTTCTGGCAAGAACAAAAGTCCTTTCAGGGCTCCACCGCTCGCTGCAACCAGACCCAGGCTCAGACAGAATTCTGCAGGCAAGTGCTGTGCAGGAAAGGGAATTCAGCATCGATTTTTGTGATCAGATGTTTAGTGGCTGCTCTGAACAGTCCAGCAATCCCCCCTCACCATTTTATCTTCCTTTATCACAAGCTTTTTAATAGAGACATGACATTCTGCTTACTGCTGGGCTCTCTCTATTTATCTCTCTCTTAACAACACTTTGGCATCATCAGCTCCACTATCTAAATCAGCAACAGTGCATGTCCGGTCGCATAAAACCAGAGAGGGCTTCCCGAGATGCCTTGGGAAGTCTGACTACTCCAGTTTACTGATGTGTTAATATGCCCCATCCACTAATTAATGAACAAACAGCTCAGCCAGGGAGCTGGGGGAGGGACACCAACACAGAGACTGCGGAGAGCCCAAGGAAAGACACTTGACCCTAATTGTTAGCAACAAGATGACAAGACTGATCGGGAAGCACAGCTAAAACTCGGATCCAACATGAAAGGAAATGTCTGGCGAAGAGGGGAAAATGAACGATGCCATTGGAGGCTGCAGCCAACCTGCCGCACTGTGCCACCTTCTGTCGGGCTGTCAGCGCTCGGTGCCCAGCACCTGGCCTGGGCTCCCCAGCACCACGCTCCCATCACATCCCTCTCTCCATGCCCAAATCCTCATCCTCCTCCTGTGACCCTGCAGCTCTAGGGTGTACACTCCAGCCAAGAAAAACTAGGAGCTTGCTCCAACCCGCGATGAGGTGATGAGAAAGCACGGCTCGCGCTGCACCTTCCCAGCAAAACCACCTGCAGAATTCCAGCCAGTGGGTTTTAAGAAGGACCAAAGTTTGGCCTAAGTTTCAGACAGACCCAGTCTTACCTGGGGCAAAACATTCCTCATCGTAAAAGCAGCCTGGACCACGTAAGCACAACAGAGATGCCTGCAGGTGCACCAGGAAGAGGGTGCTGCGCCCCAATGCACTTTGGGAAACGCTTCCATGTAGAGTTCAAACACTTGGAAAAAAGGTTGTAAGCTCTTTCTACCCGAAAAATCAATTCAACTGAGAGTCCCAGCAGTGCAGGGGATGCTGCAGCACCCTGCTCTGGGACACAGACCCAGGAGAAAGTTGACTTGCAGATCGCACATCCAGCGCAGACGCACCGCAAACACCGCGGAGCGCCAGTTTTCCGTGTGCCTCTGAATTAAACTAACTCAGTGAGGAGACAGGTTCTCCTAACAAAAACACACCAGTGACAAGCATTGTACAGACAGCGCCATTAGCAGTAAACAATACACTGGAGAATCATCCGAATAAAACATTCTGGGTATTTATTTGTGTTGCTTTCCGAGACCATTGCAACTGAACGGGAAACTGGAAGGGAAAAAAGCCCACAATTAGTTTCAGAATAGCACTCTCAGAAACACTGTAGCCTATCAGATCTATGTAAATATTTTACGATATGGGTTCCATTTCAGTAGATCTGTCAAGATATTTACAGGGCTTGACAGTATTTCTGCCTTTAATTAAATTTTCACACACATACTTTAATGTAATTTAAATAGATTATTAGTTGTCAGAATATAGTATAAATTTTGTTTACGATTTAGTTACTTTAAGTACTCACATTGAGGAAACTCATTTAACCCCCTGACTGAGGAGCATTAAGTGTTGAGATGAGACTTCTAAAGAGCTTCTACTGCCCTTTGCACTCTTGCAATAATCTTAAATTACTACAACTTAATTGCAATTTCAAGGCACTAAAATGGAGATGTTTTAAAAACAGCACCAGGAGGGTCAACGAGAGGAGAAAAATTATTTAGTCCTCCTCAGGTACCAGATGCTTCTTGGGGAGAAACTGATTTTGCCCATGCTCTTCTCTTTGCCCATTTTCCATAGAATCCCGTCTTCATTTGCAGAATGACGCGGAACAAAAAGTCACCAGGATTATTCTGGATACTTGCCACATCCAAACAGCCATTAGACATAAGCCTGCTCACTTGCATGCAAGGAAGAGACCCGTGCCAGGAGAACAGAAAGACAAAACCCCAGAGCGCATTTGCAGAGAAGGCTGCACGCGAACAGAGCCAGCAGCTTCTCTAACTTGGGAGCTCCAGTGCTGGAGGTAAGGAAAAAGAGCACGTGTTAAACCACTCCAGAAATCCCAATCAACAAATATCTGGTCTCCTCTAAACACTACAGCCAATTCCTCTACAGCACAGAATATATCTTTTTAAAGTAAAAGACTACAAAGACCCCACAATTAAGTTTCTCCTCTAATGATTGCATGATTTATTCCATGCTATTTTTTTTCTCCCCCTTTCTCTACACTGGCATCACCTTGTTACCTGCAGGAGCTGCAATTCCCAGCACAGCGAGCTGCGGGAATCGAACGGCGCAGCGAGCAGGCTGCGAGCAGCGCTTCTGTCAGCGCAAAAACCAGCCACTTCTAGCAACCACAAGATCTTCTTCGTTTCTTCTTGCAACGAGACATTTCACAAGGATCTGGCCAACAGAAAAACAATCAGACTCACGATTTAAACACCGCTGTGCCTCAGCACGGCCGGGCGCTGACGCACATCGTCGGTGGCACGACGTTAAGGGCTCCCAGCCTGGCCATACCTTTCGAAGCACTGGAATAAAGTTTGCTTGCCAGGACCTCTAAGAACGGTCGCAGAGACGCTGCTGATCTCTAGTGCACAACGTCTCTAAATTCCACCTAGCAAATGCTTTCTGGCTTCTCCTGCACATCACATCTCTGCTGAAGCGCTCTCTGGGTGTGAAAACACGCTACTATACGTGGAGGGAGGGGGAGAAAAAGTTTCAGTGATATGAGTTAGTGGCACAGACCAAAAGCCAAAGGCAGCGACATCAGCAGAAGCCCCAGTTGATGCCAGCACGCTCTGAATCAGGCCCAGGGCAGCCAACTGCACCCTGAGCTCACCCCTGGGGACATAGGGGCCACGCCACGCCCACGAGCCACACGTTCAGAGCAGGGTGCCACTGTGTCCCCACACTGCTGACCACCCCCTGGGCTTCCCCTCCAGCTGCCAACCCCTTACACCTGCTTCCCCAGCAGAGGCTCGCAGGGAAAAGCTCCAGGAAGCAATCCGACAGCAAGGCTCATCCGAGGAATAATTAAAATGCGCTATTTAACTCAGCTTAAATACGGACAGCAAACAAAACCCTTGTGCACCCAAGCCCTGCAGGGCCTGATCCAGCTCCCTCCACAGTGGGAACCCCTAGGTAAGCTCCCTCCCAGGCACCCTGGCCGTGCACACACGATGCTGGGTGTGCTGCGAAGGGCAGGAGAGGCCTGAACAAACGCTGCGCCTCCAAGAGATGCCCAGCTACCTGCAAAAACCCCACCAAGCCTTCTTCAGCCCTGGCTCAGCTCCGCAAAAATATTTCAGCTCAGTGCCTTGAAGTTGCAATTAAATTGTAGTAATTTAAGATTATCACAAGAGCAAAGGGCAGCGGCAGCTCTTCAGCAGACTCCTCTCACCACTTAATGCTCCTCAGTCTTGGGGTTAAATGAGCTTCTTTAGTATAAGTACCTTAAAGCAAGTGAATCGTAAACAAAATTTATACTATTTTCTGACAGCATATAATCTATTTAAATTTATTAAAGCTTCTCGGAGAAAATTTAAGATGACAGAAGTATCATTATGCCCCATAAATAACCGGACAGCCTTGCAGAAATAACTGTATTTTACATATGTACCCTACATATGTGTGCGCATACGTTATTTCATTTGATATACAAATACATGCTAAACAGAAATTTCACAAAAGGAATCGTATTATCCAGCTCAATCTCTCAATATAAATGACCACAAGAGGTACAAATACTAAACACTAAGACACATTCCATAAAATTGCCTTTTTACTACCAGCCTTTTTCCTAATTTTTACAGTGCTATGAAACAGGAGTAATTCAGGAGCTACAAATGTTTACAGTATATCACATCAAGGATGATAATGCAAATTTTAGCCCTTAAAAAACGTGATCCACTCCATGAGAAACGCGTATTGCAGCATATGCTGCACACTAATGTCCGATGCGTAATTCCCTGCTCAACTTCCCTGCTCCTTCTCCTACCAGGGCAAAACCCAGCTGCGTTACGATTACTGGTGGAAATGATTTGAGCAGAAAATGTTTATAGATGTTAAAAAAAATTACACATTATGCAAAATGGCTTAATACCATACATGTGCATGTTTAATGCACATACTTTTTATTGTCTAATTAAAATACATACCATAAAAATCTACAGGCTTTAGAATAAGTTATGCAGGACAGTTATGAAACCTTACCTTACAGAAAGTATAAAGTACTTATTGTGTGATCTGCACTGGTAATTAAAAAAATGGTTATGCAAAAAGATTTGGAGATTTCTTAATTCTTCAGCAGATGTACACTTGGTCTGCCTCCTGATTAATATACATTAGGGTAACAGCCTCTTACTTGGATTTTTTTTTTTTAAATAGATATTTCCATTGCTTTAGAATTCTTTAAAGAAATGAAAAGGACATATTTGCCAAAGTTTGCAATCAAGTGTTTGAACACAAACCTGAAACTGTCGCATAACAAAACTAACCTCACTCCCCTGGTTCAGTTCGATTAGTACTTAAATCCTAACTGTTTACTGAAGTAAAATCAAGTGTCTATTAATACTCTTTACTGGTATTTCCACTAAAAAACTACACAGTAACAGTCTCTCTGATACAGCCATGAAGACACATTACACACAGTCTTGTAAAAAGCGCCGCGTATCAAAACCAAGGTCCATCCTGACTGCTTGGCAACATGTTTGAAGGAAAGATATTACAAGTTTTCCAAACTCTAGGAATGCAGTCATCCAACATACACTGCTTAATCACAACCTAACTCCTCTATTATACACCAACACAGAACTTACACACAGAAAAAAAAAAACAAATCCACGTTTCCTTACAATTCAGTGATCCAGAAATAAAAGCTGAATTCCACAGAACTTTTACGTTTTTCTGCATTACACTACTGTAATGCCTCCTTCTCTGCATCTTTAGAGAGCGTGAACAAAATTAAATCCTAAGTCCCTTTGAAAGTGTATAAATGCAATTCAAACCATCATCACTTTAAAAAAAACAAAACCAAACACCAAACCCAAACCCCAGCCCATGCACAAAAAACTAACTTTGCAATCAAAATAGTAAGCAGCAGAAAGCCTTGTTTGAAATAGTCGTTATTTTTCTCAGAGTTATCCTTTGGTTTCACAACAAAGATCAGCATTTGTAATGGTCCATTTCTGCATAAGTGAACATATAGCCTTGCTGCCTGATCGAATAGTCCAGAGCTTTCAGTGAGGCAGCTCCTGACAACAGCCCAGCAGCAGCTTTGTTTGATCTCTCCTGCCTTCCTTAATCTGGGTTGTCAAGGTTCACTTGTTGGAGGCTGTTTACTTTACTTTTTCCAGAAAAAAAAAAAAAGTGATTTTTTTTTTTCCTGTCTCTCATACAATGACTAATCCAAAGACTAAGGGGGAAGAATGCTGCCAATGCAAGATGTTAAAGCTACAATACCTTTTTGCAATGAGATTTTAGCCGACACCTTTTGAATGGTAACTAGTGAGGAGCTTCCTCCCCCAGTGCCCTGGTCCATTCAATATGGTTGGGAGATAGTTCAGATAAAATGTGCGAGGGAAAAGCTTCAGAGGAGAGAAGTTGAAACGAGTAGCCCCGATTTCCCTGTCTTCCCCCAAATCTAGCTGCAGAGATGCACGGTACCTCCTTGCCCACACTCGCTTCTCTGGGAACTTGAGTTATTTCAGGCTCTCTCAAACTTACAAAAAGTAAGAGCTCCTCAGCAGTAACAGAAACTGTAAAAATAATACTAAACCGAGCAAAACGCCTATTTTCCAAAATATTAAAGCCAGCCACGGATTAACAGAACAAGCAAAAAAAGTTTCTTCGATGGCATGCTTGCAACTTTGTCTAATTAAGCAGCTGTCACTAGTGACATCAACATTTGGTCAAATCAGGTAAAATCGAAGTTTAGAAAAACTGTATGGAAAGGAAATGCAGTTTTAGAGAACTGTTTTAATATTTGGAACCATCCAGCACCCTAGAAATCAGCAGGCTATATGGTGTAGACGACACGCTACGAGCAGTACACATCCATTACTCACTCCGAGAACAGTTACTAAAAATGAAACCTTAAACTTCAGAGCACAGAAGTTGGGCTCCGGCTTCTCTACAGAAGCGGCTCTGAGAGCGCTCGCGGGCGGCAGATACCTCGGGTAGGGACGGGAGGGCTGCGCGCTGCCGCCGCTGCCAGCCTTGGGGGGAACCAGGGGGGAAAAGGACGGGAAAAAAAAAAGAAAAACAACAAAAAAAAGTAATCTCGCTCGGCTTGGTTCACTCAAAAGCAAAAACACGCAATTAAAATCATTACAGCGAAGTGGCAGCAGAAGACTCGCTAAAAGCGCGGCGCTCCACAGCCCGCCCGGCGATGCTCTCCGCGCCGGGGCCGCCCGGTCATTAATAGTTGCCGGGCGGTGGGGAGGGGGCTGCGCTGCGCCCCGCGGAGCCCTGCCCGCGCAGCTGCCCGCGCCCCGCTCGCTGGGCTGGGCTGGTGGTATGGTTTTTTTTTTCCAGGAAAGAAAGAAACCCCCAGACCGC
>VXBT01007389.1:644425-680991 GCA_013400235.1 Oriolus oriolus | reverse complement strand
CCCACCTCCAGAGCATTTCTGCACACAGCACTGCCTCTGCCCATGCTGTCAGCTCACGGGGGACACAGTGACACTGGTGGCTGCTGAGACCTCAGCCCTGTGCTGCCCAGCTTCGTGAGGACACACAGGGCAATCCAGGTTTGCCTGCCACAGGCCAGGTGTACCAACCCAGAAGCACTGCAGGCAGAAACCTGCCTGCAAGGTTCCCACCTACCCTTCTGCTTTTAGACAACAGCACAACACGTCGTGTTCTCCCATTGTCACCTCCTTGTCAGCTGCTGTGAGCACCAAAGCATAGCTAATCCCACCTGAGAAAGGGTTGAAATCTCCCCTTAAACTTATATTTTTATCCCAAGTGAATAATTTCCAAACAGCACAAAGCAGTATTTGCTTCAACCCTTGCACATCCCAGCTGTGACAGGATTTTCAACCTGGGTGAAATGGCTTGTCCAGCCTTGCCCAGTTTGTGAATGAGCTCGGATACCAGGCAGGGACCTGATATCCCAGTTGGAAGAAAGAAAAAAACCTGCCTTAACAGAGAACCATCATCCCCATTGCATTATTTGTTTTGTCAACAGCAGCAAAAGCTACTGTCATCAGCTTGAGACCGAGCAAACTCAGGTCATGCAGAGCATGCTTGGCATGAGGAAATGTTTTTGTTTCTTGAAGCAGACTCTGAGAAGGTCAGCTTGTCTTGCCTGCCACTCCATTTTGGGCTTTAAATGTTTTTCATTTTGTTTTTGCAATATTTTTTTGCCTATGTCATCATCAAAACATTCTTTTTTTTCCTTGCTTTATATTTAAGTTTGGTTGGTTTTTTTTTAAAGTCACCTTTACCGTAGGAACAAATAGGCCAATATCTGTGTATTCCAACCTTCAAACTCATAAAACTGAATGAGGTTAGTGCAGGGACTGTTTTTCCTAGTAAAATAAGCACAATCATAGGGCAGAAATGTTTTCAGAGCTACTGAAAACTCTTTATCTGATCAGTCTAGATACCAGATGTTTTCCTACAAATTCTTAGCTCTATTTGGTTCACAACTGCTCTCTGCCATCCTTGCATATCAAACACCTTGCAGAGTCAAGATAGTTTTGAATATCAGAAAAAATTCAGGCTTTCAGGAGGGTTATTTTTTTCTACGGTGGGCTTTTTTTCAGAGAGAAGATACTGTTTTAATGGGAAACTTCACACCCAAGAACCTTGTGGCTGTTTGTTCCTACCCAGGATAATTCTCTGGCCCAGCACATGACAGCTTCCACCCCGATACCGTCAGAGTCAGAGGCACATTTCCTTCAACCCTCTGACTTGGTTAATCACATCAAGTAATTTGTTTATGAAGTTCAGTTCTACAAAGCCCAACTTGGGAGCAGGTATTCATCCTCCCAGATACAAGCACTTCTGCTATAATGTCTTTTAAAGTCAGAGCTGATCTTTATCTACAAAAGGCCGGAGCAGTAAGTATTTGGTGTGTTTAGAAAACACGTCTCTTTCACCACACCTGCAGCCCGGCTGCCAACTTTCAGCCGTGTGGACTCTCCACAGCTCTGGGAGACTCTGGTGCAGTAAACAAAGTAGTTTTCTCTGGATTCCCATGTTCCAGGTACCTCTCCCAAATGCTTCATGTACTTATGCCCTAAAGGTCTTCATGCAGGTCCTGTTTCCAGAGCATTTCCAAGGGCTTGGTGGGAGTGGGAGGTGATGGTAGTTGGGTTTTCTTCCACTTCTCCACTCCTCTAGATCATCCTATTAATGATTTTACAAGAGATGCAGAAAAGCCTTCACTGTTGAACAGCAATGGAAGCCATTTCAGGAGTTACTACTAAGATTTTTTCCTCACCCTTGATGTAAAAGGCAAATGAAATCCCATCTTTTTTAGGCTTCTGCTGAAAAATTGTTACAGCACCCAAACCTGCAGCTGTCTCCCACGAGCTGCTTCTACCTGACGCAAGGTAATGTCCCATAAGCCTCTCCCTTGGCATTAGTGGTGTTCATGTGGGTCATAGCAATGCCAGTGCCACTGAAGAAACAAACTTCAAAGCAAAAAGGAATGCCAGAGCCAGGGAGACACGCCTGGGGGCGAGAGAACTGGGATAATAAACTCACAGCGTCACCCCGGTGCCAACAACCCAGTACTTTTTGTGCCTCTCATTTCTGCAGTTTCTTGGAATGGTTTCCTAAGCCACCAGTTCATTTTGGAGATGAAAGGAACAGTCAAGGGTTAAATCAGAGCCGCCATCCCCCACCCCAGTCTATTCACTGCAGAAGGAAATCTGTCTCTCTCCCACCCCTCAGCATCCTGTCTCTGCTGCCTTGGAAAACACACAAATCCCTCACAGCTTCCTGAGGGGCAGAGACCTCAGCCTGCTCCCAGCCTTCCTCTGCCCTGGTGCACCCTGCAGCATCCTGGTTTCCCTATGGCAGAGTGCCCTTCCCGGGGGCTCCAGCCACAGCAGCTTCTTCCCTCCCACCTGGCCTGGCCAGAATAGCTGCTCTAGCAGCAACATCTCTGTCTCCTAGGTTTTATCCCAGCAACTGCTTAAACTTGGCCTTGGGTACAGCAGGTATCCTGCAGCTACCACAGCTTTTCCTTCACAAGGGGCTGAATAATTCCTAAGTGGCTTCTTCTCCCCCTTGTCCCCCTTTACCGGGTATACCCCACTGGCTCATTTTCCATTTTTTCTCTATAGTTGGTGGGACAGCCAAAAGAAACTTCAAACTGTTCTCTCAAGGTCATTTTATCCTCATCCAGTGTGTTCCCCACTGGGTGCCCAAGCATTTTCCCAAGGTCTTTTCCAACCTTGTTGATTCTGTAAATGAAATATTTCTGTGATTCTGTGACTCTAAGGAGCCAAGCCATGCTCATAGTAATCTGAAGGCTGGGAACCCACAGGCAAGTTCCAGTGTTAAACCATGCCACACAAGCCTCACAAAGCCCCCCAGAGGTCACAAAGGGGTCACTGCTTTCCCTACACAGCCCTTGGCTGCTGCTGAGCACATTTGCTTCTGCTGAGTGGAAAGGCCAGCTCCAGAGCCACAAGTCCTCACCAACAGGCTCAGGAAATGGACCAGTTCAGTTTCCCCTTCAGATACAGGGGATGAGTGCCAGGAGGAGAAGGAGAAGCCAGCCCTGGGCACCTGAAGAGGCTCAGCATCACTTGGAGCACCCAAAGGTATCGCACCCACTGCAACCACCCAGCACAGCACAGCTGGGAGGTGCTCAATGCCCCCACAGCAGCATCACCTTGGAGCTGTGTCCATGCCAGTAAGCGCAGTTTGAAGCATGGAATGGCCCTGCTGCCTTCAGTCCACAAGCTGGAGCAGGTTGGTGCAAGCTCTAGGGCCTCTGAAGCCCATGCTGGATGTTACAGACATATGCCCTGACAATGCTTCTGAAGGGCAGGTACTGCACACTCTGCATCCTCGTGGGGAATCTGTGCAACCTAACTAGGGCACCGTGAATTCACACCCTGGCTCTCTGTGCTCCAACTTGTCCATGGAGACAAGCCCCACATGGCTCCTTCCGACACTTCTGGTCATGGGGAAGCAGCACGGAGAACTACAGCATTGCCAAATCTAAACATTGAAAATCATGAGTCATAGTTTCCGAAAATTATCCCAGTGGCATTAAAAAAAAAAAAAAAAAAGAAATTTAATGAATTCCATTTTTCATCTTTCAGATGACACCCAGAAGTTTCTCCACAGTTCTCAGTGCTAAAAACTCAAGGGAAAACAAACACATGACAGAAGCAGGAGTAGAGATTTTCATGCATTCTCATGATTCCAGAAGCTGGAGTTTTAAAGAAAAAGAAATAAACAATAAAAGGCTTACGATATAAAGATTATAATTTGGCTAGCAGCAGAAGTAAAACCTCATGGTTTATGTGACAAACCTCAACTGAACAACTCAGCTCAAAAACTTGGAAAAAGAAGGTGAAACATTCCAGCATCATTTTGGCTGCCAAAATAACAGAAACTATTGTGCAAAATTTCAACGGAAGGAAAAAAAAAGAATCAATGAGATTTGTTCCACTTTCATGAACTCAGAAACAAACAGATGTTGACAAAAGGATGTTGCAAGTAGTTCTTGCTGTTGCTCAGCTGAGCCTGAGTCGCTGCAATGCGAGTGCATCTCTCGTTCATTAAGTCATCGCTCTTGCTCACACAGGACAGCCAGTGCAGTGTCTCTGCACCCTCTGTGTTCCTTTGCAAATTTTACCAGCACGATGGGGTTAACTTCAGCCTCTCGTACCATGTTAACAGTCAGAATTAATTATTCTCATTTCTTCTGCAAGAACATACCTGTACAGCCCAAGAGAAAGGGGCACAGACCCTGTTTCATACATATGAAAAATCCCTGTTCCTTGGTAACCTCTGCACTTTTTAATATGATTCTACAATTTGGACCACAAGTACCAAAGGGCCCAGCTGGCTCCTGTGTGCTACTTTCTGTTCTCCTTCAGCAGTGAAGCAACCTTAATTGTGTTTACTCTGGATTAGACCTGTAGGACCCAACCTAAATCATACCAAGATCCAAGAGGTGCTCTCCTGGAAAAAGCCTTCCAAAATGGATCCCATGTCCAAATTGAAGATGACGCCATCACTGGTTTCATTTCAAGGCAATCCAGATGTTCAGTAAAGTGATTAGGAAGTGGCGTGTATCAAATATAAGATACTCTGCACTGAATTAATGCATTTATTTTCTCTGAATGGTTTTCCAGTTCAGGGCAGCACTTTGCCTGTCACAAGTAAAGTGCTTTGACAGAACACATGGACATTTCTGCTGCTTAAACTGAGCCAGCAAACAGAATGGCCAGCAACTCCCAAGTCTCAGAAGAGTCCAAAGAAGCACTGTCTCTCTGATATATTTATTTCCTGGCCCACTAAATGCATGAGTTCAGGTCCCATTTGTCAGCATCCTTTATAGGAACAGCCATTTGAAAGGAAGCAAATAAACATAACAACATTATGGTGGGGTCACTGGGTTTTCAGCCTATTACTGGCTAGCTGGTGTGCAGAGTATCACTCAAATCAGCTAATGTGGCCCTTTGCTTTGAAGAATGAAAGCCAAGAACTTGTCTCTCTGTGGTGCAGCACACCTGCCCAGACAGACTTGGTTGCTCCAGTGTTGTCCCCAAGTCAGGCGTCCATGCTTGTGGCACAGGGCTCTGGTACATTACCTGGCCTTGGCTGTGTAACTGGGACAAGGTCAGCAAAACCTGCCCAGGACTAGCAAGAGCTGCTAAAGCCTTCTCTCAAACTACTCTAGAGTGTAAGTGCCTCCTGCCTCTCCCATAGGGACCCACTGGGGGTTTTCATTCCCTTCAAAGAGGAAGAATGAGGATAAAGAACAGCTGAGGACATAACATGGGTGGATCCTCTGTTTTACTTCCATATTTAGCAGTCCAAGAGAATCAGTAGCCCCCTGCTTCCTCCTTATCAGAGAAGCATTCAGTGGATGTGTTGACTATTACCCCATCTGCCACAGTTTTCTGGGGAGAATTACAGAAACAACATTCTCAGGCAATCAGAAAAACACTAAATCCAGGGGCATCACATCCTCTGCTGATGGAAAGCACTACAGACACTAACGGAAAGCATCCACGGACATGGGCAGGATCTCCAGGGTCAGGGTCTCTTTTTCTTACTTGAGTTTCTCCTTACACCTTCTGCTTTTGAACAGGGGAGGACTCACAGACACATGGGGGAAAAAATCCAGATAAGAGAATGCAGCTGGGTTGTAATTTGTAGTTTCACAGTCCTTTGTGGATAAGCCCCAACACAATACATCCATTTGCCTGCAAATTCCGAATTGTGTTAAACCCACAGCAGTTCTAATGTAACAATATCTTCATGCTGAGCAACTTGAAGACTGCTGAGAAATACAGCACTTAAGCAGAACAAAAAGCAAATTCCCAGCAGCACCTTCCACCCCCATGTTTTTATTGAGTTTTAGTAGAAAAGAATTCAAAAATACAGAGGGCCTGCAGACCAGACTAGGCATTGTCTGCACTAATTTGGGGTTTACATTACTTTCAGCTGATACTCAGATGAAAAATTAACCCAGCATTCCTCCATGGTTTGGGATTTCCTGAATGAGTTTTGAGCAGAGACACATCTCTGCTCCCTAGACGTGGTGTTCCAAATGATTTCCCCTAACATGGGCTCACGGGAAAAGGAAGAACAGCTCTGTGTATGTATGTTTGTTTGCAGGCCAGTGTCCCAGATGAAAAGGGAACATGCAGAATAATATCAGCTCTGATCTGAGAGCTCTGGAAGGGGTCATGGTTAAGTGACTTTTTACCAGCTTTAGTAACAGAAGAATCTTGCCACCAAGATACCTGATCTTTTGCCATTCTAAGACAAATACCAGAAACTGATTTAAGTGGCACCAAGATTTTTCATTAGTGCCTGAAGCAGGTGGAACTCACATATTCCTGTACACGAGGAGGTGTTGGGCTCCTCAGTGTTCGGTGTTTCCTTAAGTTTTTACCTCAAGCTTATCCCTTAAGGCAAAAATAAAAGTTTTTCAGGTTATAAAAGTGCTGGGCTTCCAGCTGCACTTATCGCATTAGGAAAAGTCAATTCTCAAAATACGTAACTTCATAGTTGTCATTTCATTAGGTTATGTAGGATGCAAACCAGAGAACTGCATCTATAAAGATCCCTCAGTGTAGCATATTTACAGTTCCTAGTTTATTGCTGATAGAAGCTAAGTTTTTAGCAGCCACATGTATATTCACACACTTGAGGCCTTCCCTCGTACCAGAGGTTACAAACTTGAGCCACTTCTAAGAATCTCCAGGACCAGCCAACTCCTTCCATATGGGGGAATAATAAGCAAAAGCTCCATCTGGGAATGAGCAGGAGGAAATCCACGTTTGTGGGAGGATAACAGGGCACCAACACACCCCAGCTGAACAGAGTACATATTGAACGCTCCACCCAGACACCTTGCAGCAGCAATCCCACCTGCTCCACCATCTTGGAAGGATCCTGCAACACCGCTGCAGTGCTCCCACCTCCCAGGGAAAGGCTGGTGTCCTTCTCCAGTGATAACATTGCCAGCTCTTGGGAAATACCACCACAAAACTCACCAAATCCCACTGTTAATGACTGTGGCCTACCAGGGCACACAGATCACTCCTGACTCCACCAAAACTGCTTCCCTCCCAGCTTTTCATGACAGTCCCCTCCCAGCGGCCAGTAAACCCCCCGAGCAGACCCCGAGAAGAACACCTACCTCCCCACAGCAACACACGAGCTTCCCTCTCTTCCATGGCTTCATTCCAGCCAGCCTTGATCCATGGCTGGCAAGAGGCTGAAATGTATCGGAGCCCCTTCTCAAGGGCCATATTTCCTTTCTCCCTTCCAAACCACCTCCTTGGAGGAGAGCTTACCTTCCTTGTGGGCTCCTATAGCCTGAGCTAGCTCTGAGAAAACAGCTTGTGCAGATGGAGCAGGTCAGGCCCATTCCCCTCACTGTCTGCTCACAGGTGTAGGCGTTTTCCTCTCCTGAGCAGGAGATGGAGGTTGCAGAAAAACAGTATGAAGCATCTCCCTGCTCTGCTCCCTTGGGTGGGATGGCTCGCAGGAAAAAAAGGGACCTCAGCTCCAGGATTTCTTGTCTGGATACCTTCCACTTAAAGGAGTTAGATCCTCTAATTTAAAGGAGTGAAAGGAGTTTATATGAGACAGGGTGGCAAAATTAGGATTAGAGCAGATCAAACATTAGGTTTTCAAAAATTACAGTAAAAATAACATTAGTTTTAACTGACTGGCAGGAATTAAAAGGGGCATCCTCACTGGAGCAAGGTCTGCAAGCTGTAGCAGACAAATATGGGCATTTCTATCAGGCATTGCTTTATATACACCCTGCAAAGGCAAATCATTGGGTGGGAAATGAAAATCAAGAAGGAAAAATATATATGTTTCTGATTATTCTATCCCTAATGTTGTGCTCTGTCATTATAGCAGATTGCTTAATTGTGCTGCTGATTACTTTTCCTGAATTCTTCCTACAGCTGTAGTTTTCGCAGCGCCGAGGAAACACTAATTAGCTGGAGGAATGTTGCCTTAAAATTTTTACAATATATATACATGTTTAAAAAGAGAATTCCTCAGCATTTACCTGTTTAGTCCAGGCTTTGTTATTTATTTAACCCTTCTCACCCCCTGTTGGTCTGTCCCTGCTGTACACACGCCTGAGCTGAGATGGGGAAGTTGCAGGGAGACAAGTCCTATTTCCAGCTGAAGGTAGCTGCAATCCCAGGCAGCAGCAGTTCAACTCAGTCCCCCTCATCCCTCAAAATTCACCTCGTCCAGCAATCCAAATGTGCATTCACTGTGGGATGGGTTGGTCTTTGTGTGCATTTGCTACTAGGAATTATCTCTATACTTTGCAATATGTAAAATAAGCTGCTGGTATAGGAGCATCTGCACGATGCCGTAATTTTACCACACATTTAGACTCCGCATCCTTAATGATCCATCACAGGGATGATTTGATGTTGTTTAACTCTTGTTTCACTGTGGCATGCATTTGCCCTGCTTTTCCTGTCATATATTCCTGCAATATATCCACTCAGTAAGGAGAAATGCATCTTATTTTGTGTAAATTAATGCTATGACATTGGAACTTCTAACTTTTTTTGTCCTTCAGTGTTAACGGCTGGTTCAGACAACCTTCTCATCATCCCCTCTTCAGCAGATGCAATGGAAAGAGTGCAGTTGCTCACTAAAATCATGTGTGGAGCCCTCACACAAGTTATTTTAAGAGGGGTCGGAGGGGATCCCAGTCTTACACTTCCATAAACCCACCAGTACAGGATTGTTGGGATTAACAGAAAAAATTGAGGGGGAGTAAGCAACACATGGCTGCTGTTTGTAGGTTTTACCTCTCTCTGAAGTGACTGATGCATTGACCCCATCTAGCACAGCATTTTTTCTGTTTCTCTTGCACATTTAACCATGGTCTGAGCCAGCACCTCGACTGTGACCCAGGGCCAGCCAGCTCTGTGTAATCAGCAGTTTAAGCCTCCAGCACAGGAGGTTTTTGCTGGGTGCTTGAGACTACAGCTCAGTTTGGATTTGACTCTCTGGGAGCTCACACAGCCCACACACCCCAGCACAGCCACCCTGCTTCCCAAGAAAGGAAACTTGGGTGGGATGAGAAACCTCTTCAGGCGCCCTCGCTGCCCTGCAGCGTGGCTGACTCATGAGCGATGCCCTCGGGGCTGCTGCCTGTCACTGTGAAATTTCGGTGGCTTCAGTGACTTCCCCTGTCAGCCCTGCCCTCAACACAAGAGATGGATGTTTCGGTTCACCAGCAGCACCAAAAAGTCAAGACAAAGCAAACCAAAAGCAGGTTGGGCTGAGGGGTTTAACAGACCGAAACCCAAGGTGAGGAACAGCTCTACTCATCTTAGCAACTGTAGTGGGTGAGAAGTGCCAAAAACTCATCAAAATGGGGTTTGACCACCTGAAAGCTGGGAAGTAAATTAATGAGAAATCTGGGTAAAGTCAAGGGCAGCTCATTAAGTCCCATTTGTATGGAACAAGCCAACTTTGGGGCTTAGAGCAAGCTCTCGAGGAACAGCAGCTATACACTGACACAGATCTGCCAGAGCTGCCTTCATGCTTTGCTTTATGTACATTCACAAAATGCACTGGCTTCTTCCTGCATATGTATTCCTACCACTATATTGCTCCTGAAGATCAAATGACTTGAACAAATAGTGCTGCCCACTAGGACAAGGACTTCAGGACGCATCACACCGACTGAAGCTGGCTGTGCCGCTGGGACGGGCTGTAGACAGAATCCCTGGCATCTCCTGGGCTTCCTCCACACTCTTCAAAGGGCCAGACACCACGTGAGTGGCCAACCCCATGGTGCTGGAGGCACTGGGCTTGCTTTGAGCCTGCAGTGAAAGAGCTTGTGCATGCTTAGCAGGCGAGGTCAGCGTCTCTGGACATCTGGCAGCTCCCAACAGGCTGCCAAACATTAGGAAATCTGAGACAAACATAAAAAAGCCTCTAAATCTGCCTGTAAACAATGTTCAGGTGGGAAACCAGCACGTACAGTAACTCTGCAGCCTGCTTTGCTTTAGCCATGACTGGAATGTAACCAGTTCTGGGTTTTGTGGAGTCAAAATTGGGACCTTCGTCCCTGAACCCACTCCACAGCCAGGTTCACTAAGGTATTTAGGTACAAGAATTCAGTGAACAACTCAATCCCATTCATTTCACTGGACCTCTATTCACAGGGAGCAGTCTTTACCCAAAAGAGCTTGCAGACGAGGGGCAGCAATGCCAAGGAGTACAGCTTGTTAAAAAACCAACAGTAGACATGTTTGCAGACTGCTAACCCACTCTCTCCTCCAGGAGAAAAGCCATTTTATCTGCCTGTTCCTGGTAAGTACAGAAAGAGGTTTCATGGTCACCATAAGTATTAAGATTGAATAACATTTATCTCTATTAATCTGAAGTTCATGGCAGGGAATAAGGTAATTTTTCCATCTTCTGATTATATGTAAAAATTTTATACGAGCTTTTCGTGGATTTGATTGCAGCAGCTTGGGATGTTCCCCAATTTGTTCTCCCAGGACAGTTTTTCTGGATCAGCTGCTAACGAGCCCTGGTAGAACACATGGTGTAAAATATTTGTTGCTTTAACATTTCAAACAACCTAGAGAGGAGGTCACACTCTTCTGGCCCGTGGCCCATGTGCAGTGCCTTTGCTGTCTCAGAGGCCCTCTGTCAGTATCTGCTGCAGCCAAGCAGCAAGGAGTGGGATGGTCCCACAGCAGGGTGTTGTCTTACAGTGACAAACGGGCAAACCAAAATCCATGCTTTCCTGCTCTCTCCAGCACTCTCCTGGTGACACCTTTCAGTTTGTTTAAGGCAAGGACATGTTGGCTAAGAATGTCCTCACCCACCATCTAAATGGCAGCGCACATAAATCACTGTTACTTAAAGTCTGTATTTCTTTATTAGAGGAGATGCTGCAAAGTGCTTGAAAATAATGTTGGCTGCTGCGAACTGTGGTGCCCGATCAATGAGAGACATGACAGTCAATTACCCCTCCACTTACTGATTGTCCCCAGCAATCAGCCTGGATCGATACCTTCAATCTCAATTGATAGCAGATATCAAATCTGAAATAGGACGTGTTGGAGGGAGGGTATGCAGTGGCCACTGTGTTTATTTAATCATTAATTTCACTTCCACCTGCCACTGTGTTTATTTAATCATTAATTTCACTTCCACCTGCTCCAATCAGCCAGGGGATGTGCTCTCCTAATGGCTCATGCCCATCCTTTTGGCAGGAGTGCCTGGCCAGTGTCAGCTAGGGGAGCAGCAGGACCACAGCTCACTGCCCCAGGGCATCTTCAGCGCAGAGAGACCCTGGGACAGAGAATAAGGAAATAAAGTTCAGGCCAATGCAGCAGGACAAAGCAGGAAAATAAGGAGGGCAACTTGGGTACTGAAGCAAGGAAGGTGTTCCCCAAGGTGCCGCTCTGTGGCAGCACTACGTAAGTATTGCTCTGTGGCACCTGGAGATGGGCTGCAGTGCAGCCACCACAACCTTGTTGTTGTCCCAGGTGGCATCTCCATCCATTGCCACCCCTTGTGTCACACAGTCACCATTTAAGCAGTGACATTCTCTCAATATACTCTGGCAGAGCACTCAGCTTCACAGGAGTGAGGGTGGTGAGGAGCAGGAGGTTACGCCTGTCTTTGTTACAGGAGACTTACCAAAGTTTCCAAATATTTGAAGAAGAGCTGTGCCAGGAGCTCTTTCAGAGTTTCCTTCAAAGATGCCAGTTCGAACAGGCTTTTGTAATTGAGAAGGATCATTTGCATTTGTAATGGTTTAAACACAAACCCATACACACAGGTGTGGGTGAGGCAGCAGGGACAGGGCTGATTGGGATGGAAATGGTCTGGAGCATGGAAGAGCTTCCCTGCACTCCTGCCCTCCCATTCAAAAGCCTAGTGGGCTTTGATTCTGGTGTGTCCCTCAGGCATCCCTGTGACCATGGACTGCTTGACACCTCCCTGCCACTGGCATCTTAGGGAGCCTGGGCCTCTCACCATGACAGACCTGTCCTTTTGGTGGCCCTTCAACACCTGTCCTTTGCACAGCAGTATAAGCTCTTCCATGGGATGACCACAGCAGCCAAAAATCCCCATGCCAACTTCTGGATCAGTGCTACCAGGTACATGCAGACAGCTTGACTGTGAAGTCAGAGGTCTCTTGCCTGCACCAATTGCTCCCCACAGGTGAATCCCAACCGCATGATTTGTCACCATGGCACTGCCAGCTCCTGCAGGCTTCTCTGCAGGGAACTGGTTCCTTAAAACACCATGTCCCAGGGTCAGACAGCCAAGGTGCTTGGCTTTCCCTTAAAAATATTTGGGGAGGTAGTAAAAATAGGAGGGGTACCTGCTGCATCCTTGGAGTCACGGAGAAAAAGCTGGGAAACTTGAGCTCAAGAGCTCAGGGTATAGCCAGCAAAAAACATGCTCTCTTAAAAATGGTTTACTACTGGGGTTGGCTGTTAATGTCGTTTCAATGTCCACATGTGGCAGAGGCAGGAAAGCAGCCGAAAGATAACGGAGATAAAGCATTACTCCTAGGATGACAGCATGGCCAGGAGCCAAGGCATTCCCTTCTTTTTAATACACAATCCTTGTCATAAGATTGAATATCCATTTGGGGGCAGAATTCCCCTACTTTAGTCTGCACACTCCCCTCTGAAAGCGTTGTAATGCTTTACTTATTGGCATCTTATTTTGATGAATAGGCTGCAACTGGTGCAAAAATCTCCTGAATGGCTTTAGGAGACTCAGGCATGTGATCGCTGGCCCATTTGTACTAAGAACCATCACTCAAAGTCTGTGTTACTCACAGGATGCTTAAGCCAGCGTATTTTTCTAACAGGCACAGTCCTCTGAGGGTACAGCTAAGCGTGCTGGGGACTTCTTTGAAGTATCATAAAGGGTAATTATTCCCCAAAGTCCCATTTAAAAAACACCCTTAAAAACTAAGTTTTGTGCCTTTGGAGAAATAAAGCCCAACCCCAAGTACGGCAGTGCCGGGAGGAGCGGCTGCCTGCTGGGCTCAAAGCGGCACGGGAAGGAGACATGTCCTGTCTCTGCTCCTTGTCTGGACTGAAATGCAGATATTGAGGATAAAAATAGGGAAGAAAAAGGGACCTCGGAGAAATGTGGAAATGCGGGTCAAGTACAAGAGGCTGCCTTTTTTTAAAAATTTTATGTAATGGGCAGGGATAACACAGATCATGGTGCCTGGGAAAAGCAGACCTCAATCAGCAGTGGCAGTGGTGAAGTCTCTGAGCTCAGGTGGATTTCTGCAACCTGTTACAGCCCTGAAAGAGCTTCTCTGATGACAAGCTGGCCCCAATACCAGGCTACTCCTTACCAAAGGTCTTTTCCTCCTGGGAGCCCAGGAAAATGCAGGTCCCCGGGGTGGTGGTTTAACACATGAGCAAGGAAAAATCCAGCTGCTGGTGCCAGTTACCAATCCCTCCTCATGCTGTGGGGCAGGAAACAGGAAACACCACTTCCAGCCCACTCACCTGGATGGGCTTTGCCCATTTCTTCAGAATTGCTTCTGACCTGGTCAGCACCATAGGGAAGCCACAAAGATGCAGCCCACTCTTACTTTCTGAGTGCAGAAATGCATTTGATGAGCTGTGTTCACTTTCCAAGAGCCAGACCTGGACAACTGCCTGTCTGAGCACCAAAAGAGCTCATTCCTAGGTGAGGAGAAGAGAGGGAAAGGCAGATATTCCAATTAGCTCAAGAGAGGGGAGAAGCCGCTCACAGCATATAGAGGCTCCCTCCATGGTGTAGTATTTCTAATCAAAATTAATTAGAAATTGTAGCATGCTCCATCCCATGCTTTCTGCCTGGCTTTGAGCAAAATGGTTGGCAAAACACTTTTTCAAGAGTGTTTCACTTATGGTGTCAGCGATGTCACCTGACACCACCGGTGTTACCTGGCCCTTTGTAAGGAGCATGGTGCTTTGCCCCACTGTGGACACAAATCACTTTTCCTATGTCCTACCAGCAGTTCAGAGCCCTGGGAAGAGATCCCATCCCTAAGCAGAAACACCAGGGCAGCACAGCCAGCCCCTCTCCAGCTGCAAACCTGCCCAGCCGTGACAGCTTCTCCCTGTTCCTACAGCTTGTTTTTCACTTTTTGTAAGCTCAAAGAAAGGAAGAAACACCCAAGTCTAGAAAAAGGTTATGCCATGACTATTTTTAGCATGCAGTTGTGTTCAGAAATTCCCCAGAAATCAAAGACTTTCTAAATTTGCCAGCAACAGTTACAGAAAATCTATTTCCTTACTGCTGTTCATAATTTAACCACCCTCCCCTCTTATTTGCACTGTTTATATATGAATTCCTACAGCATTATGTGCTTTGTATAAGCAGGAAAAGTCCAGTCCAGACACAGCTCCATGACAGCTCCTCCTGACTAATAGCAGAATTATCCTTACATAAGTCCTTTCTCTTCCCTGGCATTTTTTCTCCCTCCAGCAAGGTACTTCCCCGCACACCCGGCGGGATGGAGTGGCTCAGTTCCATGCCTGATGTCGCAGTGCCATCTCATGGCAGCTCCAGTGCCAGCCTTTCACAGGAGATCCACTTGCTTTCAGCTCTTTGCAGGTGTTTTGTTGAGTTGTTGAGGTTTTAAATTTATAAACTATCAAAAAAAAAAAAAGCAAATATTAAATCAGAGTTTTTGGTAATTACTTAAAAACTTTAGAAACTTAAGAGCCTTCCAAGGAAGCTCAAGGATGAAGAACAATCAGCAGAGATAAAACTTCTTTTCTAAGAAGCAGGAAGGATGGAGATGAGGGCAATGAAGATGCGCACATCACTTTTGTAGTTAGCTTGACTCCAGAGGGAGAAACATTACCCTGACTGCTTCTGAAAACACAGAAAGGGGTTGCGCTGGGCTCCCCTGGTTAGGGAGAAACTCTAGGAAAGTTACCAGCTGACCCCAGAGCCACAGCAAAGAGCGTGGGGGATTGAGACACAAAGCCAGAAGAGTGGTGCTGCTGCAGGGTGTAAATGTAGAGTGACTAACAAGCTGTCTGGGAAATATTGAACGCAAACAAAACAAAAAAGTCTCCCCAAAATTATTGCAAAGTGAAAAAAAAAAGCCATCAAGCTTTTTGTGCAGACCATGCCTGTGCCACACAATGCCGGATCATTTCCCAGTTAACCTGGCAGGCCACCCTGTCCTTTCATAGGCAAATATTATTTTGAAAGGTTGCTAAGAGCCAGCAGTGCTAATGCATTTGGGTCAGGATTTTCCTACTCCAAACCCCCCTATTTTGTGACCAAAGACATGCAGGAAAAATCCCTTCTACCTTTGATGGGATTTGCAGTGTGATCCACCCACCCTGCTGTGACAGCTCCAACGGGGAGGCAGGGGTGCCAGGATGGGTGCTTCCCTGGTGGGAGGCCATGGAATATGATTACCCAGGGAGGGCACATCATGGCACAGGATTACATGCACCATCCATCACTTGCTGACTGTGTTGTTTTCTCTTTACACACTTGTATGGAAATGTAACTACAAAACATTCCTCTGAGCTGTTCACTGATGTGCAAATATAGCTTTAAATGACTTCTCTAGGAAAGAATCCTCACTATTTTATACAAATTGTCTTGCATGTTTATTACACAGAATCATGATCCAAAAAGAAGGGGATCCATCCCATGCCTGTTCATAACTCTGTTACACATTATGAGCTGAACATACTCCAGGCCCCCTCATATGATGAATGATACCTACTTTGCTCTTCACTTCCAGCCTGCTCCCATGTGCTTATTTATTTATGGAGCCTCAGTGCGCTGATGGATACTCTCCCAGTTCCTCCATGAGACAGAGCACATCACAGGCACTGGGCTTGCAATGGGCAGTTTGAAGAGGGAGGGTAAAACCTGAAACTCTGCTCCTGGCCTCACCACTGTGCAGGGACACCCCAGGACTGTTCCAGAATTGCTGCACTTCCCACTGACACTGTTCCCAACAGCTGGTAGTTTCCCCACCACATTTAAAGCCCTTTTTTGTGCCCCTTGACTAGGAGCACAGCACCAGGCTGGACTCAAGAGCCATGCAGGTGCATGGATGCCCACCAGCCCACTCCGGGAATGCTGTGCCTGGGAGGTACCCACAGGATGTCTCCTGCTCTGTTTAGCTTGGCTGGCTCAGCCAGCCCATTCCACTGTCTGCACAGCCTCAGGGAGAGTGGAAGAAAACAATGTACTGCCCAGCCAAGCAAAATATGGGGAGGTCAAAAGCTGCTGCACAGCTTCTTGGAGATGACACACATACCCGAGGCAGGTCCACTTGTCTCCTGGCACAGGAGCATCCTGCAGAGCCCTGCACTAACACCACAGCTCCCAACCCCAGCCCCTGCCCTGGGCTCCTGCACATACCACCTCCTCCCAGGGATGAGATTTTGTAGCCTGGGTGGGAGGAAGGTGCTGGGGTGGGTAGTTCTGGTGCAAAGCACGGCCCCTGTTTCCCTGCCGTGTGGTACATACGGCTTCAAAAATAATCCAGTGTTCATTACCTTGTCAAATTAAGAAATTGAGAGCTGTCAAAGTGTAGCAAAGATCGGAGGTGGCTTTTATAGCAAACTGTGAAATCTCCCACTGTTTGTCTAATCTAATTTCCTCATCCTCGTTGTCCTACGAGAATCATTACAAGACAGGGAGAAGTAGAGAGAAGACAGGAACAATTTCCAACTGAAGGCACTTCCTCCTTCCATGTGTGTGTGCAGATGAAAGGGTTTATATAAGCTGTGTGGGATCAATAATTTTCCTCTGTCAGGTTTATGTTTTAAGACAACTCTTAGATTTCATCCCCTCTGGTTAACCTGCCATAGGAAGAATATTCTTTTGTCTGGTGGCAAACACTCCTGTCCTCCAGCACTGGCTTTTAAGAAGGCAGTGCTAGAGAGAGCAACATGTGGCACATCTCAAGCCCCTTCAGCTGAGATGAAGCCCTAGAGGGACCAGCTGCTGTGACAGCAGAGAGTGAACAAGCTGTCCAACAACAGCAGCAAACCCAAATAAATTAATAGTCAACACTGTCTCTGCTGGAGAATGAAGGGTTAAAACCATGCCAGCAACTGGTTGGGGACAGGCTTTTGAGGCAAAGATGCTGCTCCTTGACTGCTAATTGTTATGTTTTCCAAAGATTTCATCAACTAAGTTGTGTTCAACAAACTGCTATTTAATTACTAGAGTAAAATCCTGCTAATTAGCCAGCCCCAGAAGACAGCCCTTCATCCCTCTTAAGTGAAATTCCCAACTAATCCCTCCAGCAGCCATTGTGTTGCAGCCTGGAGAGCCCCAGAGAGCTATTAGTGATGCCCACAAAGGTAGGGGGAGCATCAGAGCTTGGCCCCCACCTGCTGCCAGTGGCTGGCTTCAGCCCTGGGAAGGTGCAGACCAGCACAAGTGTAACACTCAGAAGTAAAATACTGTTCATTCCTCTTACCAATCCACGGCTCTCCCTCCTGGCTCCAGTTGCCCAGGTGGCTTCAGCCACAGCCTGGCCAGCATCTCCTCTTCCCCTGTGCTCCCATCGCATCCCTGGGCTGCATCTCCTTCCTTCCCCTGTACAGTCCATGCCTGTGCCCACACAAGAGGCCGGCAGCGCCCCTTGAGCCAGCTCCACACCACCCTCCACCTACCACCATGTAGCATCCAAGTTTTCCCCAGGAGGATACTGTGAGCACTTTTACAAGATGCTACAAACACTTCTAAACACAACCAGAACTCTCCTCTTAGCTCTCATCTCACCTGGCTTCCCAGGTGTATCAAGGATATGAAGTTTCCACAAAATTCACAAAACAGCCTGGATAAAAGAGACAAGTGCTCCAGCTATGGGAAAAGCTTCAGCATTTCTGAACAGGGCCCGAGGGCACCATTCCAGTGTGGGAGGGATCAGCCAGGGCTGGTTCCCACCCCAAGAGGGAAGCAGGTTTCTTTCATTCAGCTAGTCTGGAGTTCCTCTGCAGTCTGTCACCATAGAAGTTAAACGTTTTAATTTTACATTGAAATGCCAGCAGAAATTAATTTTGATAGGAAGTTGCAGGCACTTCTCTGATATCCATTTAAACAATTTGGAAGATTTTGAAGTACTAAGGGGCTCATTTAATCAAGTTCAATAAAGCAAATCTCCAGGTGAAAATAATGAATATTTAAAAGAGTATAAAAATTAACTGTTTGACATCATTTGGTATAAATACATACCTAAAGTTGTAGGGATGAAAGGACAGTTCAAAAATTCTACTAAGTCGCGAAATCAATGGTTGCAAAATAAGGAATTATTGCAAAGTGAGTTCCTGTGAACTTGCACTACCCAGTTTGATCCAAGCCCAGTCTTGGATTGTAGCATAAGATACACTGAATTTTAGTTGAGAACATATCCATCAACCCTTATTCTAAGTAATAATAACTACCATCAGAATTAAGCCATATGGAAAAAAAATGAAATTCCTGATTTATAGACTAGGAACTTAGGAGAATGAAAAATTTACAACAATTTGCAATATGGACCTTGACAGTCAGCATGTAGCTACCCTACCCTACAGCTAGAATAACATCTCTTAAGTCTTTACCCAACATTGAACCAGAGAGGTCTTTAATATTAAAGAGGCACACAAGGCAACAACATAAAAATATTTGCCTTCAGTTGGATGAATAAAGTAATACCTTAAACTAGCAAGTTCCAGTGACATCACCAGATCAGCCCCTTCTGCCAGCAGCTCCAACTCTTACCGGAATCAATATCCATCCTGAAAACAAACCTGGGGAGAAATAAGAGGCTGTGGCTTGTTTCCAAAAGTAGAAGGAAGCAGAGGGAGAGGTGCATGATTAATTCTCCATTAGTATTCCACTTACATTTCCACCAAAGACAGGGAAATATTTCAAGTGAGAAATCTTGCTCATCAAGCAGTTGAAAACATTTCTAACCCTCACTTCTCTGGAGTCACTTTTCCCCTCCATCACACAGGGCTGGAGGCTGTCCAGGTAAAACATACCTGCAAGTATCCACTGGTACTTCACACTTCTTCACTGAAAAAAAGTTTAATCTAAGAACAAAACAAATAGCTTTTAAGAGAGTAAGTTTTAATGTAAAATACACAGGTTTGAAAAAGCAGGACCAATAACATTTCATCCCAGAAAGCAATTACAGAAGCAAGACACTTGGATTTTAGAAAATGTGTTTAATTAATAATGCTCATTAACTACAGTTTTAATCAATAAATATCAGTTAAAGTTGTAAGTACATTATAAAGTTGCAAAAAACCCCTCAAACGTGTGATACTTATTTTTAAATTTATTTGATTTTTATGGCTGCCACTTAATATATTAAAGATGTGGAAATCAGTGCAACTTGAAGAGCTGCCAGACAAAAACCTCTAAAGGATGAAGAAGTGCTCAGCAGAGGGTATGTTCATCTCCACCTTGCAGCTTCTTGGAAGAGGACCTACATCAAGCTTTGGTAGTATATTAAAACACCTCAAATAGTTAATATAGACAAACATTTAAAGGTTAACACTGTTTATATTTCTAGTCAAGCTGCAACACAAATTTCTTTCCTGTATTTTTTGCTTATTTTAAAAAGGACACTTAGGAAGTTTTGAGGGCTTGAAACTACAGACAGTGGGATCTCTTCCTCTGTACTGAAGTCTGCAGCAATTTTGACACGGACCTAGTGGGTGCAGACATGTGCCTGACATACTTAAGGAAGTGGAAGGGATGGATCCAGTTTATACAATTCATTAGAAATTATTCATGACACTTTTTCATGAATGTACAGAAAGGTACCATAAGAAAGCATACAATATACAAACATAAACATCCTATCACCCTTAAACAAGAGGGATGGAGTTTGCAGAGTTTTCTACTGAGAAATTTCTGATTCTAACCTGAACAATGGCTCTTCTGAAATCAATACAATTAAAAGGCATTAATATCATCCTACACAGGGTTAGTCCAAATATAAGTGTGTTTTCTTAATTGCTCATTTAAGGTACCCTTTCCTATTTACATTTACAGTATGTGCAGTTGTCAGTGCGAGACCAGATTACACTGAACATTAGAATAAATGCAGTGCAATTTCTTTCTCTCTTGGGACAAAACCAGTGAGTACATTTTAACGTGATAGGAATGTTTCCAAGTGAGAATTGAAAACACATTTCCCCAAGCCAGGATTCTTCTATGTACAGGACATCTTGGAATGTGCATAGCATCTCTGTGCATGTTTGCTTTCCACCAAGTACAGCACAGAAGAAAAGAAAGCCGACTATCTTATCTATCAGGTTGAAAAAACAAGTGGCCAAAATATTGTTTTAAAGAAACAACAAAGAATTAAAAACACCAACTCAACCTGAAGTAATGAATCACGTATTTAGTAGTCAAGGCAACTGTCTGGGTTTTTTTCATTTTCAGTAGCAATAGGCCAGTTTGAAACGTCAAAAACTCAAAAGGGCCAACCCCATGTAGCACTTCTGCAGGGCTTCCACCATCCTCCTCCTTCTCCAGACCAGCTCAAAACCCCAAATAACAACGAATGTTCTTGGCATACAATGCACTGAATGGTTTCCACATCAGCCTTCAAAAGCGTGATGCTCTCTGTGGGCTAGGGAAGAGAGAAGGAAAAAAAAGGAATAGAAGAACATGTAAACTCTGTCAAGGAGTTGAAAAGATTAAAAAAAGATAAGATAAAAATGTATAAATCTGTCAAGGGAGAACATAATGTGCCAACAAGGGATCTTTCAGAATACGCTATTTGTGATAATACATTTACAGGGAGCCTAAAATATGAGATGCCTTAAAATCCTGATTGTAAATGATTCCTCGAAATGAATACTTCAGTTGGACAGTATGTAACCTTGATAGTTATCAGGAGATTTGTTTCATTTGTTTTGTGAATCAGGCACATTAAACATGAAACAAAACAGATTCTACGATGAAATAAAAAGTATCTTTTGAATGATAGCTAACTTCTACATTGAAGGGACATAATTTTAATGCAATGACAGATGCTACGTTCCTAAGTGATTAATGATGAATCAGGCAGGATATTCCCATAGAAATAACCTGCCAGCATCTTGTTTTTCTAATGAAGGTGGAAATTAACAGCACAAAATACTTACATTTATAAAAGACCGCTTTAAAAGACGTGTGTGGGAGAAGTTTATGAATCTTTTCTAAAACTTTTGCTTCACTTGCTGAAGAGGAGTTCATGTTCCAGACTTGCACAACATCTTCACGGTCACGAACACTGACACTAACCCCAATTACTTCATCATCTGCACAGAAGGGGAAGAACCATTAAGGAATACTTTAAAAGTGAGACATGTCTGATTTGCTACTTATGTATTACAAAACAGTGCCCAAAAGCTGGAAAAAAAATGAAGATGTGAAAAAAAGAGCAATCTCCAGTGAGGAAAATACCAATGTTCAAACCAGAGTGGTTACCAGAAAGAAATTCTGGTTTTAGAAGCTATTGGAAATATTACCTCATGGTGCTTTATAAGAAGTGCCATAGGATTATTCATCTTTGCTATTAGCACTCTAATACTTGATTAGAAGGAAATCACAAGATTCCCTCCAGTAAGGTCAGCAATATGTACTACTAAAGATAATTTACCTACAGTGATGTCTACAAGCAGAAATGGGAGGATGAGGGTGAAACAACTAAAACTCCAGGAACAGTACCTGGCGGAGATCAGGCACCAGCTTTTCCAGACTTTGCTCTGTTTTTTCCTTTACATTTTGTCAAGGCAGCAACAGAAAAAAAAGAACACAAAATTAATGAAATTAATAAAGCCCCTGTCAGGCTGCTGCTGCCACCAGTGCTGGTAACTTGGTGCTAGGCTGAAGAAGTCTTTTTCGGTGTGAAGTTCTCAGGATGCACCTTTGTGGAGAGCTCAGAGGCCACGCCACAGCTGGGAACAGTGGCTGCCTCCAGCTGTGAGCTCCATGGCACAGCTGCTCTGTGCATCCCAAGGAAAGGGTCACTAACAATACACAAAGGTGGTGTCACAAGCACATGGCCAAGGGAAGAACTACCTCTGTGGACAGCAGAATACCATATATTTGCTTAAAGTGACCCCAAGACAACCCTATCAGTGTATAAAGGGTGTGAGAGACACTGTTTGAAAGGTTATTGCTGAACTGCTCTGTAAACTTGTGAAATGCCATTCTTTTTTATGGAATGATAGCCAGTGAAAGACAATTCCTAACAGGATATTCACTGTCACTGTAACAGCCACTTTAATCAGATACTCATCTGAAAGTAAGCAAATATGGTGAAAAGAAATGATGAAGAAATGTCTCAATCATTACCTGCTGCACAACAATCTGTAAACTGCTCTCCAATAGTTGCTAGCAGTAGCTCTTTCCAAACTGGAGCCTAAGGAGGCAGAAAAAAGTTACATTTGCATTATTATATTTTAATTGAAAAGTTAGGTTTACTAGCTCAGTTTTGAGTGTCTTCTGTTTCTGAGGTTGTCTAGACAAAACAGAGTATTTATTGTAAGTGCATGCTATGTTATATAATTAATTGTTGGGTCTGTTCAAGATGGTTCATCTTAGCCAAGGAGAAGCTGTGCCCACATGTGATGAAGAATGAAGCCAAAAAAAATGAGAAACAGGCATAAAGGTGTTATTTATGCTATTTACAAGGCACTGAAAGCTGACTGAAGTTCACCTTCAAGCAAACCTTTCAGGAGTGACTGAGGCCATGTGGTGCATAGTTTGAGAGATCAAAAGTACCTCCATATCAAAAAGAGGCTGTCATTCAGCCTCTGAAAAACAAGGCCTCTGGGGTCCCTAAATTCACTGCCCAGTAATTCAGGCTCTCCAAACCACTTGTCACTTCTGACAATCTTCACACCTTGGATTATAGGAGGAAAAAGACAATTTCAATTTCAGTCTTTTGTGACCACTTGGGACTGCGGGGGAGGAAAGCTGCAACTCACATGCAAGGAAAAAGCCCACAGGCAAAAATCAATTAACTTTTGGCTGAAATTTTGAGTACCATCTTTCAGCATTTAATGCCTTCTGCAAGGCTGTCACATTTTTCTGACACTTCACTTTTTCTGTTTAAAGGCCTGATCCAGAGCACACTTACACACATAAACACCATGTGTGAAGAGGTCAAATCTCCTTTCTGTGGCAGTTCACAGAAGTTACTCACATGCATTTGATTAGGGAGGCAAAGAGAAACACAGTTATTTCACTAGAGCTCAAAGATATGCCTGAATAGACTTCATCTTTCACACTTTTAAATGAAAAAATATATAATTTAGCATAGATTATCAGGAAAAAGTCTTTCTACTTTTCTTTGTATGCCTATAAGCAAACAGTCTCAAGAACAAAGGTGATTATAAACTACCATGTTTCCAAATGGAAACACTGCAGCTTTCATTTGTTTTATAATACATTGCCAAATGTTACCTAAAGCGAGAGATATGGAATTATTGGAAAAGGAACTTCTGCTCATTGACTTTAAAAGGTTATGGAAGTTAAAGTAGTGCTTGGTTGTTGTGTTGGGTGACGCAAGAAGTAAAAAGCTTTACAACAGCTTTATCAAACAGAGTTTAAAGAAACTCCCTTACTAAACAAGGTCTGAGTAAAGAGTCAGTATGACATACCGTACTTTCTTTAGGGACCTTCATTTTCCATATACCTCCTTTGGCATTGCTTTCCTCTTCCCTGTAATGGGAAATAGATCAGTGAAAATAAACATTCAAATTCACATTTAGATTACCTTATGTTTGTGGTTTAATTTTCCCAGAAAAATCCCATCTGAAATGCAATTACTAACTCCAGGGAGCATGACTCTGACTTCTGACATCAGAGGTAATTCTTTCATTGTTCATATGAAGTGTATCTCTCAACACCTAATCCCTTTCCTAAGTTTTGTGTGTTGGAAAATACTTGTATTTTCCCTGACTACAGACCATCTTTGAAGTGGCTGCACACTGTATGGGAACAAGCCACAAAACAATTTTACATTTTACTATGGTAACCTTTAATTTTGGAAAACCTCTGGCATATTTTCACAGAAGCAGTTTATTACTCTTCCATCTATTCAATTTAATAAAAGAACATGAGCACACTTCATTTCAGTTCTGTGACAGCTAGAAATTAATTGCCCTTATTAAAAAAAGACTGGAGCTGCCCAGGGTCAGGGCAGACGTAACCATTAAACTGCCTTGTAATGGCAAAGGCACAATGCACTAACCTGTGAGCTTCTCAAGTTTATTCTGTCACAATTCTTTTTCTAAGACTTTAAATTAGGGCTTCTAGTTTCCTGTTAAAACTCTGTAAAGGCAAAATTAAATAACCTAAAAATTCATCTTTGGAATATCTAAACTCAGTATAACACCTACAGAGATTCCTCAGGATCAGTGGTCTCCCACCAATCCTGACAGATGCTGGGGAAAAGAGGGGGAAACTTTGGGATGATATGTTCATAATCTGCATCTTCAATTCTTACTTCAGGATTTCTCTTTCTTTCTAAAAGAAAAAAAATATAAAATGCTGAAATTGGCCAGTGTACTGTAATGGTAATCTGAGAAAAGCTTCTTGGCAGTAATTATTGAAACATTAGCAAATTATTGATGATGACATCAATCTCTTGCAATCCCTTTCCTAAAATGCAAAATTCATTTGATAGGCTTAAAAAAAGTGCTTAATTTTCAGAAATGACCTTAGCATTTTACACCTCTAGTAGTCACTTAACAAATGAAAACTAAAACTAGGAAAAACAAAATCAAAAAATCAAACTCCCAAATGCTCTCATTCATCCCTACAAAGATATGAAGACCTGCACACAATGGCCCAGTTGATTTACACAGACACCAATGTTTTTTCATACCTGCTTCAGCTATCCTGACCAGTCACAGTATTTTCAGAACAGTAACATGACCTTCAGATACATTTCACTTTAGAAAATTTACATCTCCAGTAAATTAGGACAGAAATATCCTGTAGTAAGTCACCACAAAGTTAGACAACTATGATCAAGTTAAAGAACCCTAATGCAACCACAATCTATGCAAATGATGCCAAAAAGATCAAAGCCCCTCAGAAAGTGCTGAGGTTTTCTGAGATGTTGCAGAACTGCAACAGGAAGAACAGATGCCAAGTTTGATTTCTGAAAGGAAAACATCAATTATTTATACTTTATTCCATTACTATTCTACAATCAAGTAGGAATTTGCTGCAATGAATCACCTCATAATGTCTTAAATTACTTTTAATCCAAGGTGCATGGGCATGTGTAGACATATGGAGCATGTACTTCACCTGTACTTTGGCACAGGTGAAAAAGGGTTAAGGACCATCAGGTGTCTGCATCATTATTTCACCAGCTTCAGTGGAAGAAAATAATGTGCAAGCTAAAAAAATTCAAATAGAAGTAACTTATTCTGTATACTCCTGAATTGAAATTCAGAGTCACATTCTTAGCTTCTATTTCATAATCTATTTTTGTACATTTACATCCAGAGGTGGACAATGAAATTACAGTCTGTGTTTTTAATAAAGACTCTTTGGTACAAGTCACGTTTAAACTGAACAAGAACCTCGGGGTATTTCTTTCATAGGTCTCTTTAGTTCAGGTGTTTGCAGCCAACAGAAACAAGACACTCCTGTCCCACACCTTTCACCCCTTCAGGGTATTCCACTGCCCATTCCCAGAAATTACTGATGACAACGTACGTACCAAAGCGGGCGCCTTTCTCCCCGCATTAAATGGTAGCTACATCGCAGAGGCAAGTTTGTCACAGGAGGAATGTTGTTGTAGACACACCAGAAATCCTTGAAAAGGAAAAATATTAGTTGCATTAACACAAGAGAGTGTTTCATGCAGATTTATTTCCTTGCTAATTTTCTCTGAACCAATTACACATTCTTCTCCTCGAGAACTGGCACCTTCTGTGTTATAACAAAATGCTCTGAAAAGAACTTCTTACAAGTTCATTTCTACTTCTATTTTTTTACATGCCAATCCTGCATAAGTGAAGGTGGAAAAAAAGGAATCAGTCGAAATACAGATTATCCTTTTGAATACAGAGGGAAAAAAAATCATCAAAACCAGAGTTACACTAAGTATGTCAGAACAAACCAGTATATAAAACCTCCTTAGCACATTAAAAAAATATATTTATATCAAATATCCATCTTGCTTCACTTAAGACTAGCCTAAGCTTTATTACCATTATCCTGAGTTACAAAAATACCACAAACAATAATTCTGGTGAATAAATGCCTAACCAGCAACTCAGCTAGTTAGTCTGAGTGAAAAGGTTCAACCAGATGCAAAAAACCTGACATGCACATGTCAATACAGGAGTGGGGGAGAAATTCAAAGATCCAAGTTACCAGGAACCACTGGATTACTTCCCAGTGTTTTTGCTGGTAAAAGCAGAAGCTGTCATGCAGGTTTGGGGTGCATAAAAAAGGCACCCAAAAGCAGTAGTGAGCAACAGGGAGAGATGACTGAAAAGATCCCAATCTCTTCTCTCTTTATCCAACAGTTGGGAATAGAAAAGATTATTTTAAAGACTTAAGTTGCATCAACATGTGGTGATGCAATATTAATCATTAGTGCAACTCATTAAGTATTATCTAGACATAATATTTAAGCATTATCTAATACATTAAGTATTATCTAATACTTAATCACTAGCACAACTTTAGAAACAAGGATTGCAGCGTTATGTGATAAAATTCTGTGGCCCTTGGCAACTCTGCCTAACAGCCACTACCTTTACCCAGCCTCAAGAAGAAACAGAAGACTACTAAAAATGTAAAAACTTGGTATGAAACACCCATTTCAACTATGATCTTACTCTTAATTGATTGTGTGCCCAAACCCTAAAGCTACTTGCAGAAGAAGGAGCAGAGGTACACTGGTAGATGGCTGTGGAAACATTTGAGAGCTCTTTTTGTCCTGAACTAGGGAAGGTTTTGGGGTTGGAAATCTCATGCAATGTAACAAGTTGTGCAGACCTTCATGAGAAAGCCTTATTTAAAACTTCAGTAGATTGCTACAGCTGTGCTTCTCAAATAGAAGGGTCTGGAATTACCTTAAAATTTCTGAGACTTAGTGAACTAGTCAGCTTAGCACTAAGGTGAGACAAATACCAATTTGCTACACTTCATGCTAACTGTGGTATTAAAACAGAAATACAATTTTACCTGCAAGGGATGACCACTACTAGGCAACAGCAGATGACACAGACATGCAGAATTTCTCACTGCTGAAAGTATCACACAGTTTAAGAGTCCTTTAATTCAGTTTGCTAGAATCTTTCTTTAGATACATACTCAAGGAGAGAAACCCCACCAAAAAAAAAAAGAAACAACAAAAAAAAACCCAACAACACCCACATGCTGCAATTTTTAGCCTTTGCGTAATTAACTTCTGTATTAACAAAAGAGGAAAAGGCTGGAAAAATATTTAAAGTACATCAAATATAAATAATTCAATGTACTAGTGGAAACTCAGGAAGGTTTAAGAATCCAGCATGCCCAATCCAATATGCCTCCTCCTTTCCTTGTCCGGAAAGCCAAATGAAATTCAAACACTGACTCAGTAATACAAACACACAACACCAGTAGCACTCACGTTTCACACCTCAGGTAAGCAAAGCCACAGGTGTGACTCATCCTAGGAGGAAAAACGAAACTTAAGGTGTGAAGTTACATTAATAACATGTGGCAGCTCCTGTAGCAGAGCCAGATGCCTTACCTGCACTGTTTGTACTGTATAAATCTTCTTCAAATTTAATGCACATTCAGCCGCTGTTGTACCAGGAAGTGACCTTGAAAACAAAGCTCAGATTAATTAGAATATTTATTTTATCAAGGAGGGGAAGAAGGGAGATGGAGAGGGAATGTGAATTGCATGAGTGTTAAGTTGAAAGGTTCACGTGTCAAAGGGAAGTCCAACTCCAAATTATCATGAATCATTTAAAAATAGGAGTTAAAGTTCTTTTATACTTGCAAATAAATTAATATTTGCCAGGTAATTTGTAAAATTAAACAGAAAGATTAGGAGTTTCAGCCAAGCAGCACAGCACTGCTCTCAGAGGTACCACACACCCTCAGAGCCCTGCTGTTCACAAGTGAGGGGCTACCAGAAGGGGACTGCATGATCCTACGCCGGAATTATTTTCAATTGCATTTAATACACCCCAGCCCCCGTTTTTAGCGTTTTAAGGCGCTCTCGGAGCTTCACATTTTGAAAAGGAAGCTCATCTACAGTTTGTGTCGGCCACCCTCGCCGGGCCCTCAGCGAGGGCCGCTAGGTGGCGCAGGCGCACAGCCGGCGCGAAGGCGGGAATGGCGGGGCGCGGGAATGGCGGGGCGCGGGCACGGCGGGACCTTCCCTCAGCCTCCCACCGCCCTCACACCGCAGCCACACCACACACACCGCCGGCCGCACCAGCCACGAACTCCTCGCTGCCCGCGATGGATGGGACACGGACACGGGCCGAGGAGAAGCACAAGTCCCACGGGGCAGCTCTCCCGCCACGTGCTATGTCACCCAGCGCACCCAGGGAACCTCCATGACTCCAGGCAGTTCTTCCACCGCCGGCACTGATGCCTTCAAGCCACATCTACCACTAGCACGCCCCATAAACCCAAGAGATCCTTGGGTTGGTCTCACTGCCAGACACTCTGGTACACCAGGTGTGGTTCAGCTTCTGTAGCTCACCTCATACTGGCCATCACCAGCTCCCACCCGTGGCTGCTTCCCTCCTCAAGGGCCTTCGGGGGAAGCCATAAGAGGAGTGGTTGAGGTCACTTGGTCTGTCCAGCCTGGAGGAGACTGAGGGGAGACGTCACTGCAGCCTACAAGTTCCTCATGAGGGGAAGTGGAGGGGCAGGGACTGAACTCTGCGGTGACCACTGACAGAACCCAAGGGAATGGCTGGAGCTGTGTCAGGTTTAGGCAGGGTATCAGGAAAAGGTTCTTTCCCCAGAGGGTGGTCGGGCACTAAACAGGCTCCCCGGGGAATGGGCACAATCCCATGGCTGCCTGAGCTCCAGGAGCACTTGGACAATGCCCTCAAGCACAGGGCATGACCCTCGGGGATGGTCCTGTACAGGGCCAGGAGTTGGACTTGATGATCCTCATGGGTCCCTTCCAGCCCAGGATATTCTGTGATTCTTTAGGTGCACACACAGCACCAGCTGCATCCCATCATCTGAAAGGTCTTTTCCAGCCTAAATGGTTCTATTTATAGTCTTTTTCATGACTCTTCAGTGCATGAGACGTGGGACGGTGCATTCACACCCCCAGACATCCCTGCGTTCCTGTCACTGCACTAACAGTGCATCGTAACACCCACCTTACAATTCCCAGCACACAATCCCACAGGCACATTTTTGGGGGAATGAGGTCAAAATTGCTAAGGCACATTCAATTTCTTAGAACTGGAAACATTTTTTTTGCCTTCAGAAGCTGAAGTAGGATTTCTACAGAAAAACGAAGATCAAAGACAAAAGCAACCTCCCATTGTGTCTCAGAAGAGGAAACAAAAATGTGTAAAATTACTAAATCTGGAAACAGAAGCAAGAGAGCAGGTTTAAGGAAACAGAAGAAAACGCAGCTGTTGCTCGGGTACCAGCTGAAGAAAGGATAAAAGCAAACCAGATCTCAGCATCCCTCCCTGATACATCTGATCAGCATGAAATATGTCCAGGGAAACACTAGAGTTGCTCTCAGTTGTAACAGATATAATTGAAGCTCTGGGCAAACATGTAAAGGAAGGAATTTAATATGCAAAACTACTGAAACAGTATCACATCTTCAAAAGTCTAATAATAGCTCTAAGGTTTTTTCAAGGCTCCTATTAAAATAAGCTGCTTTAAAAATACATACAAAGCCAGCAGAAAAATACCTCCCAACTTTTTCAGTATTAAATGGGCAAACTAACATCTGCTTTACTATTTGCCTGTTAATTACCAGACCTAAGAGCACATCACAATGGTGGAACTGGCAGGAAACAAACAAAAAAACCAAAAAGAATTCACCATGGCACAGCCTGTAGTCCAGTGGCTTATGAACTATGAGAACTCCCATGAAAAAACTGATAACTTGAAACCAGCAACCAAAAAAATCTGTCATCAGCGTGATAAAAGGAATTATCATAGTAAAGTTTCGGGTGTCTGGGGTTTTCTGTGTGCGTGTTTTGGCATTTTTTATGTACACTTTACACTGAGCATTAAAGAGTAAAAAGAAAAAGTCACAGAATTTAGCGGAAACAGAGCCAGTCAGATTGCTTTTGAAGGCACAAAAAATAAGTTAAAGCAGACTTTAAAACTTATCTAGTGATTTAACTATTTGTCAGTAGAGAGCAGTGGATTCACAACAAACTACCCCTTGTTTTTTTCTTGCTGACCAAACTAGCACCTCTCTACTAACACTTTGTTCCATGTAGAATAGAACACAGGCAAAACCTGAGATAAATTTTGCCTCTTGTTGTCTCAACCCACTGCCCAAGAAATTACTTCCCTTCTGCACTATTTCTGCCACTGGTGGCTTAGCAGTCACCAAGGCATCTGGCATTACATATGTTGTACAACATACATTATCATCACTTGATATCCTTGTCCTGATACTGCCACTGGGTTGCTTCGATAGTAAGGTCTACTCAAATAAAAGATTAAAATGTATTCTCTAGCCATAGCCTTCAAAGGTTACCTAGATCATCATGGTGGCCATTTAGCAAATGTAATGCCATTTAAAAGAGCAGCTAAGACAGGTAGACAGAATACTCCACTCCAAGGTTATAAAATGGCCCATTTTGATAGTTGCAAATAACATTTTCCAGGGAAACTGTGATAGCTGGCAGAAAGCACCAACCAACCAGCAAATTACCTATTTTAAAAGTTATGGTGAGTGACCATTTATTCCTAGTAAGCTGCCTGGTAAGTGCTCCAGGCCCACCAGGTTACAGTGTTATTTCAGCCTTCACTCAGCTCTGGAAGGTGTCAGTCATTCATGGATATGAGCATGAACACCCAAATATTTTTAGCTGAAAAACAATCAATCAAACAAAATCAAAGCTCTGGTAAAAAAATGTAATTGAGAAAATGATGATGCATCAACTTGAAAGTTCAGGATCATTTTCTCCAGAATTTACACCTGCACAAGTTTGGTTTAATGCATGATTATAAGGCAGACGGTATTTTAATCAGACAGACAGAAAAAAAAAAGCCATGAATTTCCTGCAGAATTCCAGACTGCTGACAAGTCTGGAATGTTTCTGTGATAGTCACCCAGAAACTCAACAGATCCACGCAGATGACCACTCAGGAGTTTTGTGCCTTGAAACCCGTGAAACTGGGATTTTTTTTCTTTTTAGTTGAGTACACAGTTCAAGTTAAGTTTAAATTAAGTTAGCAGAAATGACAGATGATTTTCAAGTGAAAGGATCTGTAGAAATTCCTATTTCTGTAAGTCTCCGGCAAAAACTTGCACTATAAGGTAGAAGTAGTAAGACAGTTGTGCACTTTACTAAAAACCTCAATACACGTGGTACTACAGAACAACACCCTGCAAATATTGACCCTCAAAATGAAGCCATTACAGGATTCTTCCCATTCAGATAATTCTACTGCCATCAACAATAAATTAACCCAATATGCCCTACTGACCTGTCAGTTATTGCCATGGTGAACAATTCATTTCCAAGAACTCAGCAGGCCCTGCCAATCCCCATGAGCACAGTAACAGGAAGGAGCTGGATCACAGCACCAGCCTGGCACTGACAGATCCTCTGGGAGTGGAAATAGTTGTTCTGTCACCACTTCACCTACAGTTGTGCATCTGGGTTTCTTATGGAGAGTCTGCACATAAGATATTCAGTGGTTCTCCTGGTCTGCCTGTTTCATGCCCTGTGATGCCACTGTCTTTTCAGAACCTTTATAGGAGAAAATTTTGCGCAGTTTTAGGACTGAGTTGCCTAATCAGGCCAGACCCACTGTACAGCCTCTCCTGGTGAATCACACAGGAACGTGGAAACAGGAATAATCTCCACAAAAATGAATCCCAATACCAGCTTGCTTCACTACTCCTTCATTATTCCAGCATGAATAAAGAACAAAGGATACAAAGATAAATTCCATTGTTTTATCCATGAATAAACCTCCAGGTGGTTGTGCTTATGTTAATTTCTGATGCTGAACTGTAGCTTTTCTGTTTTTCTGCAAAGAATTAAGTATAGAAGTTGTTTCATATGTGCTCACACTGGCCTTTGTTTCCCAGTGGGAATCTCATCACAGCTTTAGCGGGAGCTTTAAAAGCTGCCAAGCAGTTTTGAAAATACCCCTGTAAGTGCTTAGCCACAACTGCTTTTGGTATAAATAAGCAAAATATTTACTTTTAAAGCATAAAGTCAAAAACATGCTGTGGCAACTAAATAAATCTGGTAATCCATTCTGAATACAAAGACTGATTTCAAGCCATCAAAGCCTGTCAAAATGCACTTACTGGATTGAACATTCTTATAATATTAACCATCATTTTTCATTGTAAGCCACCTACTCATAAGCTGTAATAGATGAAATAGATGATCCTAGATAAATAAATTTTCCTATAGGGAAGAAGGGAAATTATTAAGTTTAGTTTCAAATATCTGATGTGTTCAGTTAGGAAGATTAACACAATATTAAAAAATTGTTCAGTTATCAAAATGTAACTACCAAACTTTATATAGAACTCATCTATAACATACAGAGAGAAAGAGCAGCACATAAGGATAATACTTTATGTAAGAATATTTTGTCTTTGCTGGAGTAGACAAATAACACTGCTTATTTGACAATGTTTATAAGCACATGCTTCCCCTCACAAAGATACTGAAGAATTAAACTATTCTTGCAAGAGAGTTAAGATTATCTAAAGGGCATTGTTCGAAGTCAGACAAGAAAACAGGGCAGGCAGGCCACGATCCTGCAAAGTGATGGAAAAGTGGGAGGAGACACAGCCAGGACAGCTGACCCCAGCTGACCCAAGGGATATTCCAGACCATCTGACACTGTGCTCAGTATATAAAGTGGAGGGAAGAAGGAGGAAGAAGGGATGTTTGGAGTGATGCCGTTTGTCTTCACAAGTCACTGTAATGCACAATGGGGCCCTGCTCTCCTGGAGGTGGCTGAACACCTGCCTGCCCATGGGAAGCAGCAAATTAATTCCTTGTTTTGCTTTGCCTGCATGTGCAGCTTTTGCTTTCCCTATTAAACTGTCATTATCTCAGCCCACGACTTTTCCAGCTTTTACCCTTCCGATTCTCTCCCCGATGCCGCTGGTAGGGGAGTCAATGAGCACCTATGTGGTGTTTGGGTTTTGCCTGGGGTTAAACCACAATGAGATGGCATTATGTCGCCCAGGCTAAGTGACAGTTGGGATTTGCAAGGTTTACAAAGTAATATATTAGCATCATGTCCACATGTACATCAAAAAGTATAATCATCTTCACAGCTTTGTATTTACACAAATATCGCACCCAGATCCACAACCCCAAATCCCGTTAAGGGATGGTTTCAAGTGCATAATGTGGCTTGTAATCCAGGACATCCCAGTCCTTGATGGTCATGTCACTTGCCTTTTCCTTTTGTGCAAAATCCCTGTGTTGAATGTGCTACACAATATAGTGATCAGAGTGGTAATGCTCATATTTAATTTTTTATATTCAGTGATGCAAATTGACACTTTGTTGTAAAAAATAACTGAAAGACTACACAATGTAGCAAAACCTAAGAGGGCAACGTTTTGTTTCAGAGCCAGAAGCCACTGCAAGCAAAACAGGACTCTTATCAAGATAAACACAAGTGTAAAGAGCTACTAGCATGAATCTGCTTCCCAAGGTGGCACCAAAAAGCGCCTGCAAGCCTTGCTGAAATTCCCTCTGCTCCCTAACATCACTGCAGGCAAAAATCCTGCCAATGAGACATGTGGGTATGAACTTGGAAATCTGTAGAATGGACAAAATAAACAGCAGATCTAAACTCCTGTTTTCCAAACTTTTAGCACATGACCTTGGAATATTTTAACAGTTAAAAAGGAAATCTCATTTGTCTTAAGAGGAAAACACCTGCCAGCTTCTCTGCACCTTCTTTGAAACTGCTGACCTGCGAGCATTTGAAGATCATAGATAGGACCTTATTTGTCAAACTGGTGAATAATATTCTCCCAAAGCTTTCATCATGCTCATAAGGCATTTACGGGGTAAGATAGCAAAGAGCACTATCAGATGGTTGCTATTTCAGACACGGATACCAAGAAAGGCTTAGCACTAACGGGAAATGCAGATGCCCCGTGACACGTGTGCGATGATGGCAATGAACCAGGACCTGGCCACAGGATGCCAGCCTCCAGATGTTCAGCCTGTGCCAAGGCATTCACAGAAACAAGTGCTGATGTAGATAAAATGAAGGCATTTACTCCTAAAGCAGGAGATGTGTCCAGTGCTGCTATGATAAAAGCAAGGCCGTGATCCCCAAGGGTAGCACATCAGTAGTTCCTACAGGAAGTACCACTTAGCTGATGGATATTTATTTTAACAGCGTGACTTAATGAAAAGATACGTTTTAGAGATCTTAAAATTGTATGTCGTGGATGTCTCTCACAGTAATTTAATAGAAAGAGATAACTACATATCCATCTCAACATCTATTTATCATTAAGCATCAATTCTTCCTGCTTTTCTCTGCAAGTACTGGGTAAAATGTAGCAGCGGTCAAAAATCAATACCATCTCCTGAGGAAGCAGCACTGCTCCCCACTAGGTGCTTCTGAAGTAGGCTAAAAAAGCGCCCACAGTTATCTGCTACGGAAAGTCCATCCGATACAAGCTTAAGCTTCCATGAAATCTCTGTGAATGTACCAATAAATGTCCCATCCACTGCTGTGGGGCTCTGCAGAGAGACGTGAACCTCCACACACAGCAGTAAATTAAGATCACGGTTCCATCTGTTGTGTGCTTTTTAATGACTTAAATGATTTTTGAGTGTATAAAACATGTCTTGTTTGCTGTCATTCTTGTTCCCTGTCATTATTCTATCCCTGTTGCTGGTAAACAAAACACACAGTTTTGTGTGTATATATGGTCCCACTTTTTTTGTTTTCATATATATACAGTCTTGGTTTTATAAGTTAAGAAATAACAATACAAATTAAATGCATTTACATGTGATCTGAAAAGACAAAAAATGATCTCTAGAATAACTGAATTTTAAGAGTCTAAAACATTGTGGAACCAAGACTTAAAAAAAAATGATAGGACTCAGAAACTCAAAATAGATTTTAGCTTCCGACGCTGATTATAAAAAATAGACATGCTTATCTCCACGTGACTTATGTAAACAAACAGACCTGGTTGGTGACTTGATTAAACACCAGTTCAAATGATGCTTTTTTAAAACTAAGCAAATATACAGCTCAGATCCTGAACCTCACCATAACTGCGTCATGACTGCAAAAGGATTAATCAGAAATAATTGGTGGATTTATTTATTAGATTTGATTTGCAGGACATGAGAATATTTGTGTGTTTTCAACAGTTGCTTGTGATTTCTCTGTCATGAGTTGAAAAGCTACCAGAAAAATAACTAAAGAGGAGAATTTTACCAATAGCATGGGGCAGTATGTTCAGTGGCAGAAAGGCTGATAAACTTTCCTTCTGGAATGGGGAGAGAGGAGAAATACACCAAAAAAATGAGAAAAGGAAGCTGTAGATTAAAAAACAAGATGCTAGAAAATATGTGCTAGGAAAACAACATCAAATTCTGGTTAGAAACTCTTTTACAGTTTTGGCTTTGGCACTTCTTCCCTGTGTCTTGCTGTGTGCACCACGGGGGTGAGCAGCCTCTTTCCATGGCATTAGAGGCTCAAACTCCAAGCACATGAAACGTAATATTAACCTGCACATAATTAATAAATTTTAGCTAATCCTTCAAAACATAGCACTTTGGATTTTAAGAACTGATCGCCTACGGGAGCCAAACCTGATACTAAAGAGTTGTAAGATCGGGCATGTCACCGTCGGTGGGACCGGGTCCATCTGGGGCAGCAGGGATGCACAAACCACAGCAGTGAAGCACAACCTTTACCCTTCTGTCCCCGGGGCTGGCGAGCGTCATCTCTGAATTAAGAGCTCAAACCTGCACCGACGGTGCCTGGACCAATGTGGGTCCGCTGAACTACAAAACCGAAAGCGTTTCCAAACCAGTTTCACTACGCGGCTCCCAGAACCGCTCCCGATTCCCTCGATGGGGACAGGCGCCGGGACAGTCCCCCGCACCAGCACGTTCCCCATATGCAGCCCAGGATTAACTTCCCGGATCCAATCTGTTGGACGAACGAACCGCTAACCCCAGAGATGCGCATCCCTTCCTAGACGGATTTGGGGGGTTTCCCCATCTCCCGCCGCCCCCCCGGCCCCACTCACTTGTCCAGCCAGAAGGTCCAT
>VXBT01007389.1:629927-644391 GCA_013400235.1 Oriolus oriolus | reverse complement strand
AGGACAGACAGACGGGCAAGGGGCAGGGCGGTAACAGCGATGGACATGGCCAAGGGACCATTGGAGCGCATGGGTGGCTCCCCAGAGGGGCACAGGCGCTCGCGCCATCCCGTCAGTGCCCCTCCTGCAGGGCATAGCTGAAGGGAATCGCTGATCTTCTTCCTTAGACCTTTACAACAACCCACGGCCACGAGGCGTTGGGGCACACAGGGTACCCAGTGCCACCACCCTGCACGGCGGTGCTCCTGGCAGCCCCTTCTCTGCACACACACAGAGGCCACACCGCACACCTGACGAGTCTCTGGGGGTGCCTTTTTGAGCAAAATAAGCTTCGTTCTCTCTTTGGCTTGGCAGTGCTGACCAAAACACTAAATCTCTCTAGAACTCCAACTTTTAGGGCACAAAACCCTTGCATGTTCACACACACTGCTGGCAGCCCCTTCTCTGCACATACACAGGTCACACCGCAGACCCAACGTGTCTCTGGGGCTGCCTTACTGAGCAAAATAACCTGTGCTCAGTTTGGCTTGGCAATGCTGACCAAAACACTAAATCTTTCTAAAAACCCAAGTTTTAAGAGAAAAGATTTTCTACATTCACACAATGAAGGGATGGCTACTGTGCAGACTGACCATGGATAGAGGCAGTGCAACAATGAGCCTTTCCAGTCTTGGAGTATTATAATTTCTCTGTCTTCCCATCTTTTCTATAGCCCAGTTAATTTACATGCCTGGTTTTACAGGGAGATGTTCCTCACAATCCAACATGGACACGTGCAAAACCCCTCACATTATTTTTAGAATAGCACTTCTTAAATTAAGATTCTCCCCATTGGGACTGTGCACAGTAGTAAAGTTAAACACCCGCATAAGTGATAGCGGGATCAAAGACCATGAATCACATAGATTTCATTGTAAGCCCATTTAGTAGGATGAATAATTTTATATATACTTCATCCTAAAAGAAAAATCAATAAAGACACACTCCTTTAAAGAAATAAAAATCTAACAGTAAGAAAGGGCAGAGTTCACCCATAAAAAGCAGTCTGCACAGTGACAATGAAGAAACACAAAAAGTTAATGATTATGTTGTACAGATGGAAAATGCAAACTGCTAGTCCAAATTAAACAAGATCGGCAAAACCAGTTGCACCATCTCTTGCAATTTAATTTATTCCTCTTTAAATAGAAGGCAAGATAATGACCATTTAGGAGAGCTTGGAATCTAAAAATTAATTGGTATGCCCACTCTGAGCATTTTCTCTCTATTTTAATGATGAGCCCACCAAAAATGTTAATCCTGAAAAAAACCCTACAATAAATGGCTGTATCTAGGCACAGATTTTCTCAGAAGAGCTGGAGAAGACAGGAGGAGAGGAAGAGAGTGCTAATTTCTTATGACCCTAAAGGGCCACATCTTGCCTCTGTGACTGCCAATGACACTCTCCATGCCTAACACGTTTTTGGTGTCCTCTGCTGAGGCTGCCAACAGAGTGTTAAATTTTGGATATGCAACAGCATCACTCTGGAAATAAGGCCAAGCCCACTAGACTGTATTACAAAAACTAACTTTGAATCCAGCACCTGCCTCTGATGGAACCACACGCTTCAGTGAAAACCTCCAGATTCCATTATGAGGGAGCTGCTCATCAGTTAAAACATTACAGCTCATGCTGAAAACAAATCATTCTGTTGTAAACAACCTGGGCTGCAAGGAACGCTATAGAAATAAAACCCCCACACCTCTGAGACACGGAGTGAGAGCCAGGAGGCACAGCCTGTATCATTATTCCAAATGAGATATGTAAAGCCTCCGTTTATTCCTTATTTACATCGGTAAATACCAGGCTTCACAGTGGCACAAGGAACGTTGTGGGAATCTCAACTAACAGTAAATTAATTTGGTGGTGGAGGAAGGGCAATCACAGGATGCATCAAATTAACGCATCCTTTGCCCACAGAGATTTCTCAGAAGTCGTGACACAGAGGAAAAAAAGAGTCTCCTGAGATGAATCTCAGAGGCAAAAATGATCACGAGCACAGCATCCTGATTCTGCTCAGCTACCTCATGCTGCCAGCACACCTTGAGCAAAATCATTTCAGAGATTAAAAATCCCAGGAAGTTATTACCGCTTTCAGAGAGGTATTTATAGGACTTGAATTAAAAATGTATTTTATCAATGTTTGCTATATATTTGGAAAGTTTCTTTTTAAGGAAACCCTGGTGGTGCCTCCTGTGCTCTTGTACCTTCTCAAGCAGCTTTACCAGAAACAAACTGTGTTACGGTGCAGCCCTCTGCTACAAGATGGTGCAGAGATGAGTTGCTTAAAGCTCACCAGTGTACAAAGGGCTTCTGGCTCTATTCCTCACACCTCCTCCCAGGCACATCTTTCTTTCCCTTGCAGGGCTCCCCAGGTAAACTGCTAATTTCCTGCTAAGGCCTTACAAAGCAGGACTGTGGGGCAGAGAGCAGGAGTCAGCTGGTGGATTAGCTCAGCTCATTTCCAATAGCTAACAGCTGAAATTTTCTCAGGTAACAACTGGGGATAAAAAAAACCCCAACAAACTGGAGTGGGGAATACTGCTCTGCCCCATATTACGTGCTCCTGGCACTGCTTGTCCGCACCTAGTTTCAGGCACCTGAATCTTTTTCCACACAAAGGCCCAAGTCACCCCATGCTGGGGCAAATTAGAGCTGAAGAAGGCACATTTTAGCCAGAAGAAACAATGAATGCTTCATACCTCTTAGCATGGTTTTATTTGAGATTTAAATCCCTACCCTTATAATCCTTGGTGATCCCAAAATCTTGACAGCAATGGGTACATTACATGTGCTTGAAACATTATTTGCCTGTTCCAGTAGATTTTGCTGTAGTCTCTGCTCCCAGCTGGTGCAGGAAATCCCCCTGCTACAATACAATGGTGTTTTGAGGGGGCAGAATGCCTCTTAAAACCATAAGGACCTTCCTTTCCCCTGCTGACAGCTGTGCACCATCACTGTGGCAACGGCAGTGCCTGTGTACATGAGAAATACTAGGAAAGCATTAGGCTTATTTTAGCTATATCCTAATGCAGTGTAGCACCTGCAAGGGAGGAAGGGAACAAGCACCGTACGGGCAGTTACAGTGCATTTCCACCCTGGAAGTGTTCCACAGCTGTCTGAGGTGACAGGTACTGCACCTTAAATATCTAAGAGATAACCTGGGTTTGTTCAGTGCTCCTGACACAAAATGAATGGTGTGAAACCTTAGCTAGACCTCTCTCCAGCTGAAGCTCCTCTTTTTCACTCTGAGGCAGAGCTGGTTGGAACATAAACCTTCCTGGACTTGAGGGATGGCTGGAGCACAAGCCTTGGCTGCTGTGCCCAGCTGCTGCTGCTGCTGCCTCTCAGCCTGAGCCAACAGCCATGAAATGTAATTTCTCTACCAAACGCTGGTGTCACGATCACTTGCTCTTGAAACACTGCCTGGGACTTCAGAAGCATATTAAGTAACACAGGAGCTGCTTCTGAGAGGTTCCCAGGAAGATAAACTGATCAACTGAGAGCCGAAGCAGAGGTGAGGATGAAGGGATTTTAGTTGATATTTGCTTCCAGAGGCTTAAATAAATGTTTTTTAAACCCTAAAACACGATATTAAAGTGTTGAATCCCAATGCTTTTGGCAAAAGCTCCCTCATCTAGGAATGATTTCATATCAGCCAAGCTGTTAAGCAGAGGTTGTCATGGAAACAAGTTTTATTCAAATGATATGGCCAGAGATATACTGTATTTAGTGAGTTCTTCATTTGCTGCATATTGGGAACATGTCAGAACTAAATGATACTGCATAACTTTGTTTCATTAAAAACAACCTGGTTCACTGCCCCTGTTCTTCTGACAGGCTTGTGTCCAGTCCTGCCTGGGACAGAAGGTTTTCCACACAGAATCTGCTCCACAGGAGAGGCTCCTCAAGCAGCTGGTGCCTGTAAGCTTCCAGAGAAGTCTTCCTTCAAATTCATGAACCTGCCCAAGTCAAACAAGCAGGGGAACCTTTCCTCAGCTTCTATAACTGCTATAACCATTCATTAGTTCAAAAAGAAGTGCTGTTCAACCAGATCCTTTCCTCCCTTACTAAAAAAATTCCTACAGATGCATTTTGAAAGTCTAAAAAAAAAAAATCTATACAACTACATGAAAGTAAAGCCAGTTCATCTGCTGGTGGGCATCTCAAGTGTCCTTGTAAACACAGGAATCCTATTAACTTACTGTTGGTGACTGATGGCAGAACAAATCTCAGAAAGGACGTGTGCATACTAAATTTGTACCTCTGCTTTTTTTAGCTGTGAAGCTGTTGAAAAGTACAGGAACTTTGTCCACATCCTAGAAGTAAATGCATACTTTCTTTTAATATAACAAAAAATAAATGGAACAGTTCTTGCTCAAGTTACAAACTAAAATCAAGTCAGCTTTGGCCAGGACACTGTGTAGAAACTTGATCATGAAGAGTGAAAACAAAAATGAAATACAAAATTGGCTCCGAAATCACCCTCATGGAAACCACTGTGCAGATTTTATGGAGCAGCATCCAAAGGAAGGTGGTTTAACGTCTCCCAGGAGACCAAGATTCCTGATTGCCCAATAGAAGGTGAGCATTAAGTAAAAGGCAAACAAAAGTAAAACCTTACCCTTAAAGTTGTTACATAACTGAACAATCTGTAAAATGATTCATGGGAAGGCAATGGCATCTCATGGCCTCCTGTGAAAATGGAACAGGAGCTTGCTAACTTCTGGGGCAGGTGATCCTAGATTTCTCCAGTTAATAAAGGAAAAAATGGGTCCAATAGCTCTTTTGGTATATTAAAAGCAAATCACAGGATGGAATTCTGTCAGATATGAGCATAAAGAAGGCAGTACCTATCTCAAGTTAGTGTACAAGTTGGAAAGATGTAAGTCTTTCCAGGATCATGATGCATTCCAGAATCACAGCTCTCTCTGGTTACCACCACTTGTGAAGGAAGGCTGAGCCTCATCCAAAACCCTTTCCAGTTAAATAAGGGCATAGATTGACTTCATCATGCTTTAGATTAGATCTTTATTTCTTTACCTGGCCATCTTTGGGGAGCTGAACTGGCTCAACCCAGCATCCAATCTATGCATCAGGTATTAAGAGACTGGAATTTCTTACTTAGCTTTGGATACTGGGCTTCTGCTTTCATCCTTCCCTGTTCCCCATACTTGGAAAGCACTGGGAGGTGCTAAAGAGATGCCCAGCAAAGGTGAGGTCAGGAGCATAAATGCAAGAAACCTGACAGACCTCAAAGTTAAGTTACATGTTGGAAACGAACTCCAAACACCTTGCTTTTCCTGGTTTTCCAGTAAAATATCTGCAGAGTGTTTCACTTAGATATTGCTTCCCCAAACATGAGGATCCCAAAATAGCACGATCCTCAATGCTATTCTGTGTTATAATGTTATTGGCACCACATCTGGCATTGGCTTTGATGTGGAACATGAGCTTAAATACTGATCTTTTTTTTACAGGCTTCCCAGTGTACAGCTGAAGGAAACAATGTGCAAGAGTCACATCCTACACACTGCACAAACCACGTTAGCCTGGACTGCAGAGTGAGCTTGAGATGGAAACCCCCCACTACTATGGATATCATAAAAAATAAGTACATTCTAACATATAAAAATTACAGGACATAATGTTTTTATAGGAGCTCACTGCTCTATGGTTCAGCTCCTAGGGGCCATTCCACTTTCTGCATCACACCATCACATTTGGTACCCATCCAAGCCAGCAAAGCAAAGGCCCCCTCCGGAAATAAACCACTAGAGGGAGACTGAATTCAGCAATGGAACACCCACTGGGAGAAAATCCTGCACATCCATTTAAAAAAAACAAAAAACAACAAGATTTGGGTCAAAATTGCTCTTTGTGTTTCTTCTTCACACATAAAAGTGGCTGAAATTAAAGGGTCAAGTTTGGCTTCATTAAGGTAAACTGAGGGAGCATCATGTAAGGGATCAGGCAGTCACATATTCTCTACTGTTTGTAAGGGGTTAGGCCAACTCTATTAAAAAAAAAAAAACCACACCAAAAAATAACCCAGCCACTGAAAATACTAATAGCTGTATCCTAGCAACATCACGGATTCCATGTGGACTTTGTTCTGAAGTCTACAGTCCTATTTCATCAAAATTATTGACTTTCTCAAAGTCTCTAAACGACCATCAAAAAAACAGTTAGTGCTTAAAAAATACAAACATTTAATTAGTCACATTAATAAGAAAAAACGAAGAGCAGCATTGCGTGCTAGCGCTCCCTTTTCATGGAGCTCAATTTAGCTTCCTTTGAAATCAATGTCAGAATTCCCACTCTATTCATTGGTAGCAGAGCCTCTCCTTCGAGGAGAAAAGCTGGAAATGGCCCTATAGAACTTGGCAGATGAGGTTTGTTTCCCAGGCTGAGCTCACACGTTGCACGGACAGAATTCATACAGCTCTCCGTGATCCTCCCAGTCACCATGTCCTTATTGCAAAGGTAAATCAATTGGCATGCCAGTGGCATCCAGAGGCTTTCTGCAAGGCTTTTGTGCTATGCATATAACCAGTGTCCTTTTTTTTCCCCTAAGCTTTGTTTTTATTTAACCCACAAAAATTTTTTCAGGATTTCAAAAATTGTGGAATCCTCCTCTTAGGTATGAAGATTTCAGGCCTAACACAGCTCTGGGAGGTTTTTCCCTCATCAGTCCTGCATCACTGAAGTGAAATAAAGTTAGATAAAATGCAAGGGCAAAAGGCTAAATAAATAAAAAAAATGAGACGACACAGCCCTTCCAAAGAAAAACCCTTTGCGCAAAAGGAATGCCTAAGAATAAACCCAACCCCAAACAAATAAGCTCTTACCCTTAACAACTTGCATGATGGGCCAAGGAGTCCTGGGGCATTTTGGCATATAATTCAGGGTTTAGGCAGACACAGATTTTGGTCACAATTTTCACTCAGCTCCAAAGTACATCACAGCTTTTCTGACAGTTTTCATCTGTTATTCCAAGCTCTGCTTCAACAAGTCAGCAAGACCTTTTACCAGAGAGAAAGCACTATTAAAAGAATATTTTCCTGTTCATCATTCTGCCTTAAAATCTTAGTTGATAGGACAGTCTGGTGAAAAATGTTTCTCACACTTTACTTAGCCCACAAAGTTGGTTGAGACCCACCAACACTTTAAAACTGCAAAACCTTTTAATGTGCTGTTCCTATAGTTCAAAGTTAAATGACAAGTGAACGCCTTTGTTGAAGAAGTGATTTAAATACAGAAGGGTCAGTTAGTGACTTTCAGCCCGTGAGCATGAATCTGGTGATGGCTGCATTTGGATTCCAGGCATGGCACTGAACTGTCTGTGCTGCTCCAGCAGCAGTGGAGAACCTTGAGCTGCCCTCAGAACCGCTGCTCCTGGTCACAGGAACACGCTGCCGGATCACCCTCCCACTCCAACACCCCAGCAAGGGCGTTATCTCAACAGACAACACCCATTTAACTATGAATTTAGCACTCAAGCAGTGTTCATGGACTCTCTGGTACAGTTACATCTCACAGTTTTAGTCACACCGAAGGTTTTACATTGCTCATCCTTTCGTTTCCACCAGCTGTGGGGGGAAGGGGCAGTAGGCAAGGAGGGGACATCCATTTGCACAGAGTGCTGAAATAAGGGAGTAGTTCTGGCTTCATCTAAGCTGTGCACAGTGTAAACCAACAGGAAAGGTAACATATAAGGACAATGGAGCAGCAAAGAAATCAGATTTCAGATTTTATCTACTGAAATTAAAAGATGGTATCAGAAGGTACTTCCAGCACCTCAAATAACTCTCCCTGATGACTAGATTAATTCCAAAACTGCTCCAAGGAGAGCAACTGAATAAAAATTTGAGAGTTGCATATCAAATGCTGCTCCTAGTTATGCCTTGAAAGATAGCTTTTTGGCTAATTTAGACCTGGGTAGAAGGGGAGGAAAAAAGTAAAATACACAATAAGGATGGAGATGCTTTGACTAGCCAAGCAGATTTGATTTAAAGGCTCTCTCTAGCATTTAGTAGGGGTAGTAACCTCAGCCTGTTGGCCAGTTGCAATGGGATTGCTTTTGATGGTAGACACTGCAGACAGTGAGGGGAGAACAGCAAGGGCTCAATTCATATGAAGAAAATAAAAGCTTGCCTTTACGGTGCCTTTGCAAGTGAACTCTCAGTTGTGCGTTACCTCCTTTTTTTTTTTTCCCAGTGAATTTTCTAGACAGACATTCACTGTAGCTCTATCCAAAAGCAAAGAGAGGATAGCAACAGAAATAAGTTGGCTCATGACCAGCAGAGCCACCTTTTGTTCTGAAGCTGCCCACTCTGTCCACGGTGAATTTCCTGCTGGGTGCCAAAGGCCGTTTCGCTGTGATGAGGGTGGTGGATTCATCCCGTACTGATGAGACAGCACAGCCTTAGTGCAGGGAATGCGCCTTGTGAGGGTTGAAGTCACACGCAGGGAGATGTGACAACAGTGTGCAAAGCCTGTTGTTGCCTGCTTGTCCCACTGCCTGGTTTTACCTCACGCTGTGGAGACAGCTGCAGCACGCACATGTACACATGCAATTAGGAACACACTTATTTCAAGACTTTACAGCCCTTCCTGCTAACGAAGAACTTGGGCCTGAAAAGCACCACAGCAGCAGAGCCAAGGGCTGGCAGTGCTCCTAAAGGCAATAAGCTGCTTATCTCTGGCCTAAGGAGTTTATTGCACCCATGTATCCCCAAAAGCTCATTAGCTCCCCAGCAAGCAGCTGAGACATTAGATGCACAAGCAGAACAGCAGTGGCTTGAGTTTGCTACAGCACGGATAAAACTTCTGGGCTTGGCTAGTCGGCAGCAGGCTGGTTCAATAGCCTGAAGCAATCCCACTTATGTAGAAACTGGAGAAAGCCTGATCTTGTGAAATGCTCCTTAGTGTCTGGCTTTGCTGGTAGGAATGCATGCAGCTAAAACTCAGCCCTGCCACGAGGCTGCACCCACCTCCCTGGTACCTACCAAGAGCCAGAACCGGCATCTGGCAGCATCCCCTGCCACGGCAGCAGAGGAAACCACGTGCCCTGACACAGACTCACGTTGCATCTGCTTCTCCCTTGCCCTGCACTCCTCCATCACTCACTGCCTCTAGGACAGAAGGGTGGGAATGCAACCCAAGCAGCTGGCCTGCATCCCATGAAAGACAACTATGGATACAGGAAGAGAAGGACAGGAAAATCTGTGCCTGGGGAGATTTTAAAGGAATGGCTTTCCGTAACTTTCTCAGAATGTCCATGGGACTGGATAGCAGCTACAAGCCATCATGTCAGGGATATTTCCTGTCTCACAGCAGCTATTCCCCGTGTCACAGGGGAGGTCTTCCACAAAGGAGCTGCTTCTGAAGAACAGCGTGTCACCAACAATTCAGCAGGTTATGTTTAGCAGAGACAGTGATAGAAGTGAGCAGGAAGGAGCTATTCTTCCCCTCTGCTTTTCTTCCCTCTCCATTGAGCAAAGCCTTTAAAGACCAGGTCCCTTTGCAGAAGGCTACAGAACTTTTAGCAAGTGGCATGCATGGAGGCTTTCACAGCCATGATACCTGTGTCTGGTTATTTCCAGTCAAAATAATCTCCTACTCAATTATGGAGAAGAATAGAGAAGCTCAGCCTGACTCACAATCACATGGGGGAAAAATGAGAGGAGTTGTTCAAGTTCAAAACGTTCATCTTGCTGTGGAGGAGGATTAGTACTGCTGTGGAAGGAGGCTTTCTCTCCCCCTGCAACAGCACAGCACTAAGGGATGGAAAAGACCCGAGTCCACTTCCCTGCTGTGCCAAATATACTCCTCCGTTCTTCCCTCCTCCCTCCCCAAGAGAGCATATGAAGTATTAAACAGCCAGGAATAAGCCCTTGAAAAATGTGATCGCTAGCTGTCAGATACCCCTCTGTCACAGAGATGCAGCTCTGTGACTGTTCGCCTGCAGTTCTCTGCTGCCAGCCAGGAAATCAGGATTCAACAGTGACATTAATAGTCCCATCCACTCTGGTGTCATCTGTACATTTTGCACTACTGTGCTAATAATTATGTGAACAAAACCACATCCAAAATCCTTCATTAGTGTTTTACTGAGCACAGATCTGGGCTCTGCTGGCCCACGCCCTTCCTAGCCTGATGGCAGTGCCCAGTGCCCCATCCCCAACCTGGCATCTGGATCCTCTGCAAGCAAGAGGCAGGGTGGAGGTTTTCCAGCATTTCTTTAAATCTGTCTTCATTTCACTGGCACGTACCATGGCTGTGCCCTGGTTACAAGAGGGCAAGCATGGCTCCTGTGCAGAGCAGTTATTTTGGGTAGTACTGTAAATTTTGCAGATTTTAATCTTCTCACGCTGTTTTCACATTACCCAGTGCCCAAACATTACCTTAATGTGTCATCTTCTGTTCTGTCATTGCCACAGAGTATTATCATGATCCTTGTAAACACCCACAAACCTGCCTCATTAGCTCCTGGCACTCTCTCCTCCCCTTCCAGAGAAGACTGATAGCCACCGTTACGCTGATGCCATTCCCTAGGCTGCAACCTTGTGGTTTGCTCATTCTCCCCCTTCTCTAGGGTTCATATCAGCTCTCTCTCCCATTGCACCCTTGGATTTTAAGTTTCCTTGGCAAAAGGAAAGCTTTTTGTTTTGCTCGTGTAGCACCCTGGTCCCTGACTCACTCCGCTAGGTGCAAAGATAACACAAATAATGAGTGTCATCCAGAGAGCTTTCTGGGAATTACAGGAAGCTGGGAAGGAGGACCTTTAATCCTTTTGTGCCACATCCAGCTCAGGCCTCTGTTATCCCTTTTTGCTCCAGACTGACCTTTCCATCTCCTTGATTGCGACGCCCAAAAACTTTTCCTTGCCTGAATTATCTGTGACAGCAAAATTGCTTTGGCTGACTGCTCTCACCTGTCCTGCCTCCCTGTGGTGTGTCAGCCATGGTGGAGCTCTGGGATTGTCCTTCAGGCATGTCCAGACATTTCCTACTTCTGCCCTTACATCACACCAGGGACAACACTGATTTCTGCTACAGTATTAAAGGGGTACAGGACACTTTCCAGAAACGTTATGCAGAGCTCCCAGCCACAGGAACACAAATAAAACCACCAATAATAAATAGATAAGGATTCGGGAAGCACACCAGTGACTGATAGAAAGAAGGCAACATGCCACAGTATTTGCTGCAACAGTCCCTATTTCAGCTGTCTTTTCTGTTCAAGGCAGTGAGAGGAGAACATGAAGAGGCAGCCAATTCAAGTAAAGCACACTGAAAGGTCAGAGGAATCCATCTAGCTTGTGCAGCACCATTTTGTAAGCAGAGAATAGCTTTTCATTAAACTCGTTTTGTGAAAGTGATTGAAGGGAGAAAGGAAAATAGCTTAACACTCTCATTACAATAATCTCTGGGAATTACCTGTTCCCCACGACTGCTGTGATGGCTTTTCTCTGGCTGTGCTCAAATCAATGGACACACAGTGTTTCCAGCCCCTGCTGGGGCACTGGAGGCAGGGTTCTGTGTTTCAGTGTCCAGGGGTACACCCATGCACGGAGGTGTCCCTGCTCAGCTGGGGGCTGGACACCTGGCAGAGCCAAGCAGCACCGAAGATGAAGGCTTTGCCATGTGGGTATGGGGGCAGCCCCTGCTGCTCCTTTTGACTCTCAGTGGTTGACACTTCCCCAGGCATCGCAGTCCCTGCAGCTGGGGAGAGCTCCTTGAGCACCTCTGCAACAGCAAAGGGGTTACAAAATACCCTATTTCTGGTTTTCAGTCAAATGCTGTGAATCTGGCACTGTCCTAATGTCCACGCTGAGACTGAGTCTGGACGAGGAACTTGTTTGAAGTTGATGGGTCTGATGAAGCAGCCTGAGGTGCTGGCTTGCCTGTATGGGGTCACCCAGGTGGGGCAGGGAGGACTCTTCTCCTGGCAGGGTGTAACTAACAGGCAAATTTATCCTGGTGGGTCTAATGCCAGGTCAGCCCCTCTGGGAGGTGAGGAGCCTGCTCATATAAAGCCTGTTAACCCCCCACCTGCCCCTTATTTTCCGCATTCCTTCTGGCTGTCCCTTTAGTGTCACATCTCTCAGTCAGCCAAATTCTAGGCTCACACCTCCTATAGCACTATATAACAGCCTCATCAGGGAAGCAGCTCCGGGAAAATGGATGGAACACCATTCCCTGCCGGCTCTCTTCTCGCTACAGGTGGAAGAAAGATGAGCTAGCAATTTGCTGCTGGCCTGGCAAGATAGCAGTGAATTACGGCAGCTCCTGAGCCAGCTCAGCTGCGCTGGCGAGCGTTCAGGGAGAGGAGAAACCCTTCCCGCAGGAGCGGAGGAGGGAAGCAGGTGTGTTATTCCCTTTTGTTCACTTGATGGCAGAGATCACAGAGCTAACGCGGGCCATAAGGGCTCCTCTGCTCCTCTGAAAAGCCACATGCCCCCAAGGAAAACCGATCCTCGTACTCATGTTTGGCAAAGCACTTTGGCTCCTGGCAGCCTGCCGTGGCGGAGCCTGTTCAGGCGGCCCTGCGCTGCACCGGGGGCCAGCGAATTCCGCGCTGTCCCGGCTCCTCCACAGAGACACCGCTCATGACAGAGGTGCCAGGGCTGCCGAGGGGACACCGCGAACCCGGCACTCGAGTCACTGCATGAATGTGAGAAACGCCTGGAAAATTGCACAAAGCACTGAACAACCCGTGGGCAATTCTCTGTCACAGTAAAACTTCGGTGCAAATGAGAAACCTAACAACTGAAAACAGCTCAGATGCACTGGTAGGAAGCAAAAAGCAGCCTCAATTATCTACCACCTATTTTTTTCCCCCTCTCAGGATTTCTTTGGTCTCCTAACACTGCAATAAATAACGGACACAAACCAGATCCAGGGGCAAATGAAGTCCTGTGTGATACAGATTGCCCTCGACACATCCTTGGGCCAAAGTCTGGCTTTGGTTCACCACTGTTAAAATGCCAGGAGTTCAGCAGAGCTACTCTGGACGTCTGGTATCACAATCAGGGTCAGAGCCTGGTCCCTGCTACATGCAGAGAGGCTTCCTGAAACCAGCCAGAAAGATCCACTCGAAAGATGCTCCACCAACCTTCACTTTTGGGGCTGATGAAGATGATTTAATTGCTACAGTTTCTGGAATAACGCTGAATGGCTTTTAATAGAATGCTCAAAAAGGATTTCAGACGTGTCCTTCACAAGAGGCCATGAAGGAAACTCAGTAATAGTACGATAATTGCATTAGCATCTCCAGTGAGCCCAGGGCCGTGCGTTGGTGCGTGCCTTACAAGGCACGCAGAGAGGCCTTGCCCTACATACATAAGGATGGCAAAGTGGGAAAGAAAGGACAAGGATCTGCGTCTCACTGGCCTACATTAAACTGCCCATTATAAACCTGCACCAAAGGCACAGGTGCATCAGCAGATGCTCTGTGCTAGTTGGGTCAAATGTAGTTTATCCAGCTCACAAAACCTGCCCAGCCTTCCGTGGGTCCTGTGTAACTGAGCCTGGGAGCCGGTAAGCCCCTGAACAACATAGAAACATGCAGAACATCCTGTTTGACCTTCTTAGGAACCCTAGTCAGACCCCAAATGACAGGTTCCATTAGGAACTCAAATGTCAGGCTCCTGACTTGCAGAGGCACCTTCTCCTTGATGTTCACACTGAAACATCTGCCTTGCAAGCTTGCTGCAAGCCTCCTTCCCCTGCAAACCCCCCTCCCCAGCAAGGGACAGCACATCCAGATGCTGCACTGCAACAGGTGCTGCTGGGCTTGTCTCCCTTGAGAGCAGGAAGTTAAATGGCCATTTAGTACGGCCAAATCTAGCAGAAGCACACTGGTGACTGTAACACGGGTGTATCACTAATGTGTGGCTGTACTGAACCAATACAGATGCCAAAGGTACCAAGACGTGTGTCAGGGCACATACACACCTGTCTTACGCCCAGATACACTGTGTCCATCGGCTGTGAGCAGCCTCACCCTCCCCTGCGCCTCCAGAAGGGGATGCAGGGGATCCCCGGCCGCTGTGGCAGGACACCTCACCGCACCGCACCGCACCCCGCGGCTGCCCCCGAGCCCCCTCCCGGCACTCGCCTCCGGCGGGAGAAGGGCAGGGGCCGGGGGTCCGGCTGCGGGCGGCTCCGCTCCGCCCAGCCCAGCCCAGCCCCGCTCCCATCCCCGCTGCGGCAGCGGGACCTCCGCGCCGCTCCGCGCCGCTGCGCGCCTGGCTCAGCCCCGCGCTCCGCAGGGGCCGGGCTGCGCGGGGGGCGGAGGCGTGGGCGGAGGGACGGAGGAGCAGCAGGAGGAGGAGGGAAGGGAAAAAGGAGGGAGAGAGGGAGGGGGATTTACCCCATTGTCCTCGGCGGGAGCTGGGCAGAGCCGCCGCCGCCG
>VXBT01007389.1:608145-629669 GCA_013400235.1 Oriolus oriolus | reverse complement strand
CCCGCGCGGAGGAGGAGAGGAGGAAGAGGAGGAGGAGGAAGGACCCGATGGCGAACAGCAGCGAGCTGGGGAGTAGCAGCAGCCCGCACCTGCCCAGCGCCGGCGGCCTGCTGAGCGCCTCCGGGCTGAAGCTCGCCACGCTGGGGCTGATCCTCTGCGTCAGCCTGGCCGGCAACGTGCTCTTCGCCTGGCTCATCCTCAAGGACCGGCACCTGCACCGCGCGCCCTACTACCTGCTGCTGGACCTCTGCCTGGCCGACGGGCTCCGCTCGCTCGCCTGCTTCCCCTTCGTCATGCTGTCGGTGCGCAGCGGGGCCGCCTGGCCCCACGGGCCCCTCAGCTGCAAGGTGCTGGCTTTCCTGGCCGTGCTCTTCTGCTTCCACGCCGCCTTCCTGCTCTTCTGCGTGGGGGTCACGCGCTACATGGCCATCGCCCACCACCGCTTCTACGCCAAGCGCATGACGGGCTGGACCTGCCTGGCTGTGGTGTGCATGGTGTGGACCCTCTCCATGGCCATGGCCTTTCCCCCCGTCTTTGACGTGGGCACCTACAAGTTCATCCGGGAGGAGGAACAGTGCATCTTCGAGCACCGCTACGTCAAGGCCAACGACACGCTGGGCTTCATGCTCATGCTGGCGGCCGTCATCGCTGCCACCCACCTGGTCTACATCAAGCTGCTCTTCTTCATCCACGGCCACCGCAAGATGAAGCCGGCCCAGCTGGTACCGGCCATCAGTCAGAACTGGACCTTCCACGGGCCGGGAGCCACCGGCCAAGCGGCTGCGAACTGGACGGCTGGCTTTGGCAGGGGGCCCACGCCGCCCACCCTCGTGGGCATAAGGCAGGCCACCCACAGCCAGATCAAGAGGCTGCTGGTGCTGGAGGAGTTTAAGATGGAGAAAAGGCTCTGCAAGATGTTCTACATGATCACCTTGCTCTTCCTGCTGCTCTGGTCCCCCTACATTGTGGCCTGCTACCTGCGGGTCTTCATTAAGGCCAGCTCCATCCCCCAGGTGTACCTGACCACCTCCGTCTGGATGACGTTTGCCCAGGCAGGGGTCAACCCGATCCTCTGCTTCATCTTCAACAAGGAGCTCAGGGTCTGTCTCCGAGCCCACTTCCCATGCTGCCAAAGCATCCAGAGCACCCAGGGCACCATCCTTTGCGATCTCAAGAGCTTTGGGATGTAGGGGGGCTTTTCTCTTTCTAAAAAAGAAAGATGGATATAAATTTCCATGTTTCTGCATATGAGCTCGAGAGAGTGTGACCTGTGGGGGACATACTAAACCACCACCCAGCACCCAAACCTTAGGCTGTAAGAAGCTATTTTATTTATTTTTCTATATTTTGCGTATGCTCTCTTCAGAACATAACAGGTTGCTGTCTATGGGAACAGGTACTTGAGCAGAACACCCCCAAACCTTAGGCAGTAAGAAGCTGTTTTTTCTTTGTGATTGTGTGGTTTTTAAAAACAAAACAGGGCTCCGAGTTTCTGGTCTTGCTTCTAACGTTTCTAAACATGATTCCAACAGATACGGATTAAGGCCATGGCATTTTTTTTGTTTCCCTATTCCTGTCTGTTTTGATAAAGGCTTAACAATTTTACTCATGTAATATTTGATAAGGGCCAAGACAATTTTATACTAAAGTTATTTTTGATGACCTCAAGAGGTGTTGTTTTATTATTATTTGATTTTAAGTGAAGAACATGAAGAGGACGGTCCTAATGTGGTCAGAAGTCAGTTTTGGTGGGAGCTGTTGGGTTCATTCATTCTCAAATGGTTTGAGTATTTGAAGCAGTTAGTTATAACTTTTGCTTGACATGCAAACAGTGTAGAACTAATTTCAATTTTTCTTGTTGCACTATTCATTTGGTAATATTTCAGAACTATTTGTGAAACGTGATTTTAAAATACCAACTTTAAAAATAAGCAACTATAGCAGTTTTTAAAACCTAGATTGAAATTCATATTTTACTGCCTTTATAGGAAGTTATCTACAAACCCGGGTAATACTTGTACATTTTGACTGTTTTCTTTAATAAAATATTGAAAACCTTTACTGTATGTAATTGTTTCAGAATGGCAGCATTCTGCTTTGCTGACAAATAACTTGTGTATGTGGAAGGTTGTATGTCTTGTGTCTGAGTAGATTTCACAGCTAAGGTTATTATGGACAAGCACAATCCTTATTTGCTGTTAGATCTCAATTTAGGTGTTTATACCAATAAAAGTGACTAAAGCTATTTTTAAGAAGACTTAAATTCATGATGGGCAACAGGTTTAAATAGCACAACTCTTTGTGTCTGCTGAAACCAAATTTCTGTTGTAGGTAATTGCTCCTCTGTTAATGATAGGAAAGAGCGTGTAATTGTAGATCGCTAATTTTAGTTGGCAAAGCAGTTTTTTAACACTGTGGCTTGGTCAATACCATACTCATTTATAAACTATCTTCTTAGTGGGAAGCTTACATTTATCAAGTGTGGCATTTTAACCTGCTCTGTTGTTCTACAAAAACTTCTCTGAAAGTATTTTAACCTGATGGCAGGATCCTGGCACAACTTCGTAGCTGTCTCAGAGGAAGCTGTCCCTGAGGTGCTTCCCTTTCTGATGGATCACGTAACATTTAACAACCGTGTGCTGGAGCAAGTCTCACACACAAAATGGCAGGGATGTAGCCTCAGTTTACATGAAGAAATCTACATCTGCTGAGTATTGCTGTAGAGAGTAGTCTAAAATTGGTAGACCTCATCTGAGAAATAGTTGTCCTGTGACTATGAAGGGAGCACAAAAGAGACATGGCAGATCAGAAGAGGGCAAAGGTGGCAGCTTCAGGTTGAGGCAGGGAATGAAATGAGGTAGGGCTCCTGGTTTTGGTTGACTTCTGTTTTCCACCCTCAGCTCAGATTTGGACACCAGAAAGGCAGCAGTTCCTGCAGGGCATAAGGAGAAGGTTGCAATTTGAGTTTTTTGGTACAGTTGCAGTGATGCCTAAAGAGGCCAACCTGGAAACAGAGACTAGACAGGAGTAAGGGAATAAAGGTTTGAATTTGAAAGGCCTTCAGAGGCACACCCTGGGCAGGCCAAAGGCTGCACCCGAGATGGACCCCGAGTCACGAGTTCTTCACACTGTTACAGGTTTGGGCCATTTGCAGATCAGCATAAATTGGCCAATTAAACTTTAGCTAATGATGGAACTGCCCCTCAGCTCGCCCCCCTTCTCAAGGTGCTGGGTTACACATTTTGGGCCTGGGACGGGCTGGGTGTCCTTGCAGAGCAGGCCTGGAGAGGCTTTGTTATGTCTGTGTGAGCATGAGAAAGCAGCAGCTGACAGGCTGCAAGGCAGCTCAGAGTCACACACTGGGAACGCAGAATTTTGAAAAATATAAGAGTTAAAAGGTAAGGCATCAGCAGTACCAGTGCTGCCAGAACTGGGCTAGGAAATATGACCATGGATGGGGTATCTTTAAAACAAAGAGAGACTTAATGATCACTTCTAAAGCATTTTGAAAATGCACCTGGGTACAGAAGGAAAGCTGTCACATACTTCAGATCACAGCAGCAGCTGGTTATCAGTGCTAATTATATTTTCAAGCTGGAATATCAGATGATAGCTTAGTGAATCTTGGAGAGTAATGGGATGGAGCTGTGTTACAGAGAGTATGGGGCGAGGCATGGATGCTGTTGCTGGGAATTGTGTTCCAAGGATATTTTACAGCCCTGATTTACTTTTAGGTCTTTTCTGCAGGGTTCCAACTTTTGAAGCTTTTCTCGTATCTCAGATTTCCGTCAGAAACTGCCTACATAGTAAGGGCCTAGGACTGTGATCTGTAACTCAGATCTTTTGCCATCTTTTTCCTAATCCTGCTGGTAACCAAGCCAATATTTTCTTTCTCTTTACTCTATTAAAAATGTCTGATATTTTGGCATCCTCTCTCTCTTCCAGGCTATAAGTAGTATGGTTATGATTCTATTTAAACCACAGAGATGGGAAAATAGTTATTTTAAAACCTCCTTAAAAGCTGCAAGAACCAGATTTTTCACTTCTAGAAAAATTGAGCACAAGTTGTAGAGTCAGTTGTATATGTGGGGGATGAAAACTCACCTTTGGGTGACTTGATGGTTTTATTTAGACTTGGTTTATCAAGCAGTGCTGCTGGATTGAATGCCAGCCTCTGTGCAGAGGCATCCCCCAGCTCAGTGATGCCTTCATGAGATGGGTGAGTTGGTTCTTATCTGGTGAAGATAACTGGAGCTTTGCTATCACCCATCAGTGGCAGCCAGACCGAGCCTTGCTACAGCACAAGCATACCAAAAAAAAAAAAAATTATCTGTATACTGTGCCTTTTGCTTGCACACAGCTTCCAGGGCTGTCTCAGGACTTCTGATATACTCTGAGGGCAAAACCCGTGCTGTTTGAAGTTAATGTTTGAAGTTAATTTTATACTTTAGGTACTTGTAATGTCAGTCCGATTATGATCCTGGCTGTGGTAGTACAAAAGAGAAGGAACTCCAGTAGCTTTAATTCAGGGTTTAGATGGGTGTTGTACAATAGGGCTTAGTTCCAAAAGATGTGAAACTAAATATCAAGGACATGGCAGAAAATTAAAGAGTACTTGGTGCCAGCACACCAACAAACACCACTTTGCTGGCTGAGAGTGCACCAAGAAAGTGGGGAAAACCAGAAAGAGAGGCACCAGAGGATAAATATTCCTTCTGAAAGCTGAGAAAATGTAAGAAGGTTGCAAAAAAAAAAAAAAAGGCACTTCCAAAGCACGGCATTAGCATGTTCTTGTAGCAGCCTTTAGTCTGCATATGGGGAAAGTGGGTCACAGAGATTAAATGCCTTGACCAAGATCAGAGAAGGGGTGTCGTGGAGGGTGAAAACCTGCTCTGGATTAAAAAAACAAAAAGGTAGAAATAATGTTGGGGAGAATGGAATGAGCACAGGGAGACATGGTTGCTGCTGTTGGGACTGTGCGGTGTGGCTGTAAATCCTCCATCCTGCAAAAACCAGAGTGCTTTTGGTCTCACTCAGAAGGGCCAGTGGCTCTCAGTGAGAGCTGGGTGTTAATAATTACCCCCACATGAGAAGCTGTTGCTGCTTGTACAAGTCCTGGGCTCACTTACAAAAACTCAGATGGTTTGAACTCCTCTCCTCATCCCCACTGACCAAAACACAAGGTACTCGGAACGTTTGGTGGGCTGCACAGCAGTGGGGCTCTCCCAGCTCTTCCATCGACCTGTGCTTGACCAGAATGCACATTCAGTCTTCTCTCTACCCCTCCAGGCAGCTGTGTGACAGTTTCCCATATTCTGGGCACTGCAAGTGCTGAGTACCACAGGAAATGCCAATATCATCTCCCCCAGAGATTCTTCACAGTCTGGCTCAGAGGTCACAGCATGCTGCTGCTGCATATCTGTGGTGAGGGATTGCAGTTGTGCTGGGAGCTGCTCCGGAAAAATCTTGATTGCTGCTGGCATCTTCACTCACTCACCAGGTATTTAACACATTCCTTACAAGCATTTCCAGTCAAAATCTTGAAGTCAGGGGAGGTTTTTAGTATGGACTTAAATGTCAGGCCAGCTTGAAGAACGACACTGGTCTGAAATCCCAGTTAGCAGCTAAGACGATCTCTGATTTACAGCACTCGGTGCCTGCAGTACTCTGGGGTGCTTGTAGCTCTGCTGTTAGATTTGGAAAGAGTTTGCTAGGAAAGGAGCTGAAATATTTGGCCTCAGTCAAATTACGTTGTTGGGTAAAGGTCTCATTCAGCAGTTGTGCTAGAAGTGGAGGATGAGCAGGGGACATGTAGCTTACAAGCTGTCATAATTTGCTTTTCCAATACCAGTCTGCAGAGAGGACGCAAAGCTGCCTCCCAAAATGGTGTGAAGCCAGTAGCCTCGAGGAAGAGGGCAGGAATTTGGCTTAGTCTGATAGCAACAGTTCTTTCCTGAGGCTCTACCTGGATATGGTACAGCTACATCTTCAGAAGGCTGCTCTGCCATATGCTGTGGGACTGCCCTGGGACACGTTGTGCGGAGCTCAGAGGAGAGCAGAGCTGGCATTTTCCCTCTCTTCGCAGAAAAGGATGCATGGAGTTTGGCTGGACCTCTGCCACTCACCCCACGTGGTTAAGCACAGTCACCTTGCTCTTTGGAGGCACCTGCACTTGCTCAGGATTGCCAGCAAACCACCCTGAGGGAAGTGGCTCCAGACAGAGTAACAGACACATATTGGCCAAATGCAATGCTAAGTATCACTTCATTAGCTCGGGCTGCAGATTGGATTGTTCCACGCAGTATCAGAATACCCCAGAAACCTTATTAGATAGTTATGCTGCAAATCAAAAAATTATTAGAAACATGGCAGGGGGGCTGTTTTCTAATAGAGGTTTCCTAAAGTCATCATTTTTAGCACAGCTTCCTTTGTAGTTGCTCAAAACACTGCACAGGCTATAATTAACTCTATTGTGATAGGAACCAGGAAGCATTTCCCATGCTATGATGTTCTTATGCTTCAGAATATTAAAAAATATGTGACATGCTGAAGAAATGCAGCCATCCAAGAAAGACCATCAGTGAAGACGGTCTCCTAAAAGCTGGTGCCAAGTCGTGCTGGGTTGGGGCTGTGCCTATGGACATCTTACCCCGAACCTCCTTTTATGCTGGTGACCTCTGATGCCATGTCATTCCTGGAGGGCGCTGTGTGGGGTAAATCCTTACTCATCCATCGGTTCTAGAACTGGTGACCAGGAGCTGATTTTCCAGCTTGACATCTGTGGCACTCTGACTTTCCCTAGCGCTGCTGGTGCTGAGCATCTCCAAGCCTCTTTTCACTTGGTACAAGTCATCAGCTGCCCCACACCTCGATGCTTTATCCCAAGAATGATTAGTTATTCTTACTCACCTTTGTAATGCACAGAACCACCGATGGCAAGAGCATTATCACGGGTGAACAATCGCTGACTACACAAGCTTTCATCACTTAACTTTAAAGTCAAGCTCAGCCTTTCATGCGAGCTGTTGCATTTCTGTATTTCTATTCATGTTTAATGACCTCAGTACTTGCACTCTGTCTTTGATCTCAGTCATGCATGGCTGCACTGTGGATGTATTTATCGGAAGGCCACTGTCTTCAGTGCCACATTTTTCACGTCTGCCGTGACCAGGTTGATAGCACAAAGCACTTTGTGTAGGAGGCTTTCAAGTTCAAAGCTAGTCTTGCAAGGGCACAGGGAAGCTGTGAAGTCACAGCTAATTTTAGGCAGTCATCATGGCATTCATAGAGTAGGCAGAAATCAAGAGATTGCCTGGTGGAGGGAAAGCCCATCCCAAAGTTTCTGAATGTTATTTACTGGTATGTCATTAAAAAAAAATAATCCTGTGTTTGTGTGAGGATGATTAACCATTGGAACAAATCATCCAGAGAAAAAAATGGATCCTCCATCTGTGAGACGTGCAGTGTGAGCCTGCGCGCCTGCCCACGGCACACCTGCCCGGAGCCTGCTGCCTGCCCAGCCGGGGTCCCTGTGCTGGGGTCTAGGGCTCAGCCTCAGCACACAGGCAAGAAAAAGAAATCAGAAACACCAGTAAACGGCACCAGAACCCTCTCTGTCTTAGGGTGATTCACTCCTTCCTTTTGCTAACTGTTTTACAACGCCCATTTTATCATAGCATATAAACAGCAGTGCTCGCTTCTCTCAGAAATTTTAGCAGAGGTAGAGCTAAAATGGCTTTGTCATTAAAGAGGGAAACACAGGAAGATTCAGAGAAAGGGCTGAAGTCTGGGTGCTTTCTGACAGTGAGAGAAAGAGGAATGATTTAGTGGAATATTACTTCACTGCATCAAACCACTCAATCTGTCCCCATCTGTCACTGAGCACTCACAGGAGGGTGATGGAAAGGAAACCATTGAGTAGCTTGATAGTCAAGTAAATCAGCTGGGGTTTTTCCTTTCCTTTTCCTTTCCCTCCCTCATTAGGCCTTGCACACTCCCACTACACAGCAGGTCCCTCTGTGTGCTGTGGGGAGGGGACAGTCCCCTGGGTGCCACAGGACTGCAGTGGCCCTGGGGCAAAGAAGCCAGTTCTGGGTGCCCAAAGGGCCGAGCTGCCCCCGGGAGCCAGTTCCAGCAGAGCCTCAGGAGACATCTGGGTGTGCAGGAAGGCGGATGAAGAGGCAGTATTGATGCCATCATTATTTTTTGCCTTTTCTTTTATATACCCTTTTATACAGCTTCTGTGTATCCTCAGTGCTTTTAGCATGCATACTTGTAATTCCTTAAACCAGATAATTTAGCATAGTCCTAATATTCCGTTAAGCCAGGAGACCAAACATCCTGGAGGCCTCGCAGCTGGAGGCCAGAAAGCCCCACGCTGTCCTGAGAAACCAAGGTCCCTTCCAGAACACATCCTGTAAACTAACATAGGCCCATCCAGGGGGGAATTCCACGGGATGGGGAGATCATTCAAGCCTCTCGCTGGGGAGTCTTTGATAGACATGCTCATTTGCAAGGCCTGTAAATGATACACGTCATCTATCATGTGTGTGCCTTTCAGTGCATTCCACCTGGGCAAAGTGGTGCACCTTAAGGATCCTTAAATAAATACCGAGGTAAAAACCCCTTTTCCCTTAACCATGTCTGGCTCCTATTTTTAAGACCAGGGAAAGGCAACAATATGTTCAGCCAAGCTGCGGTGACTACAGGGGGAGAACATGGGCACCCAAGCCAAGGAACCAGCGGCATCACAGGCAGAGTAAAGCAGAGCCATGATGTGAAAGGAGGGTCCTGTTTGGGCTGAGCATCACCAAAGTACTTCCTGGAAGGGCAGTGAGGGAGGCTGCAGAAACAGGGCCCTGCAGGACCTGCCACAGAGCTGCCAGTGGGGACAGAGGGGTCAGCAATGATTGTCCTCCCCAGTAGATCCTAAACTCTCAGCAAGACAGATTCTCTTACTGTTTGTGCAATATCTGTCTGAACCTAAGTGCTGATGTAAACCCAGTCCAAATAGTTGAAGGCTCTGTTGCGATGTGTGAAAGGTTTGTTAGCAGCTTTGGGGAGTTTAATAAAAGGGTGGGGAGGGAGCTGAAATTATGACACCACCACAGTCAGAAAATTTTGCTGTTGGATTTGAAGGGATGTGGGACCTTTCTGTCCAGGTTTCATCCTTGTGAGAAAAGAAATCAGAGAGAAAAAAATAAAAAACCTACTAATTTGACAGGACACAGTGAAATTTTTGGAAAGAGTGAGAAAGTTGGCAGCTGCCTCACTGGTGCCTTTCCCAGAAGCTGGCCCTTCTGGCAGGTCCCATGGGAGAGGTTACAGGTGTTCTCTGCTGCCTGGGCTCCCGTGTAGCCTGGAGGAGTAAATCAAAGGTGAATCCTGAACCCCTGGAATTAATATCAGCTTTTCTGGTTTGCAAACTCGTTGCAGCAAGAGCCACATCTGCCCCCATTCACGGTGACAGAGCCACAAATCTCTGCATGAAATGACATGAGTGTACTCACGTGTGCAAGAGAAAAAGTAAATGAAGAAGACCCAGCCCTGCTTGCTGGGCTGGAGCCAGGCCATATTTTCAGTCTGCTTCTGCACTGCGTTACAGCCTTGGGATCTACAAAGCCACATTACACTTGAGAGCAGATTTAATCCTTTCCACGTGTTACGATGCTGTGGTGAGGGCACGACACCGGAGTTTGGGAGACCTGGTGGAATTCCCAGCCCAGGAAGAGATACATTGCCCAAGCAGTGCAGTGCAGAGCTCCACAGCCCATCCTTCCCGTGCTGTGTGCTGGGCTGCAGTGCAAGAACAGCATTGCATCCCAGGCTAGCTCAGGCTGCAGTGATGCAGGTACATGCTGAGCACAGCACAGACACTTGCTTTATATGGTCTGTGAGATTTGGAAACCCCTGGGGACAGGGACATGCCCGTAACACACTGATATCTGGTGCCATGGTGCATTAGTGTGGGATGCTCTGGGCACTCCTGGCACACAATTAACATGCACAGAGTTTGCCAGGTAAATTGAGTTTTGCACAGGACACTTTCTGTCCTTTTGACACTGTGCATGCCTTCATTTTCTACCCCACTAAGCTGCTCACACTCAGGGTTTTGGGAAACCCCTGCCACAGGGGTGTTTACAGGTGTGCCCTGTGGTTATATTGCTCTTTCCTCCTCTCCTGCACACTTTGCTGTCACCCTGCATTGTACTCCTTGTCACAAAACAAGCTGCCATCCATCCTCCTCCCTTCAGTGCACCAGGATTACTCAGCTTCAGCCCTTCACATCCAGCCTTTCCCAGCCTCGATGACCGGGCAGAGTGACCCAAAGGCTGCCACCATCCTCCAAGGCAGATGTGTCATGTGGGGGAACCTGCCCTGCCAAATCACTGGAGTGTGTCCTACTGCTCTGGGCTGGGTCTGCCTGCACTCAAGACTCTCCTTGAGAAACCGTAGGTGATTTGCTGATGTGCATTAAACTCATCTCCATTCCCGTGCTCAGAATTATTGATTAGTCCAACGACTGTACCCCTGCTGGTTTGCCATTTCATATCTTTGTAACAGAGAAAGGCACATTGATTTTGCTGTTATCAAAATCCTCTTGCATTTGCACAGTCTATTCTCTTCCTGCAATTTTCTAATTCCTTCTCGAAAACATGTTACACATTGTCAAGATCAAATTCCTGAGACATCTTGTTTAAATCAAGGGATTCTTAGCACCTTCTGTTTCTTTTGAATATCCATCTGCACAGAAACAACAAATCCCAGAGCTACTGGGGCAGGGGGAGGCACTGGCAAGGACCTCAGTCTAGGGTCACACTTGCTGGTATCATCCTTTGGTTTGGTGGGTTGTGCTGATGAGGAAAATTAGCAAGTACCTCTTGACGAGGAATGTTACATGATAATCAAACACACTAGAGTTTTGGGGCCGCAACGAGACTAACGTTCCCCACACCACTGCAAACTAACAATAATAATAATAAACACTTTTCTTACCTTAAAACTTTCTCCACAGAGGTATGCATTATTCTCTTGTAACATCTCAAACACCATAATAACCTTCAGCCAGCTCATCTCCTTTCAGTTACTAGTTCCATAAAACCAGGATTTGGTTAGGGTGACCTGGCTCTTCTGCATGCACCCTTCAGATTTGAGTCCCCCCCTTGCCACACAACCAGAGTAATTTACTTTTGCATCACCTCCTCCCTCAAAGACTTGTAATGTTGTTTTTTTAAAGTGGCAAAATTTCCCAGGGGTACACTGTGGGCAGGAGGATGCAGATGAAGCTGAGTTTCAGCTGAGCTTTCTGGTGCCCAGCAGCAGGGCCTTCCCTGCAGTCCCACCAGTCACAGGTGTGTGCTGGCTCAGCCAGCTGTGCACCCTCAAACCCCAAACACCTTGCTTCCCCTTTCCTAATAAGCATGTAATCAATTAAGGCAGCAACTCATTACATGGGGTGGTGCCCTTTCCTGCGAGGGCTCTCTGCTAACCCAACATCTGGCAACAGACATGGGAACTCCTCCAGCGTGGTGGGATATCAGCATTATTCTATAGCATATCTGTAATATCAATATTCATATAATATTAAAAATTAATGCACACGTTTCTATTAATCATTAATGAAATTACTGCAATATTAATAAAGTTAAAACACATGTTGGCACAGACCTCCTGAGTGGAGTGAATAAAGGGAAGTGTTTAAACCAGTCTCTCTCTTCACAAGCTGTGTGTATTGGGGAATGAGGCTTCTCCCCTGCACCAAGGAGGTTCCAGGGCTGCACAAGTTCTATTCTATTTTCTCATCTGATTTCTCCTGCAAGGGCCTGTCCCCTTCCCTTCCTCCAAGGCAGGTGAGGAAGCTGTCCCTGGCCTGAGACAATTTCCAGGGTGATTCTGGGGCAAACTGAGCAGCACAGGGGGCTGCAGAAAACTTCCTGTGGCAGGGTTGGCTTGAGGCTGGCCACCTTTTCCATGAGTCGTCTTGAGTCACTTGCTGTGCTCCTCAAGACAAAAGCTGGCTCCAGGGAAAAGCAGGGGGGAATGCATGGCCGTTCACATTTGGATATAGTTGTGGTCGCTGGTTTGCCTGTTATCAGTGTAAAGCAAAAGTAAAGGGTGCCCTCCAAGCCCCTTCCACTGCAGAAAGAAATTAAAGGGACTTTGCAGATGTGCTTGGGCAAGGAAATCTCCCCGAGGATGGGAGAAAAGATAATTGATTAGGGCAGAGTTTAGGAAATAATGGGGATGCAAAAGCTTAATCTTCCTTCCAGAATGATTCTCTCAAATCAACTAACCTCCATTGTGAGTGTCAATTAATGGAAATTAAATTACTAAAAGGGGAATCGTAATAATTGTCGCCAAGTGAATGTAGTGGGGATGTAGGACAGTGAGGTTTTGCCTTTATCTCTCCTACATCAGCAAGGAAGGTGTGGAGAAGCCCCTCAAGGACAAGTATGGGATAATGCATCTCTCAGAGCTGCACCATCCAAATACCCTGTCCAGGAGTGTCTGCAGGACATGGGGGCTTCCACCTGCTATAGATGGTGTGAACTTTGAACTCGTGTAATTGGGGCTGTTCTCATTACCCAGATAAATGCTTAATTCCACAAGTTAATTGGCACAAATTGCAGCTACAAAGTTGGTCTGCTCTTGTCTGATAAACTCTCCTAGGATTTCAGTTTGGCAGGTCTGAGGCAGTCCTTAGATATAATTGTCCACTCATTTACAATGATATAAACCAGGGTTACTGCCTTCAGTGGAGTCACTGCCAGCAGGAGATGAGGAGCAGGGCTACTGTTTCCTGCTGTGGTTCATTTTTTGTGCTCTGATTAAAAAAAATGGAGCGAGAGATGGGACACGTGCATATTTGGACTGCTCCTATTTTTCTTCTTGATTTTTGCGTAAAATTGAAGTCCATGGTATTGAGTTTATTTTACGGGGACAGACATGGACAGAAAAGCAGCCCCCAGACTCCCAGTGTGTCCCTCCTCTGCAAACCCAGACTTTGTGGGTGCACAGGGTGTTTGGGGAGCCCCCCTATTTAATGACGGTGGTAGGATCAGGCTCAGGGTTTTGTTTTAGATCCAGGTTATGGGAATTTCTGCAGTGCTGGCATGTCCCTGCAGTGGCATGGGAATGACTTGGCCTTTCACCAGCCCTCTGGGTTAGTGTTGAGCCCTTCTGGGACTTCAGGTCTAATACAGGCACTTTGTACCTGATCCCATTAATGCAAACCACATGTATTATTACCTTTTAGTGGCACCTCAGTATTTTTTTCCTTCTGTTGCCACTTGCACAGCTGCTGTATCCCCACTGCAAAGGGGGAGACAAAATACAGAGGCGTTGGAGAGGGTACCCTGGGGATGGGCTGTCTTGAGCCAGGAGGATGCAACCTCTCTCAAGACTTTTATTTTCCCTCCGTGTACAGGATCCATGAGGATCTGGCAATAACTGATCCAGTTATTTTCTGTCTCCTGAGGAAGGTTGTGGAGCCCACTAGAAGGTACCTGGTGACTCACAGGGATGTTTCTCCTCTAAGTAATACAGGTCTGGCCTTGATACAGCATGCTCAGTTCTCCAACCCGCCCATCTCTACCAGTAGCAAAGCACTGATTGTTGAAAGATGAATGCCTTCACTTTTCCAGTTCCAGCATATGTTTGCATGTCTGAGAGCAAGAAACGTGTGAATCTCACACAAACTATTGGAATTCCAGCTCTGGGGACTGACAAGTAAATATGAAGTCACACAGCATTTCATAGAAAACCCACAAGTCTTATGTTTGCTGGGCTGAAGTTGATCCTTTGAGGCACGAGCCAAGAAAAACCTCTCATATTATTTACACCAAGATTCCTCCAGATTCTGAGACTGCAGCTTGACTGAGGAGTTCATGCCTTGTAAACTCCAAATTTCCCAAGAAGCAGCCAGAGGCACATAATCTTTTGCTAAGCTATCCATAAGGAGCTCTGCTAGCTTGGGTGAATCAAGTGTGGGATAACAGATTACACTGCATAAAAATGAAAAACCACAATGACAAAATAATGTTATAATATTAAAATAAATCAAATCATACACTGCCATTATTCTGATACAGAATTTTTACACAGCAAATTTGATACATATACAAGAAGTCAGGCAGCCCATTACAATAAACTTCAGAGTTCCTTTTTTCTTTAATATAAACTACATCTTAATACACAGTTTGAGATGATCAGGTAGTTTTACACCAATTCAAGTAACAACAACTTCTCATCTTAGAATACTAAAATAACAAAATATTTTAATACTCTTAAATATTGAAATGCTTTGGTTCCACCTGCCACTTTTTAAAAGTGTAAAAAACTACATCTATTGGTTAAACCTTTACCCTAGAGGTATGCCTAACTTACAAATAAAATTATATTAATAAAGATACGAAATGCAATGTAAATACAGTTCTTTTGGCAGTTGTCATGTGCTTCACCCTATGCAGTTATCCAACTCTCAGTTCAATTCAGGTATTCCAAAGTGTAAAGATGTGGCCAATTTTTTCCAAAACTGGCAATAAACTTGGATTTTTTCATTCTGGGGTTAAACTGGAACCATGAAGACCACAAAATGATTCACGAATGGTCAAGCCCCTGCCCTCAGAAAGAGTTTTGCTCTAGCAGATACCTTTTGGCTACCCCAAAATGAAAGCATCCTCCACTGCGAGTCCCTCCTGAAAACCTTGGCCACAGCAGCAGTGTCTCATCTCCAGCTGATGTCGGTGAGGCAGGAAAGTGTGGTGAAGGGTTTCCCCTGGCTGACTCTTTTTTGTCACAACAACGAGAGAACGAAAACACCGAGTGGCTCTTTCTAGTGCAAGGAGTTCCTGCTAAAAAAAGACATCTTCTTTTCTGAAGTCCGGTAAACATTTGAACCTGCCGGGAGAAGTCCGTACGCAGGCCAGGCCCGGGAGGCACGGGCACGTGTGGTGCATCCGCCGCCCGGAGAAGGGCACCTGGGGACAAGGCAAAGATGTCAGTGACAGGGAGATCCATGGCACTGGTGGCTGGGGGGATGGAATGAGAGGAATAGTGGGGATATGGGGAATGCTGCCCAGTTCCCTCCCTCCGCAGCCAGAGATCCCCACGAGCTGCGGCACAGAGCAGATGGCAAAGGCAGCCCTGTTGTACGCCCTGGTCAAGCCATGGTTAAGAGCAGGGTGTTAACAGTCGTGTTGCTGTGTGAATCTGCATCTGTGACACATGTTCTGCGTTTACTCCCGTTTCATAAAGGAGTTTGTTGTGAAACTGCACTGGCCTTTAACATCACGTTTGTGGTGCCTCTGTACAGGGCTTTCTGCGTGTCCCGCATCCTGCCTTGTCACACGGCACAGAGCAGGACCTGGGAACCTTGGGATCCCGTGGTAATCAGGCTGGAAGGGACCTCTGGAGATCACCTTGCCTGACCTCCCTTTGAGCAGGATCCTTTTCACCACAGGGCAGAGGTTTCTCATTTCATCCCACCCTCCTGCAGCCACATTGTGCTGCAGGGAGCACATATGGAGTACATTAGACAAATTTAATTGTGCCAAGACATGCACATGCACTGACACTCTTCAACAACTTGGTCACAAGCTCTGTCTCTTACAGGAGCCAAGCAGGGCAGCCCAGTGGGAAATGTCTGGGAGCTCTGGTGCTGCCAGCTGGCAGCACACACTGAGCATTCCCTGGATGCAGCAAAGGAGGCACAGAGGTACAAAGCCACTGCTACCAGCCAGGCAGCCAGCCCTATTTCCCTCACTTCCAGATTTCTGTGGGATTGGAGCCTAAAATTTTAATATTCCAAGATTTTCTTGTGTCAGTGTGCAAATTGTGTCTTTCAGAAAGTCCCACACAGTGCATGGTGCTGAGTACCGGCCTGACTGCAGTGACACCCCGCTGGGTGCAGGGGGTGGGCAGAGGGCTCACATCACCTGCAGTGCCCTGGGCCAGCACCAGCCTCCTGCCCAGCACTGTCTGAAGAGAAGCCACAGGGCAAGGGATGCCGTGGGCTTCCCCCTGCCACCCACCACAGCCCCACTGCTCCGGGGTGAGCAGAGGGGTACCAACCACAGGTGCTGGGGACTCCCCATGGGAATCACACCTTTGGGTGCCCACACACAGCGCTGCAGCAAAACCCAAACCCTGAGCTCTCAGCCTTCCGACAGCTCCGGTGATTTACTCAAAACATTGCACTTGGTGCAAGGAAATGTTCCTTTCAGCAGGACTCCCACGCTGCCAAAGCTCACCTGCCTGGCGCTGCCTGCAAACCCTGCCTGGCCCGGCCTCAGACCCTGCCTTGAAATTCCAGCTGGGACTGCTAATGGCATCAGTCCATCACCACCTAGTTGTTGAGAAGGAAACTAGAAAGTAGAAGTCCAACTGCCAACCATCTCCTTCAGGAATCTCCTGGCTCCTCTGGAGGTCCCTGAGTTGCTGTGGCCATGGTGGTGCCTGCTATTGACCTATCCTGCAGGTAAATGAAAGGTTTTGGTGATCAGGGCACCCAGCTGCTCCCTGCACAAGTATTTACTTGAGAGGAACCACTGAGCAAACCCTCCATCCTTAAAAGAACCTCATTTCATGTTCTATGCTAAATCAATTTGCTTTGTGTTTCTCAGGAAGAGCAGTGGGGTGAGGAATCAAGAATCTAAAATTAACCTCATAAAGCTTATAAACATCAGTGACTAAGTCTGGGGTGGACAGGCATCTTCTCTGATTGTAATTATGCAAGCAATCAACTTGAAATATATCAGACAGTATAAATTATTGCCCAATAACAATAAGCTCATAAAACCCTCTAGAAGACAATTTCTCCTATCCTAATTCCTGGTAATGGAAAGAGCCCTTACAAGAAAAACCTGCTACATTACATAGTAAAAATGACAGTTTGGTCCCCAATATTACAGCAGAAGTTTTAAAAATATAACTGCAATAAAATAGAGCCTTAAACTTCCTAAAACAGAGAAAATAAACTGTAGATACTGAGCTGAGAAGCCAGGCCTTGGATGAAACAGTGAGAGAGGCAGCTGACTAGGTGCATATTTACAATCTGAATTTATTGCCTTGTATCTTTCACTTGTGATGACTCTTGGGCCGTGCTCTTCCCTGAGGATGGCTCTGAAGACCACCAAGTTCTCAAGCTCCCTGGTAACATCCCATTCAGTCTTTTGTATTTTCAATAAGCAGCTTTTTTCAGACTCCATGTAAAACACATAATTACATAGCCTTAAATAAAATGTACTTGTTAAAATAATTGTATTAATAATACTGTGTATCACCTAAATGTGTACTAACATGTATCTGATGATATATATGTGTGTATGTATGTATACATACATGGATATTTGAAATTAATAGAAACAAAGAGAGCCTGTGGGGAGTTAAGTCCAAGTGTGTGTCAACACCTGCTCAGTGCACCAGGTGTCCCAGCACCAGCTGGTGCCATTTTTGTGCTTGTGACAGGATCTTGTGCACTGGCACTGGGGTAGGTGGCACTTGCTGTGCTCCTGCTCACCCAACCAGGGATTGGCTGGGCTTTGGGAACTGCTAACGCCGTTCTGGATCATGTAACGAAACAAAGCAGCAACAACAAACTAATGAGAAAGCAACGTGGGAAGCGTGTAGTGCTTTCATCCTCTGATTCTCTTCAGCATAATTCTGACAGTAATGCACTTCCTTACGTAGGTACCTGCATGGCTGTTCCCATACAGATGCAAATACCTGGATATTGTAAGGAATGGGAAGTTTCCCTGCCTTTCCACCACGTTATAGTTTGTATGCTGTGTGATGTACAGCTCAGGACATTCCTGCTTCAGCCCCACAGCCCCCCCAGTGACGTACTCACTCTGTGACTCAAGGGATGGCACTCGTCTCCCAGGTTCCCCATCGGGGTGCACATCCTCAGGCTGCGGATCCAGAGGCTGATGGCGCAGCACATCCCTCCTCCGCACTGCTGGTCTCGGTCGCACGCCTGCAGTTCAACACAGCATTCACCAAATTAAATGAATAATAAATGTAGTCCAGAAATAGGACAGATCAGGTGCTCAGGAGCTGCCTCTGGCACCTCATAAGTTATCATGGCTCATTAAGGCTGAATAATAAGATTTAAGGCTGATTTGCAATACTTGTGTCTCCCATGGATTGGAACGTGCAGGCTGCTGGCGTATTTCGGAGTTGAGACCAGGTTGTTTAAAGCCGGGACCACACACGGAGCTGCTCAGGGCCAAACCCAGGACAGTCAATGATTTACAGTCCCAAATTCTGAGCGCTGATTGACCATGGCACATGCCACTCGCTTTCCCAGCTCCCACATCGGTGCCTGAGTGAGCTCAGGCAGGAGCAAGGACCAACCGCACTTAACTTGTCACCAGAAGAGTCCCAAAAAGAGTCCCAAAAAGAGTCACCAAACCAGTCTTATGGAGAAGTAAAGATAGGAAATCATCCATTAATTTAATGACTTTTAAGTAACTATTCCTTCTAATTTTGTATGATAATATCATGGTTGTGAGTGCCTTTGCAAAACTGCAGGATAGTTTGGCTAGAGAAGTCCAAGTGGAAGTAGCTAAAATAGGAGTTTAAATATGGATTCTGTGGTTGTCATCTAGAATTTCATGTAGCTAAAAGAGGTCTTAAGAAAAGCTTTGAGTAAGTGTCCACATCCAAAAAAATGCTGCTGTGGTAGCATTCCCCTTCACAGGAGGCAAAAAATATTTTAGCCACTTACCAATACGGCTTAGATCTGCAAAAACCAAAATGCAAACTAGTGGGTATGTTTAAAAACCCACAAACCATGAAGAGCAATTGACACATTAGGGTTTGAAAACAAGTACTGTACATCTTTCAGTTACTTTTCAATCAAAAGCTTATATGGATTTAATACAAAACCAGTCTCCTTTCTCCAGTGAGAAATGCCATCAGTTAAAGGTTCTGCTTACACCCCGAATCTAAGCTTGATTAACTCACTGCTCCTGGTGTCTGACAGCAGCAGTGAGAGACCAAATGCACTGGTCAGCACTATGTAAATGGGAAACTCATAAAAACATACGTAAATGATGATAACAGCTCTGGGGAAGACGCATATCAGAGTAAACATTCTCTTGAAGGAAAAACTCACTGATCTCACCTTGGGATTTACATGATAAATGACTTTAGACTGTACTCACTGGGTAAATATGGCACTGACCAGCAGAAGCCAGATCAAAATACATGTTTAAAGATCAGCCAGTAATTTAGGGAGAAGCTGTTGCGTTAGGATCTCTATTAAATAGTGTGTGTGACCCAAACAGCTCCTAAACACAGAGCTCTGTGCTGCAGGTAAGCCCAAACACAGAGCATTTGCTTGTAAGACTTATATGGCCATAAAACTACCACTCCAGTCTGCCAGGTAGATAATATTGACTTTCTGACCTCTCTCTTAAAAAAAAAAAAAGAAAAAAAAANAAAAAAAAAAAAAAAAAAAAGAGAAGCACTCTAATGATCTTATTTTGCCCGTGTCACAAATAAAAATGCAGGTCCAGTGATTTTGGCTGCCCCTGGCACACCAGCATCCACTGCTCAGCTGGGGTCACAGGCTCTGCTATTTCTCACCTGTCAGCTCCTGACTCCCTTTTTTCTCTCAGTTATTTATCTCAAACCCCATCCATCTCTGTGGGACTGCTCCTGGGGTGAAGTACCACCCAGCTGAAAAACCCACCTGAGTATGTTCTACCAAGCAAGGGTCTCTACATCCAGGCTGAACAATTTCTTTCTAAAACTCTCACACACACACACATTTACATATGGCAGAACTTTTAAGGCTCCCTTTCCAAAAATGTATGACAAGTTTTGGAAATATTCAACCCAAGCGCTCCTGCCCACACCTTATCTGCAATGTGGAATTCCTCCTGCTACTCCTAATCTTCCCCGAACACCACATGAGCACCTCATTTAAACACAGTTTTCTGGAAAATCAGCCCAAGAATATGTCCCAGGTGAAATACCAGCTGCAAAAGCAACTGGTGTCAGCACAGGAACCATCACTGAAGTGAGGAAAGTTTGAAAAAAAGTCCTTAAATTGCAAAGGAAAAACACCTTGCAGGCTCAGAGGTTGGGGAACACCTACGTCAGCTCTCATCTGAGACTTGCCCGTTCGTCAAAAATGCATCAGAGTGGTTTAAGCAGAAACGCTCTGAAATAGTTAATAAAGTAACATTTTCTAGTTCTGATCTATTTTTACTTTTTGAATCTGCTTTGTCCTTGATCTATTATTCAGTGCCTCACAATTACTTTATTTAATGGATTAATTATGCTTTAAAGGTGTTGCCACAACTCTAATAACAGATAAACTGCTCCTCCGTTGCTGGGAATGTTTCTACTTAAAAGAAACTTGAAATCCTCAAATACTGAAAAATTCCTTCACATTCTCTGCTCTAAAAAAATAATCAGTCCTGGGAACTGATCTGACTTCCAGAGAAATGCCCATGAGCTGTTTCATGGACTTTAGGGGTCGGGACAGGGAGCCTGGACAGCCATGGAGAAATCTGCTGCTGTGAGCACAACTTCTGATGGTTACAAAAGACATGTAAGCTCTTAAAGGAATGCAAGTGCTGGGTTATTAATCCAAAGCAAACACTTAAAAAATCATTTTACTTTAAAGTGATGCAATGCTTTGGGTTAAATAACGTCTTCAGGAAAAAAAGTATTTTCACAACCAAAGCAAATCTTGAGCCTAAAAACAACAACAATAATAACAGAGACTTGTTTGCAAGAGGTGGCTATTGAGGGGGAAAAGCAGCACAGTCATAGTCAAAGAAAAAAAAAGAAGGAAAGCAGCATTTTCCGAGGATTGCAATCCTGCCCTGTACACGGATGGGCTGGAGGAACTTGGGGTGCACAGTGGGCAGCGCAGTGCCCTGAGTCGACCCTCGCAGAGCAGGTTTGGGGACAGCTGGGGCTGCATGGGGGGAGATGGGAGACAGCTCCAGCCCTGGAAAAGCATCAGAAATCTCTGTACGCTCCCAGACCAGCCTGGAGACAACCCCCCCGAGTCCAGACATCCCTCACCCCAACGGAACAGACCCCACATTGTGGCATCCCCTCACCTCAGAGACCCACAAGTCCTGGCACTGCCCACCGCAGACACTGACACGTCCTGGCATCACTCACCGCGGAGAGACCCCCAGGCTCCAATACCACTTAATCCACGCAGACCCGCAGCCCCGGGCATCCCTCACCCCTGGAGAGATGCCACGTCCCGGTATCACTTATCCCAGACGGACCCCCAAGCCCTGCCATCCCTCATCACCTGGCACAGCTTTCCCTCCCACGTCCCCGTTATCACTTATCCCAGCTCCGGCCATCCGCCACCGCACTCGAGACCGCTCCGTCCTGGCATCGCTGACTGCGGACAGACCCCGAGTGTCGGCAGCGCTCACCCGGAGAGAGACCAGCCCCGGGCATCCCGCTCGGCAGAGCGCTCCCCTCTCTCCCGGCACCCTTTATCCCGGGAGGTTCCCCCCAGTCCCGCTACCACTCCCCGCCCA
>VXBT01007389.1:536415-608135 GCA_013400235.1 Oriolus oriolus | reverse complement strand
ACAAGCCCCGGCTCCCGTCCCCGCTGTCGCGGCGGGGCCCTCCCGTCCCGCGGCCCCGGCCCGCCCCAGCCCTCCCGGTGCCGGCGCCGGTCCCGTCGGTGCCGTCGGTGCCGAGCGGCGGCGCTCACCCCGGTGATGACGGCGCCGTGCCCCGCGGCCAGGAGCAGCACCAGCAGCACCAGCAGCGGCAGCGCCGGCGGGGCTCCGCGCACGCTGCGCATGGTGCGGTGCGCGGCCTTCGCTCCCCGCGGGCGCGGTGCGGCGCAGCGGAGCAGGGCTCGGCGGCCGCCCCGGCGTTATAAAGCCGGGGCTGAGTCACCCCCGCCCGGCAGCGCCGCGGCCGCGGGCGCCGCGCACACACCGCGCCCAGGTGCGCGGCTGCGGGCGGAGGGGCGGGGGGGCCGCGTAGGGATGCGGGCAGCCCGGGGCTGGCTGAGCGAACATCCCACAGCGCGTTGGGGACATCCCGCGTCAGGTCTGGGGGACCTGGACTCAGCGGGAAACGTCCCACAGCAGGTCTGGGGGAGCATCCCGGGGCTTGGGGGGAGCATCCCACAGTGCGGCTGAAGGATATCCCACAGCAGGGCTAGCTGGGGTACACCCTGTAGCAGGTATGCGGGGTGTCCCACAGCAGGTCTGGAGTGGATATCCCACAGCAGGTCTGGGGGAACATCCCAGGGCTGGCTGAGGACATCCCACAGCAGATCAGGGAGCAGTGAGGCATCACAGGCTAGAGGGGAAACATCCAACCATATGTTGGGGACATCCCACAGCAGGTCTGGGGGAACGTCTCAGGGCTGGCTTGGGGACATCTCCTAGCAGGGCTGGAGGGGGGAACATCCCACAGCAGGTCTCGAGGACATCCAACGGCATGACGGGGACATCCCACAGCAGGTCAAGGACAGCACACAGCAGATCCACAGGAGATCCTGCAGAAGGAGGAGGGAATCCACAGCAGGTCAGAGCACATCCCACAGTGGGGCAGTGGTAGCCCACAGCCACTGGAGCCAGCTTGCACTGGTGCCCATGTCTGGTGCCCATGTCCCCTCTGCTCATGTGTCTCAAGCTCCCTGGCCTGCAGCAGACCCAGGACTGATGTTGCCCCTGGAACAGAAACCACCTGCATCTCCCAATCCAACCTCTGCTGACACCTGGCAGAGCAGTAGACATGGCTGTGGGGGGACACAGAAGCTGCGCCTCATCTTGTTCGGGGCAGAGCAGCATCAAAGCAAACAAACCCCACAGTCTCCGTAAGAACTGGATCAATCCCACTTCTTGCTGGAAGCCCAGAACCCCTTTGAATTCATGTTCTCCTGTGGTTCTCCCCTCCTTGCCACAGGCAGTTCCTGCCCCTGCCTGAGCCCTGCCGGCTCCCACGACACCCAGGGACGCAAAGGAAAACAGCTCTCTTCTTCAGCAGGGCTGGCTCCCACCAAAGAGCCGTGGGAAGATGATGAGAAGAAGGAGCGCTGGGAGCAGGGAGCCCCATTTCAGACACAGTGCACCACTGGCTCCTTCCAGCACTAATGACAGGCCATGGTCTCATGGTCTCATGGTCTCAGTGAGCTCCTGTTTCTACGTTCACACCACTGAAATTCAGCACAAACCAAGCAGTAACACTAACAGTAACTAACTAACCTCGGGCACCTCCGTCCCCTGTGAACAACATCAGAGTCCAGTGCAATCACTAAACCATAAGCAGTGTTTCCTTCCCCGCTTCTCTCACTGATTTTCTTCTCTATTTTCCTTACTTTTCCACCTCTTCATTCTTCTTTTTCCCTTTCTTCTCCCTCTTAACTCCCTTTTTGTCCCTTTTCCTGCCTCTCTGTTCCCACTTCCATCTCTCCGGGCCCTTCGTGCTACTCCCCTCCTCTGGCGTGTCCCACTGTCACACGTAGGTCCCTTTTTCCCCAGATTTTTCAATTTATACTTTTGTTCCAACCAGGAAGGCCGAGCCTTTGCAGAGCCCACATTTCCCCGAGCCCTCAGCCAGTGTCATTCCTTGGCTGAGGCGAGCCTGGGCGCAGCTGAAGGGGAGCAGTAACTGCCCGCGTGTTTCGCGCGCTCCCGCTCGGTTCAGCCCCGGTCAGGAGCTGTCGAATCGATTCCTCGGTGGCCTCCCCTCGGGGGGTCAGTCTGTCTGGAGGTGTTTTCATTACAAACGTGGCCTTTTTGGGTGCTTACGGTTATGTCATACAAGTGCTCTCAAGACAAATATGGGCTGAGTAAATAGAGCCTTACTCCGGGGATGCTTTAAAAGCAAATTGGGATAAGCCAATTTTGACGTGAGCGGATTAAAAATAACTGGGATGTATCCTTAGCTCTTGTAAACTCATGTTGCTGCCTGAAGCCTCGGCAGTTTAAACCAGGTGAAGGGATTAGCTTGTTTTAAATTCTATTTGTATCCTAGAAACTAAAAATGAATGTAAGCCAGGAATGATTATTTTCGCAATCTTCAGGTGCCCAGAACTTTCAAAAACAAATCATCACTTTCAGCTCTAAACCTCCTGATCCTCTAAAAACACTACAGAACTGAGGAGAAATAATAAGGGGGAAGAGAAGAATTTTGTGCAGGTTATGTAGGCTCATTTCTTGTAAAAGCCATTTGACATAAAAAGTATCATTTATGAAAGGTTGTCAGTCCTGAGCCTGGAAGGGCAGCATTATACATTCCAATGGGGATGCTATAGACTTACTAGAAGCCACCCTAATGTCAATATTTTTACTCCTAACTTGTGCTAAAACTGGTTTGCTATCAGATGAGACCTTGCACATCTATATGGCTTTTAGGTGATTACAAAATTGTAATGAAACATTAACTAATTCCGATTAAATCATTCCTGTTCTTAAAGAAAAGGTGAAAGTTGAGATGACTTTCTGAATTTCAGTGTCATTGTTCTGCTGCAAAAGCAGTAAAAATCCACAACATATCTTAAATGTAAATCTTCACAGTGCCCATCTCACGAATGCACCACAGTCTCGGAAGTTCTTTTGTTTCTTTGATCCACTTTGAAGGGTAGCCTCATATCGCTTTCCTTCATTTAAAAGGTTTTTTGCACAGTTGGGTTTTTACTGAACAAATTCATTCTGAAACACGTAACATTTCTCTCTGTATCCTTTCAGTCTTTGCTGGTACAAGACCAAGAGCACCCCGTAGGGCACCTGGGGACAGCACAGGGCAGAAGCAGCTCTCCAGCCTCTCTTACTTTATCACCATTAACACAGATACCATCCCAAACCCTCCAGGTAAATACTTGTCCACTGACACCCCTGATACTGCCCTGGTGTGAAGGAATCCACCCCAGAAGAACCTTTTTCCTTCCATATGGGAGCACCCAGCAGGAGGATCCAGTGCAGCCACCTGTGGGCAAGGCTGCAGTGGAGCTCCAGCTTTGGCTGTGCTTGGGAGGGGTTCATCTTCTTCCCAAGAGGGAACCACATAAGTCCCATTCTCAGATTGTCTTCACAAATCCACTAAACATCTTCCACTGTAAAAATTCTAATATCAGAATTAGGAAACATCACCCTGAATCAATCACAGCATTTTAGATCTGACACAGTATGATAATGATCATACAAAAGTCCTGAGTTGCTTTAAGAATCTGGAGTGAAATACCTGTTTTTAGCTTTCAGTGCAGTTGGTGGGTCTCTCTGGTTCTTCTCAAAGCCTCAATTCTACTGAACACTATCTCTGAGTAGGCATTCAAATAATTATTTGGCTTATTCAAGTGATAATGCACTACAGAGTTTACAGAATTTTGAAGACTGAGAATGTGAATACATCATCTATCTAAAAAGATAATTTTCTCATAAAAGAAATGAGAAAAAGCATGCAATGCAAGACAGGAGAATTATCTTTTTGCCCTAAAACTCTCTTAATAATAACAGTATCTAATTTGTTTAATCTTTCTCAGTGTATATCCAGCAATAGTCTTGATTCAGCAAAATGGTGAGAGTTTGCTGACTCTTATGGAGGAAGAATGTATTTTTTTTAATTATTATTTATTTATTTATTTATTTATTTATTTATAGATAGATAGATAGATAGATAGATAGATATAAATGTATAGTCTAGGTGTGAAGTTCACCCAAGGTACAAAAGACCTCAAATCAGTTGCCTGTAGTGCTTGAAATAACCCGAACACCCAAGTTAATTCAAGAATAAATTTCTAAGCTGTACCCTGAATTGGGATGCAGTCCTTCTTTCACCCAACATTTGTGCTTTAAGTCAATAATTCATGTTCAGTGAAGTAGAGGCTTCACAGATGACCAGCCCAAGACCCTTCTCAATCATTTTTCTTCTCTTGGGGACTGTACATGAGGCAGAAAAGACCATTTCTGCTGACGTTAATTTGGGTCCCCAGCATTTATGCAACCACCCTTTATGTTTTTTTGAGTTGCAAATAGTTTTGTAAATGACTTCTAAGTTTCCTGCCTCCCTCTGTGATGTGGCTGGAGTTGGCCAGTGCCTTCTCAAGTTACCAGCAGCAGCCTGGAAGAGAAATGGAGGCTTCATACCTGCAGCTCTCACTGCGGCTGTAAAAGCCAGCTGGGATCCGAGGTGTGAGTGGCTTAGCAAGTCCGGGCACCCCCGGTGCGGTGCTGGATCACACGGACAGCGGTTTGCGTAATGTGGAGAAAATGAGAGGCAATTCAGGCTGTGAGACGCAATTCTCACGCGCGGAATTGCCTTTGGAGATGTCCATGGGGCCGCTGCTTGCGGGAACTTGTAGCACTGTCTGAGAGGTCAGCACGTTTCTGCCCCGGGACGGGATGCAGGCGAGGAGAGCAGCAGCATCCACGCACCTCATGCCCATGCCTGGCCTCTTCTGACGTCAAATAAACTAATTTTCAAAAAGTCTAAACACAAATGCTGATTTCAGGGTTAGAAGAGGCACCGTTGTCTGAATTCCTACCAAATCAAGCCATAAATGTCATTAGTGAATCCTAAATGTAGAGAGGTAAGCTGTGTTTTAAACTAGCACATATCTCAAGACATTGACTTACAACAATGAAGACAACTTCCCTCAGCAAACTACTCCAACTCTTAAAACCTCATTCTCTGTTTGGATTTCACCGACCTGGACCAGCACATGACCTTAAGCCCTCTAATATCAAGAATTTTCACCTTCCATGTGTAATAAGCTGGAAACAAATTCCACAATACCTATTTCACTACACAGCAACGTTTTTGTCACCAACAAGTGATTCTGGTAGCTCATCTCCAAGAGATCAACAAACTTTACACAGTTTCCGGCATGATTTCAGGAATCTTGTCATCCCCTGGGAATAGCCACAACATTCTATTCTCAGTTGTATATTGCAGACCAAGTCAACAATCAGTGTACAAAGAGAAACAGCCTCGTGAACACACTTATAAAAATGAAACAGACTGACAAAGAACTTCAGCAATAAAAAAGCATCCACAAGTGATGTTATTTCTGGGGTCAGACTAGAGATTGTTGTAATGAGCTGCCGTTGTAGCGATTGGTTCCCCGTGCTCCTGGTGTCTCATTACGCTGCTTTTCAGCACTGCTGTTGTCATAGCAGTCCCTGAAGAACCTTATGTAAGGAACAAGATGATGGTTCTGCGGTATGTTAAAAAAGAGCGTTTAACAGATAAGTGCTAATGTTCTAGATTAGGGATTCTCACTGCCTTACTCTGCACTGGCTCATGTAATTGCATGAATCACTTTGATTGCGAAGTACACGCTCTCCCGTCTGCTTAGAGGGATTGAAGTGGAATATTACAGAGTCTGCTCAGGAAACAGTGCTAGAATAAGAAAAAGCTGCAAACATACCACAAAAACTAACGATTTCTAGTTACTCATGAAATTTACTCCTTTGATTTGCACATAGATTTTATTTAGACTTCTGTGCAGACGTGTGACTGTGTTGGCAAAGTCCAGGGCAGCACAATTCTGAATGATTCAGCAGGAGCTGTGGATTTATGTGATGGGCAGGGACTCAATGCCTTTCTGTAATTTTCAGATATGTCTTTTAAAAAATGTGGAGTTCCTGCCAAGAAGATACAGAATTGGTTTGTGGAGTTTGCTGGACTTTGGGGAAACATTCTTTCAGCCTTTCTTCTTCCTGCTGATCGCTTTTGGTGGGAAACAGCTTCTCTCTGCACACCAAAATGGGTCAGGAGCTGCGAGCTGTTGGCAGGGGACTGTCTGATGGAGCCATACTCTCCCCCTGCACACCTGAACCTACAGAGTGAGGTCATTTTTCATTGAAATGGGACTTACTGAGCCATGGGGGAAAGAGATGGGAAGGCTTCCACGGCCATAGAAATCTACCAAACACAAGAACTGGAGAGGAGTTCTCAGGAGGGCATCATTGTAGATTTGCTCCCACCACGGACAAGCAATTTATCCTATGCCTCGATGGGATCTGGTGAGACCAAAGCCAAAGCAGGTTTTGCAGGCTCATATTTCATAAATAAACCATCCCACCTTTCCTCCCTGCCAGAGCCCTCATGGGTCCCTCTGGTCCCTTCCAGTTCTGCCTCCCCCACCTCCCCAGGCACCACACAAGTCTCCTCTGTGTCCCTCATCATGGAAACCAGTGGGAGCACTATGAATGCTGCTAATCCCTGGCTTGCCACTGTCTCCAAGGGGACCAAGAAGAAGTCACTTGTTCAGTTTTTATTTACTGTACTGGTGCCACATGGCTTCCTTAGATTGCCTGCAGAGAGCAGGGTTTTTTTCTCCTTAACACACAGCTTAGTTTCTGTTTTGGTTTTCCTGCTTTGCTTTTCCAGTCCTTGGCTGGAATATGGTGGTGGCCAGCGAGAGGATACAGGGCAGGCTGTGCTCCTGCCCCTATTAGCATATTAGGTCTGGAAAGAATTATTCAAAGAGGCAATGCCCAGAAAAGACAGTCAGTTGTTCTGCAAGTTGCCAGAATTTCAGCAATAAAATCTCGTTCTGCACCTCTGCTCCGTCCCACTGTCTTTCCAAAGCCTGTGGCAGCTGTAGCTGTTCTCCTGGTCGTTTGGGGTATGTGTGGTAGGTGTCTGGTGTGTGGCAGGGTGTGGGGTGCCATCTGCAGGGAGGGAAGCAGAGGCAGCTGGGACCACATCTCTGTCCATCCCACTGGATGTGCTGGTGTGGGATTGGCAGCTTCATGGCTCTCCAGCCTTCCCTGAGGCTCTGAACACTGGTCATCCAAGGCAGAAACAGGGAGGACACTTACAGAGAGGATCTCACCCACCTACCCATCTGCCTTGGCTTTCAGGCCCCCCATGAGATTTTTTAAATTTTCATTTCTCTCTCATTTTTCTCATTTCTGACTTTTCCCTCTCATCGCCGTACTTTGCGCTGCTTCATCTGTCACTGCCACGGGAAGGCGGGTGTTCCCAGCAGAGCCCATCTGAGGCGCCTCCAGGGCCCCAAGCACCACCGAGTTCCTTTTCCTCCTTTTCATCCGTATGCAAGATTGCTCAGAAGGGTGAAAATTCCAGTGAAATGGCATGTTAGCAAAAAGCATGCATTAACAACCCTGTGGGGATGGCTGCAAAATGCCTTCCCTCACCAGAGCCACCTCCAGCACGGAAACTTCACTTACTGCTCCCTTAAGGATGAACTTAGAAAATTGTAATGTCTCTCTAGTGACTTATATTTCGAAGAATCCCAAAGCACTTAGTAAATTACATTCTCCTGGCTTCCTTCAGCTGTGATTAGGGTACAACAAGAGCTGGGGTGACAACTGGCAAATGTTTAAGTTCACATGCCCTCATTAAAAATGAACTTTGGCTTGACAAGAGAAAGAACCCCACCCCTGGCTTGGTAGTGGTGTGGTTTGGGGTTTTCTCTTAGGATGCAGAAAATAAAGTGTTAATGTGGAGCTCAGAGATCTATTTGGGCTATTCTCAGGAAATATCATGGATTTTTCAGCATCAGAAGAAATCAGCACCTATTAGCTGGATACAGCTGACAAACAGCTGACAAGAGGGTAAGTCCTGAACATGCAAGTGAGGGCACTGCCTGGGGTTGCAGCCCTGAAATCCTTTAACTGTGGCTTGGCTGGGTCTGATGAGAGGTGCACAAGCCCCAGGTCAGGGCAGGGGGAGGTGGCTGCGGGCAGGAGGCAGCAGGGAAGCCCCAGCGTGACCTACAGTGTCATCTCCTGAAAACGACCTGCTACAAAGGACAAATTATCCACCTCATCCTCCTACTCCCCACTCTGTTCTTCTGCCAGCTCACTTTTCAAGAGCCACTAGTGCAAAGGGCAGCTAATTATTCCAGGAATTCAAATTGGTTCCTTTCATGGCAAAGATCAAACAGAAGCAAACCCCCAGCAACGCGGGCTGGCGCTGGCTGCCCGCCTCAGCTGCCAGCCCAGGGCTGGGAAGATGCATCTCATCCTCCCAACAGCTCATTATCTGGGCAGAAGTTGCCAGACCACAGATGGGGAGGAATGGAGGCACAGGAAGATGAGGATGGCACAAAGCTGAGGGAAAGGAAGCAGCAAAAGGAGTGTGGTTAAAGCGTGACAGAGAAAAGGTGTGACAGAGGTTGTCCATGCCCGACCATGCAGCCCAGCAGCAGCTCTGCTGTCTCAAAAGCACTTTACTGGGTGCTGGTACTGTCTTAATTCCAATTCCTGGGTGACTTTGGGTCATGGCAGGGGTTTTTGGGTCATGCACATCCAGGTGGGCTCATCTCTCCCCACCACAGAGCTGCCCCATTAGCCAATGTCCCCATGCTGAGGACGTGGACCTGCACTGCCTCTTTTGCTGCCCAGGTTCCCAAAGGGCATTTTCCCATTCTACCAGCTACACCAAAACAGCACTGCCAGCTCAAGGACACGTGGCAGTGACACTTTCCATTCCCCCCAGAGCCAACATCTCCTGCTGCCTCCCTCCTCTGACCAAGGTGCCACCAAAACAGCTTTGCCTGAGGACAAAGGACAGTTGTGGGGAATGGCTGAATAAGACCAGAACATTGTTTCTGTTTGCCTTGACAATACACTGAAGCTCAAGAGATCCATTTTAACTCTGTGCTGGGGTAACACCAGCTGATGAAACGCTGCTGGAAACAAGGCAAGCAACTAGACTCACAAAACCAAGTTTTCACACGTGTGTAGGATCATCAGGATAGGTGGGGTTTTGCCTCCAGAGAGGGGCTGGCTCTTTGCCTGGGAAGAGTCTCCAGTCTCTCCCTCTAAAGGCTGAATTTTCAAGTACTATATAGCAAATCCCTTCCCAGCACTCCGCTGTTTTTTGAAAATACAAAAATAATCCCAAATGTTCAAAACACTCATGTTCTTTAGCCAGAGCCTCCTGCAAAGTCTGCTGAATCTGAAGATGACCTGCAGCCAGCATCCATGGGCTTAAGGGGTTTAACTAACAGGCTGCTGCTTACAGAGAGCTGTAATTCCTATTTTCCAGAGCGCTGTTTCTTTAACATTGCTATTAATTCCAATCATGACACATCTAATTTAGGAATTCCTCGGTGACCAATACACTTCAGTGCCATGACAGGAGCAGGCAGCAGTGAGAAAACAGCTAAACATGGCAGCCTAAGCTCAGTCCATTACTTGGTCTCCGGGGAACAGCACCATTTCATAAAGCGACTCCTCCCTTCATCGCTCCACGTAGAAACTCCATGAATAAATAAGAAATAGGCTTTCTTAGGAGGGTCATTGCCCAGCCAGGATCATCCTGCAGTGCTGGAGGTTCAGGAGTCCCTTTTCTGAGAAGCACTGAGCCATCTGCTCGAGGTCCCACAGTGTGTGGTTGCATGAACATCTGACTGCATGCAGACCTGTTGGAAGCATCAAGAGCGGAACAGGCAGCTACTGCTCCAGCTCTTTCTAAATCCAGCTCTTTCTAAACCCAGTTTCTCAACTTCCTGCAGCAAGACAGAGCAATTGCACTGCAGATGATGAAATATTTCCTTCAGTTTACCCTAAATTCCAGCGAGTGATGTAACCATCCATCCTTTAGTTTTGCATCACCTAGCACAGTCAAGAGCATGAAAAAATCAATTCTCAGTGGATCACTTTGGTATTTAAATCCCCCAATAAAACCTTTTCTGTTTTACCTATTCAGACTCCTTTCACATCTGCCATCAGGGTGTCCTTACACTCCTCATCCTGCCAAGGTTAATAGTCAGAGCTGGGATGGTTCCAGCTCATTTCATCCTCTTGTCTGAGATGACATTTTAAGCAGCAAGTGCTTTGTGTCTGACTGGCGTAAAGTCAAGTGCCTTACCTCTCATAGCCGGTACTGATAGTGCTCAGTTAGAAGTCTGCTAAATGGCTGGTTTCTGTCATTGCACTAATTGCCTAGGAGAAAAGAGAGAGGAGTGTATCTTCCATTGAAAAAAAATCACATAACTGTTAGTCTACGCTGACCTTTTCCTGCTGTTTCCTTCTCCTCTGTGAATGAGCACTATCAGCTGAAACTCCCCTGTGTTTGCTCCTTGTTCTGCACTTCCTGGTTACAGCTTGGGGTGACATGGCCAGAAATCTGCATGGGCTTTTAAAAAAAGCAGGTACAATTTTCATGGGCATGGGTCTTACTTTTTATTAGCAGCATAAACAGGATATTCTGTTGAAAATAAGATGAAATGGAGCAATATTCAACCATGCATGTAATTTTCTCCAACTGAATAGTCCTGCTTGCTTAATATTAAACACAAACTGAGGGGAAAATAAAGGAAAGTGTGTGGTTTCAATAAATCAGGAACTTAAAGAAATCCCTCTGTACATTATCATCTTTATCGGCATCTTAAACAACTTCCTGTACCAGAAAAGCTGCCCAGAATGTAGAAGAAAGAGAAACTTTGCCACAGACAAATCCTAACTCTAGTTCCACCAGCAGCACCCAGGAATTAACTCCTCATCTCCTGGGACCTGTGGCTTTCCTTTGGCTTGGGAATGGCTATGGTTGTTTATGCCTCTTCCTCTAATCCAACATAAGCTGGAGAAGCTCTTGAGGTTTTTCTGTACGAGGACAAATTCATCCTGACTGTCTCAGTGGCGGGACAGAGCAATCCCCCTGCGTAAGAAACACAGCTCCCTTCACCTTGGCATCCCCACTGCAACTCCCAGCACACTGGGAGTTACTGAACCTGGCTGGTACCTACCACCCCACTCTGTGCTGCACCCTGACAGCTCTCATTCAAACAGCTGCAGCCCCACAGATTTCCCTCAGATCCCCAGGCCATCAAGAGACCCTGATATCAGCTGCAGCAGGAGAAAGCCCTGGGTGCAGTGAGGGGAAGCCTTTGAAGCTGACATCGCTTGGGTTGGAGGTGTTTTGAACTGCGGAGAGGAAGCGATATGAAAAGAAAAGGCTTTTATTCTGACAGTCAAGCTTAAGCCTGCCACGACTGTATATAAAGTGCAAACTCGGAACTTAAAGAGGGAAAAATAAAAGGGCTGGATTCAGCGGACGGCCGGGTTTGACTCCAGCTCGGCTGTCAGAGGAATAAAGCCTTTGAAAAAGAACAAACCAAATCCTCAGTTCTTTTCCCCAGCATCAGCCCTGGCTGTTGCAGCTTCAAAGGCTGGGCTATGCCATGGAGGTCCCACAGGGAGAGCGGGGCCGCCCCCGCAGCTGCTCCAGCCCTTGGCGTGCTGGGCTGCACCACAGCTCTTTGCTCAGCACCCTGGGTCCCCCAAGCTTGTCCGGCTTCCCTGGTCAGGCTGCTGCCCACCCACACCTCCAAAGGAAGCAGGGCTCATTCCCTGACTCCAGTGTTTCTTTACTTCGGGGTTACCCTCACGGCAGCACTGAGTTTGGGTCAGTGCCGCCTCTCAGATGCTCGTTTAGGAAATGAGTGAGTAATTACCATCTCTGATTTGTACCTCCGGCATCTGCTCCTGCACCTCCAAGCATGCGCTGGTGCTCCAGGCACGGGGGTGACCTCAGAGCTCCCCGGTGAGCAAAGGCAAAGGTGTGCTCACAAAATTTGCATGTAGAGACAGCAAACCCGAAAGGCAGAGCTGGACGTTGAGGCAGAAACTAAAGCAGCTCGTAATCACTGGGGTTGTGTTTGCCTTTCCAAAGGGCATAACATTTTATGCGACTCATTAAGATTAGAGCCCTGAGTGTATTCATCAGGGCCTTGTTGGTATGGAAATTAATCATTTCAGGGCGCATGGCTGAGCTTTGTTGGTGGCTCCCGTGAGGCTGCTCAGGCTGGCCCCTGGGTGAGGTGAAGGTGCTCATGCTCAGCTCCAGCCTGGAGCAGGGCTGGCTCCAGGGCTGATGAGATAGCCAAGGGTCTGGAATCCTGACCACAGCCTGGCTTGCTGGGGCAGGAGGAGGGACAGCAGCCACCCCAGGCCTACTCACCACTCCATGGCACAGCACCAGGAGTGAGCAACCCCGAGGTATTTGCGTGCTCCCACTTTGGCCCTTGTGGTGTCTTAATAGTGGTCAAAGCAGCTAAATTAAAGGGAGAGCACTGAACCACTGCTGCTGCTGCCATATTCTTCCACTCTGGTATTTGTGGTCTCCACCCCCATGGCTAGTGCCTCTCCACTGAGGGCAGCAAGTAGGGTGGTCCGGCTGGATGAGGGGCAGAGATCAGGTATTGAGGGTGCTGGTCCTTCTGCAGCAGGGACTGCAGCAGGAATAGCTGCTCCTTTGGGACTGGGTCACATACAGGAGCAGGGGCTGGGCTGTGGGATGCTGCACACTGGGTGTGGTTTGTGCACATCTCTGCACCTCAAACCGCTTACTGCCCCTCCCTGATGTGGTATTTAGTCATGACTGGGAGAAATTAAACCACATTTTCAGTCCTCTGGATACTAAAAAATCTTATATAAAAATCTGAAATGGGTATTTTTAAGATTGCTGTATGATAAATTCATAGATTTATTATTCTTATAGTTCTGCATAGCTGCAAAATCTGTTAGTTATTACAGCTTTACAGCATCCTGACCCTTTGAGTGTTTGTATTTCCCGTTGCATCCTTACCAGGAATAAGAGATAACTGCACTTGTCTGCAAAACGCCCTGGGTAAGACAAGATCATCAGGAAAATGGCAAAAAGTAAGATGCATGTTCCGTGTTGCACTGACTTCCCTGTCACTTCTGCTCAGTTTATTAGCAGAAAACATACTTTTACTGCACTCCTGCCTTCAGATTCAATCTCCTGCAGGAGGTGCACAGCCACAGAGGGATTTTTTTCCCTTTTCACTTTGCGATGTGATACTGATCGCGCTGAGAAAAGCCTCTCCTCTTTGTCGGCTCGTTGGCAGCAGCGATTCTGCCCGGTGACGCAGGGACGGAGCATCGCTGCGTGTTCCCGACGTCTCCAGCCTGACCTAACCCATTAGCTGGCCCAGCGTCCAGGGGACGACGTTTCTTTTGGCATGAAGCGAGTGTCTGGCAAGTTTGCTTAGTGAGACCTCGCAGACTTTCCACAAACACATTCCTGACGTAGCAGGAGTCGGGAGACAACGCCAAAGACATTCACAAAGGTGGCCTTAGCTTTGTTCTTCCACACTAAAACTGAGCTTTCCTGCAGATTTCAATAGCAGTTTTTTTGACCAAAACCATCCCACCTTGGTTTTTCTGGCGCAGCCATCTCTCTCCAACACTAAATCTCATTATGAGTTGAAAAGAATGACGGAAACCACGAGGCTGTAAAAGGAGGAAGTGCTAAGGTTGTTGCTGCTGTTTCCAAAGCATGAAATAAGGTATTGAATAATGAGTTTTTCCTTTCAGTGCTTCAGGTCTGTGGGGATATTGCTACAGCTAATTCCTAGTCATGTATTTAACAAACTTACAAGCAAGGTCACTCGGTCACATGTCAGGTATGGGAACCCAGTGAGTCCTTTGGGCAAAGAGAATTAGAAGCAAAAAAGCACAAGATCTCTGAGTTCATCAGAAACCCAGACAGAAAGAGCCTGTGGAATAAATCCTGTAATCCCTCATCTCTCAGGGATGGAGCCACAGTCTGACCCAGGGCACTGCTGGTCTAACAGCATTACCTTGGGGACGTTCTGGGCTCGGTTGCCCAGAGATTGCATGCAGTCTGCCAAAGAAACTGTTCCTCTCAAAGCTCAGATGGTCATCCACAAACTCCCCATAGGAGGAAATAATAACCACAAACTTTCTCGTCCTGGCACCGCAGGGCTGGCCACATTACGAATGAACTTTTCCCATTCATACTTGGGTTTCACCACATGAAGAAGAAAGAGAAGAAACGCTGCAACGAGAGGGAGGCTGGAAAGAAAGAGCAGAGCAAAGTAACAGTCATTATAAACAGTGATTCAGGAAATCCTTCCCAAAAGTAACACAAGCAGCTCACTTAACATCCTACGTCAGAAATGGTGATTCCACGTCTGGTATTGAGGAATAAGGATCATTAACTATCAATAACATTTACAAATATTAAACAAAGCATTTCCCTGCTGTTGCACAGGTAAGTGAACTAACAAGCTGACATTACGTTTCTTAGAATCAACAGAAAGAGTTGGGTTGGAAGGGACCTTAAAATCATCTCGTTCCAACCCACATCTTAACTCTAACTGTGATGAAGCATTTTGAAAGCACTTTATCAAACTCGTACCACAGCACAAACCCTCCTTCGGGAAGCTGTGATGGTACCAAAGAAAAAGCTGGCAAAATCAGGAAAACTGTTAAAGCTCTTTGTGCCCCGGCAGGGTCACACAAGAGGTCCCCATTCCACCTCCAGCTGCAGCTGAGTGCCTGGCACTGGCTCCTGTACCCCAGCATGTGATAAGATTTGATGAATAACAGCAAAATTTATGTTGCCATCCCCCAGTTCCCTCATTTCAGCCCTGAGCAGGATTAGTGCTGTCAGGGATGTGCTGGGATGTGCAGCTGGGTGGATGTAAACCTCCCTCAGTTTGCCCCCACTCACCTGCCAGGAACAGGATGGGGAGCAGAGCTTGGAAAGAGGCAGGAACTCTGAATGTTTTTATTTTGCTGTTTAAACGTTTTTTTCCTTCCTTTAACTTTACGGCCTTGAGTCCATTACTCATTCCATGTCTGAAATTGAAATTATGGGGGGAAAAAAATCTTCAGTGCAGTTACTTGGATTCATTATCTGTCAAGTGGTATAGAAGGAATAAATTGGGAAGGAAATTTTAAAACCATTCTTCTGACATGAGTCACAGGAGTAAGCTATCGGAAGCCATGTCAAAAGCACTGCAGTGGGCAAGAAACACATAGCATCTTTATGATTCTTCCTTTCATAAAATCCAAACCATAAACAACAGAAACAAGGGAAGGCAGGGAATATAATTTCATTAGAGCAAACGTGACATAAATTTCATAATAAATATTAGCTGTTATCTAGGAAAATATGAAAAGCCATTTTCGAAATCATTAGCTCTAATCACAAATGAATTTTGCAGCTTCTTTTCCATTTTGTACCTCTGTAATGAACTCTGATAAATTCAAGGGACTACTTGTTAAATAAAGAGATAGAAGGCTCTAATTTGCTGCTTCATTAAACCGGCTTATTTCTGGAACGTCTTGTGTGTTGCTCTGAATTTCCCATCTCTGAAAGGTGGAGACAATGGACTATTTGTCTCTAATGTAGTGTGGCACACAATTAGGGATTCGAAAGGATGTGAATCTCTTTCCATCAGAGATACACGCAACGATTATTATTTTATTACCAAATACTGTCAGCGTTACAGATTTCCAACAGCTACCCTGACACCTGACGCGCATGTTAAATTTGCACAAAGCGCTGCGAGAAAAAGTCAGATGGAGCATATTTATGCCACGTTATTCCTTCTTACGTAAGTCTCCAGTAAGCCTGGAATGGTTAAATATTCCTGGAGTGAAGATCTGCACCCGGACAGGATATATAGAGGATGACTTTCTTTTTTGGATGTATTTTTAACGCGGTGATACAGCACAAGCTCAAGTTTACAAACTCTGCTTGCGAATCTACAGAGCCTTTAAGAGGTTATCTGAACCTACCTCTGCTCAGTGAACTTACACATGTGGATCTGAGACCCTGGCCTGCTTGGGGGTGAATTCTACTAAAGTTCTCTCAGCTTCAGCTGAAATTTTTTTTTTTGAAACACACATTAACACAAAAATTCTGTAACCTCCACTTGACTCTAGCCAAGTGGATTTGCAGGAGGAAGATGTTTGAAGCAGTCATGGAAACATAAAAGGACTTGAAAAGGCTTTGACCTCCTAGAAAAACACAGATGTCTCCTTAGATGCAGTATCAGCTTGGGATTTACCTCCACAACCAGAACACATGTACCTATCCACAGCAGAATCTCTGGTAATCTGAACAACAGTGAAAGAAATGATTGAGGCATTTAGGGTTGTGTTTGCCTTCACACACACACACCCGTGGCGTGGTCAGGATTACCACTTGTGTACCACAGGTCTGCAAAATTTCCAACCACTGAACAGCCCCTTCCCTGCATTTCATTCTCCTCTTATTGCCTTTCTCAGCGCAAGCTGATGGGGCTTGGAGCAACCTGGTCTGGTGGAAGGTGTCCCTGCCCATGGTAGGGGGGTTGGAACTAGAGGAGCTTTAAAGTCCTTTCCAACCCAAACCATTCTATGTTTCTGTGATTCTTGTGAAAAACAAAGTTCTCAGCAGCTTGCAGGATCCAAATTGCTGTGCCAGAACAAAATAAAGCAAGAGCTTTAACACACTTTGTAACTATAGGGAGGAAAAGGGAAAGAAAGAAACTCCCCAAAACACTGGACTTGAAAATTCAAACTCCAAAGTCAAGACATTCAAAATCACAGTTCCCACAGCACCCATATCTCACCTGCTTGCACATATGTCACATGTGCTACTGGGTATGAGGTTATATTTATGTCTTGCTCCTTCTCTGCCAGGAACAGAGTTATGGCTGCTGGGGGAACTGTAAGTTTGATCTTCCTGACTTATGTGTATTGAATCTTCAAGAAAGGAAAAAAACCCAACTCGCTTGTTTGGATGGTAGCAAATATGTCTCTCTCTGTTTGACTTCATTTCCACTTCCTTTTCTGTTCCTCTGTCTCTTCACAGCCAGATAAAACTGTGGACTTTGCCCACGTGAAGAGGAATAGTTGTTAAAAAGAAGCAACCTGTGCCGTCTTTAGGAAAAAATTCTTCACTGAGAGTCACTGGGACAGGTTGCACAGGGCAGTGGTGGAGTCACCACCCCTGGAGGGATGTAGAAGGTGTGTAGATGTGACACTGAGGGACATGGTTTACTGATGAACATGGCACTGCTGGGGTAACAGCTGGACTCGATGATCTTAGAGGTCTTTTCCAACCTGAAGGATTCCACGATTCTTTGGAAGAGGCAACATCTTCCCATACAGTTCCTGTCTTTACAGGACCTGCCTGGAGAGGCCGCATTAAAAACTCTGAAGCCTTCTAATTAAGTTCTCATTACTGAACTGTTGCTTGCTGCAACCTTTTAAAATAAATTCCACCGCTTTCTTGTGGGTAACTTGCAACAAGGTCTAAGCTATCCCTGTCTGGAACTGCTTACAACATCAGTTCAAAGTTTATCAAAACGCATCTGGAGCAACCCAGAGCCCATATTTCAGAGCCATTTACCAGCACTCATTGCACTGTGGCACTGAGAGGTGAGGAACACTTCGCTTTCCTCTTCTGTCTGCAGTGGTAGCAGCTGTTAAGTGGCCTTTTTGCTGGAAATAGTATTTGGGAGATTGGCACATACTTTCATAGAAAATTTCTCAGAAAATTTCTCCAGTTTCCCTGCTGAAAGTTATTAAGTAACGCCTGTTGCAGTGGCTCAGAGTGGTTACAGGAAAGGGGTCTTTGCAAGGGCTGTGGGATGGCTCCCGATGACTTTGGTAACCCTTGCACTGAGTTCTAAATCCCTTTGCCTGTTCGGCTTCCCCACTGCCTCCTTGGCACTCCCAGTGTCCTGCTGACACCCAGCATGGGCAGTGGCAGCAGGTACAGCAGTCCAGGCACTGGTCACGGATAACGGGGACAGAGAGAGAAATAAGCAGCACTAAGAGAACGAATGCTCAGCGCTTCGATGTTCAGCAGAGCACTGCTGCGATGGTTCACTCCGTAAAGCGAGCGATGCTCCTCACTCCCTTTGGTCATTTATTTACAGGAGGAAAAAAAGAAAAGAGATTTAACCCGGATCCTGCTGCTGTGTCTCTACGCTGTGATACTTTTCTTGTGGAAGCCCTACCGATTAAAAAAATGCGTTTGATTTGATTTCCCGGAACATTCTGTTGTTTTCAACTCCGATATGGGTTTATTTCAGACACATTTCTGAGGCTTTCAACGAACAAAGTTGCAAGGAAATATATTGCATTTGGGAAAACCATACAAATGGCAAATGTCTTTTCAAATAAGTTATAATGATATTTCAAGGGCAGTTTAGACCTATTCAAATTGCATATTCTCATTACCATTCTTAGCAACAGACGTAAGTCCTTCAATCTCCATGTAGTTTCGTTACTCTCTCTCCACAATTTTCAATTTCCTTACAACTATTCAGCTGATTTATTATTTCCCTCCTGTATTTTAAATGCGTTGTAACCCCATACATTTGTTTCACTCTCTCAGCTTCAGTACTCAAGGTCGTTAAAACCCCCAAAATATCCTTTGCTTATACCACAACTTTAAATGTGCTCTTTCTTGTCCAGTGGCTCGTTACGTAATTACCAGTGGCAATATTATCCTGTTTTCATATTTTTATGATTAAAGAGATGGAAATGAACTCAACTGAATAAAATATAGGAAGCTACTTGCAATATCTGTGGCAATTCTGCTGCTGCCCCAGTTGCAGAGGTGACAGAGATGCAGAACTAATCTTTCTCAGTGTGTTGCTTGAAAGTTAACTGGCAAGAAATAGATTATATAGTATTAACATCTGACCCTTCTGATTAAGTGTTGCTTAAACACACAACAAACTTTAAATCGATTGCATTGTAGAGAGAGGCAAAGTACATGCCAGCCCAGACAGGCCAAATCTGCCTTAAAGATGAAGATGTCCTGCCAGCCATGTCCCAAGTCACACCTCAGTGTCTCTGTGGGTAACACTTGGTTGGACACCATCCCTTTGGTCCTGTGCCTGGCTGGGAGCTGCTCACCCTCCACACACCAAGGCAGCCTACAGGGACCCCCACGGGTCCCCAGCATGCAAGGTCACAACCTCGGGCAGTTTTGTTTGAAAATGCAAATCTGTGGTTCAGCCAAACCTGACAGCGGAAGCAAATGTGAGCACCCTGGGAACTGCAGCTCCCTGGGAACACACCGTGTGTGGGAACTGAGTTTCCCAGCTGTGCTGATGGGGGTCAGGGGAGGTTGGAGAAGGTCAGAGGAAGGTCTTGTCTGAGTGCAGGGGGTAGCAGGACGTTGCTGGGGGGAGCTCAGGCTCGGGGACCCGCCAGGTGCTGCCGCTGCGGCCCAAGGGCTGCGCTGATGGAGCGCGGGGTGACGGCTGTGCCCGCTGCCATATGGGACTGTCAGCACCGCTCACGGAGCAGCAACACGGAGCTGCAGGGCTGCAGGGACCTGCAGAGCCCAGGCAGCCAGTGCCCTGCCCCAGAGCAGGATCAGGCCCTGGCAGACCCTCCCTGACAGCTGATTTCTAACAGATTGCTCCTGCCTCCTCTCCAGATCTAGATCACCCGTTCAGCACGCCCTGCCTCCACCACCATGGGATTTTCTGACTGCTCATCCACATCCTCCCTGCCACCCGCTCCTGCCAACCCTTTGCCAGTTCCACGCCAAGCCTGAGGAGCACCAGCTCCTCTGCAGAGAAATTTTGATGTAGGCACACAGGGAAAAAATGATGCAGAACACTGCAGTTGTGGTTTTCATCTCTGCGTTCCTTAGTAACCCATTTCGTGTGCTGGAAAAAACAACACAACGTCTGAGCCCCTAAATTGCTGAAGAGAGCAGTGCAAAGACTACAGACAAGGGGCATTGGAGCCAACCAAGTTCATGGCCAGGTTGCCCAAAGGGCTCTTGGAGCTCCTCATTTCACACATGTCCTTTCTGCTCCCAGCCCCTTTGCTCCAGGTGTAAATCCAATGATGGAAAAAGAGGGGACAGTGCCCTTCTGGAGCTGTCCTCAACAAGGCTGAGATCACTGCCATGTGTTCCACTGCTGGCTGCAAGAGGTGTGGGCGTGGGGCGTGCCAGCCTCCCGCGGTGTGTTTGCCGGGTGGCTGAGCCCAGGAGCTCAGACAGGACAGGAAAGGATCCGCTTTCATTCCCGCTAATCCCGGCCCTCCCCTTGAATCACAGCCTTGGCTTAAAAACAAAAGGTTTATGTAAACATATAGCTTGCTTTCAACTCGGAGCTGCAATTCCTTCTTCTCTGCTAAAAGGTTATGGGTTTTTTTCCGTGTGACTGCCAGACTTGGAACCCGCCTGGCACAGGCACAGCCAGTGCTTGGAGCTGGGATGGGGGCAACTAAGTAAAACCCATGGCTGGTAGAGATCCCCCATCCTGTGCTCCTGTGGGTCTCGGGTCCTGTGGCTCTGATGTTTCTCAGGGCAGGCACAGTCCTGCACGCCCAGAGGAGATTCCTGATGCTGCCCCCAGGACCCGTGGCCGGCGGGGAGCCGGGGGATGAGGCGTAGCTTTTTCAAAGCTCAAGTTCAATTTATGAAAACAAACGAAGGGAAGAGCAAACCTCTGCCATTACTCACTCCCGGGGCAGCCGGGCTGTGCCGCCGCGGGAGTGTTGGTTCACACGGCCGCAGGGAGCGCAGCCGGAGCGTCCCGACTCTGAGTCACACCTGCAGGTGGGGGCCGCTGTGACACCAGGGCTCCCTGTCACCCCCAGCCACCGTCCCAGGGCTGCCCCGGCCATCTGCATCACTGGCAGGTACCTAAACCGTGCTGGCTCCCAGCCCATCCAGGCCCTGAACATGGAGCAAGCCTTTGGCGAGCCTGACACTCTCCTCTACGGGGTCACAGCGAGTTCTCTCAGCAAGTGTCAGCTTCTCCGCCACAAGCAGAACCTGCTTTACCACTGCCCTGGCTCCTGCTCTACCTCCAGCAGCACGGACTGCCTTCCACTGCTCCTCACTGTTCCAGGGTCTTCTGACATGTTTTACCCATGCAAAATAGACTTTGCTTCACTTTTGCTGGGAGATGCAGTGAAACACGCAGACTTCGTTTGCTCATTCAGCTGCGGCTATGGGAAAAGGTGCCCACAGCTGTCCCTAGACCAAGTACCTCAAATCCTTCACTCTTCCATGGCTGGTTTTCCTGGGAGAGGCTACAGCAACCTCCTTGGCAGCTTCACTGCTGAGAGAGCGATGATAGCAGCAGAGCCCCAGCTTCCCTGCCTGACACCCCTTGCCCTCCCCACGTGGGCTGGTTTTAAAAGCAGAGTTCAAGTGAACTAGACAGTAAGAAAACAACCCCAAACCCGGCACGCAAACACACAACCTTCCTCACATCACCCTTCTACAAAAACAAGAAAATTTTGCACCAAAGCACTCTTTCCCATCAGAGAAAAAGAAGCCACTGGTGCTTCTGCTCTCCAGGCATGACCCCTTTGAGCTGGCCCTGCCATCCTCAGGGATCTGCTAATTTCACACTCCCTAACAAGGGCTGCAGACCCACACTGCTGACTTGCTCTATGTTATCACAACCATTAAAACACTCATTAGAGAAGTGCTCCACTTGCTCTTTGGCCTTTGGAGCTCATTTGAGTCACTGAGTAGCTGGTCAGGCTCTCGGAAGAGTATTCTTAAGAAAATAACGTCTGATGATAAATTTACAGCTCCATCAACTGCATATTAAGAGCTTTTTACTCCAGCTAGTCCTGTGTCACGAGTTGTCAGTACAGATTGGTGGGAGAGGAGTATGAAATATTCATGAAGTTATCAATGGGACCAAGATACCCAGTTAATGATGCTGCTGAGCAGCTCCTCTGGCTCAGGATGCCTGGTGCCCACTGGCTCGTTAGGGTGGCTGTGATTTGCTGGTGCCTTTGTGGCAGTGTTTGCTCTGTGCCACTGACACAGCACCACGCTCCTGGACCAGCTCCATCTTAATTAGCTCTGCTGCCGCTGAAATCAGGTGACATGTCGGAGGAGTCACTTAAATTAACTTCTGACTCTTCCTCAGACAGATGGGACCTTGGTACCCGTGCCTGCCCATTATGTTTGTTTAATCCTTCTTTAAAGGGCTGTCACAACACGCTGCACCGTCTGGGTGCGTCAGAGACGTGACCTTGGCTTCAGCACCGGCTTCTGAAAATGAATGCTTTTCTTAGAAGGTATCTGAGCTTCACCAGGCAAGCTGATTAGCAATTTGGAGCACAGCGTAGAGGTTTCCAGGTAGCAAGGTCCCGCTGGCTTGTGCAGCTCGTGTCCTAAAACAGGACCTGCTTTGGAATTCGCATCCCAGCCCACCAGCAGTGCCTGCCGCTGATCCCAGCGATGGGGCTGGGGTCCGTGGTGGTCTGTGCTGCCCATGAGTGCTCACTGCAGCACAGGCTGGACACTCTCTAGTCCATACAGAGCCCTGCTGATGGGCTTTGCATGAATGAGCGCAACAGGTACCGACTGGAACCTCTTGTGCACACCTGGCTGTGCTAAGCTTGCTTAGGAGACCACCAGCCTATGGCTGATCTCTGGCACTCCAAAAACAGAGTGTCAGTGCCCTCTGTGGCCCATTCCAGCCAGGAGCTGTTGCAGAGGGAGATGCTGTACAGCTGTGGTGTACTCACACCATGACTCCATGCTGACAGGGGCTTCAGCATCTCCCTTCTAAAGCTGGCTGCAGTGTCCTACATGCTGCAGGATAGCTGGAAGAAGCCCAAATGCTACAGGACGGAACATTCTGGAGTATTTCAACCCAGGTTCTGGATGGGGAAACTTTAAGACTTTTCTACAAACATTAGCAAAAGGGTGCTGGGATGAGGCTGTTTGGTGCTGGAGGTCACTGTGCTGCCAACCTGGCCCTGACACACCTTCAGTACCCCCAGCCAGGGCTTTTGCCTGCTGCAGGAATGCTCCTCTAGCCACCACAGGAACAGCTCCTGCTGAGGATCCTCTCACCCAGCCTTTGCTTTAGTTTGAGTCCAGAGCCACAGAGGGATGGCACAGCTCCAGTCATACCCCTGTATTCAGGCACGGGAGCAGACCTGAAAAACTGAACTGATGCTTGGTCAAGAGACTTTTCAGAGACTTGCCCATCTACTCGGCTCCATGTGAAGCTGTGAGCAGAAAGTGCTCTTAGTTTCCAGGGTTTTGAAAAAAAAAAAAGAAAGGTTCACATTGCTTCCTCCCTGGAGGTTTGCTTTCAAGTCTCAGCTTCAAACAAGCCCGGATTTCAAAGTTCCAGCACACACATTGCTCTGCATGCAGACCACGCAGGTTAAGGATTTCCCTGCAGCTTCCCACGGTGCACAGCCCCTGCTGCTCTCTGCCCAACGTACTGCACAGCTCAGTTGTGACAGAAATAAACCCACGTCACTTGCAGGACCCGAGATGATAGGTGTGCACATTGGTTTGGGGATGTTTTCCTGGTTTCTTTCAAGATGCCCTGTAAGATACCAGCCACGCCGTTGTTCTTTGCTGAAGAGATAGCATCTTTCTGGCAGGACCATATCGCAGCTTTTCTGAAACTCACAGCAAGGAGCAACAAACAGTGCTTCCACCTGCTGCAGGACATCACAGTCCTACTGCAGGTTTATTTTAGTGCCACCACTGGTGCTGATTTAATCCCATAACTCTAACTTTTAATGGCAGGCTTAATCTGCCGTACTGCGGCCTCTCTGTTGCAAGTCATCTTCCCTTATTCCAAGCAATTTAGTCCCTGATGCAGTGAGGCACTTAAGTCCATGCTTAAGTGTCATTTAATTCAATGCATGTGCTTTAGCTCTTGCAGAGTCAGAGTTACAACACTGTAAAATCCTCTCCTGCAGTGAGGACGGGGCTCTGTGTTACGTGGTGTCCCCTCCGTGGGGTGCAGGATGTCTCTGGGTCATGGTCCTGCCGACCTGGAGCTGCCCTGCTGAGCACTCTGGTTTTGTGGGGATTTAGGGGGAATGATGTCTCCTAGCTTCAGCCGCTCTGGAATGAGTTTATCAAACCAAAGTGGGTTTGGAGGCCACGCTCCCAGCCCCTGCTCGGTGTGTTTTTACAATGAACATTATTCACATGGAAATAGCCACTGTTTGGCATCCATTCCCTAACCCACACTAAGATCTCCTGTTGTTTCTGTGGTGATCCCCGAGTGTTGCCCCTCTCTGTGAAGCAACATCAGAGTCACTGTCCCCAGCCCCACAGGCCCCACCACTCGCCTTCCACGGCTCCAGGAGCACCGCTGGCATTCCTGTGAAAGCTGTCTGCTCTCCAAAGGGAAGGAGCAGCCATCCCCTGCACAATAGTGCACAAATAAGGACATGATTAAACCATACTGGATGCTGAGAGGCAAACTACTGCACTATGATGTTCAAAAAGCCAGAATAATGTGATGGTTATAAAGACAGACAGCTCAGGCAAAGCTTGCCTAGAGCACAGAATGATTGTCAGGATGGGCAAAAATGTAGAAAATCATGTGAGTGTGTAAGCTGCCAAACCCAATTAATCCAAAGAACATTTTGCAACCATTAGGCTTCTATTACTGTGCATGCATTGTAATTACTATGGGTCTGCACGGATATGATTGCAGATCTTTAATGATACCGAGGTTCTATTGGAACTTTAATTATTTTCATTTAATTGTTTGTGTTTAATTGTTGCAGCACCTAAAGCTGGAAAAAGTGACTTATTTTTTAATTTGTCATTTCGAGTGCTGCTGTACCCAGATTGTCCTAGCAACCAAGAAGAGGAGTCTGGAAGGGCTGCTGAGAAGGAACGGATGCTGTGGTGTTTCCCTGTCTCGTGCTGCTTTACAGGCAACTCATGCTGTTAATATCAGAGCCTGGAAAATAGCAGGAACATGGTGATCAAGGGAACTTCTGCTGATAAAAAAGTACAGAGAGCACTTTGCAAGGTGGCTCTGACTGAACCATCGTCCTCTACGTCAGGGTTGAAGCAGCCAGAGAAATAAAGGTGAGCCCAAACCTTACAGTCAGGACTGGATCCACATTTTGTGGTTGGCTTAAATCAGTGTTGCAACATCCTGGACTAGAACGACGAGAAACATATTGGATAAAACTGAGATTTCAGCTTGGTTGTTTGGGCTTTTCCTCTGTGCTAAGACAAACAACGTGAGTTTATGTCACATTTAGCTCTTGACTGGCAATGCCTCCTCCCTGTTAAAGAACACAAAATCTATGTTATCAAAGTAAGAACAAGAGAATATGATATTTCTCATCTTGCTGTATGGCTGACCTGAGGAAAGTGCAACAACTGTTTGTCACTTTCAGGGAAATCAAATGAGTTATGAGATATTAAATGAATTAATTCAATCCAGTGAGTATTCTTTCATATCTTCTATCCATGTGGTTTAAACTACTGTGAAATTCTGCTAGTAGGAAAAGGATGAGACAGGGAAAAGTAGCTAAATATTGGTCTAGAAAAAAATTAAAGACACAAATCCCACTGGTTTGCCACCAGTTGAAGCATCTTAAACTTCTGAAATTGAGTCTCAAGTCTGTAAATCGCCCATCAGAGCTCAGTGTCTATGGAGGTGACATCTCTGTACAGTACTCACTTTCCTGGACGAGAAATGCTGATCCTGCCACTCCTTTGAGGAGAGTTGTACTGGACCAAAAGGACATAGAATGATAGAATGATGATAGAATGGTTTGGGCTGGAAGGGACCTTAAAGATCATTTCCTTCCAACCCCCCCACTGTGGGCAGGGACACCTTGCACTAGACATACAAAAGAAATACCTTAATTTTGTGTTTTAAAAAATTAAACAAAACCTAAAAGAATAAATTCAAGGTATAGCAGAATTGCTACTAGAAGCAGTCATCTCGGGGCATTTGCCTAGCCTGGCCTTTTTGAAATCTCAAAGCCGTTGAAGAGATGGATTTCTTCAGACAAGCCATTAACAGCTAACCTTTTTCCTTTTTGCAGGGGAGAATGAACTGTAAGTTACACTGCATTTTGTTTCTTCACCCAGATGTAATTTTAAGTGTCTGAATTCTATGGTTGCACGGGACTCTGGACAACTGGGACAGAGGAGCCCCATACAAAGGAGTCTGCCTGTCCCCTCTGCTGGCATTCACCAGCCCCAGTGGCTTTGTGAGAGCAGCAAGAACAGGAGAGGCAAGGGGGCAAAGGAAAGACAGTGAGGAAGACACCTGGCCCTAGCAGTGAGCACTGCAAACAGGCAGGGACACCTCTCCCAGCAAGGAGGCAAACAGCCAAAGGGATCCCCTTCTTGCAGGTCGGAGCACATCGCTGCGTTTGTTTCGCTTCAGAGTGCAGCGAGAAGGACTCTGATCTATCTGCTTCATCTGCACAGAGGCAGCTGAAGGTTTTCATCCTGATACTCAAACATAAGCAGCTCCTGAGCCAGCAAGAGTTGGGGCAGCACATGGGGTTTTTTTTTTTAATATGTCTGCTTTACTTAGGAATGGCAGAGAGATTTGTGACTGACAAAACTCACAGCACCGTCTCCCACGCACCTCGCAGACCAGCACTGACCTGAAATCCTGTACAACAAAGTAAAGCCTGAGCTTCTCCCTCCCTCCAGCCCTGACAGTGTGGGCTTTACTTCCAGTTCTTTCTCCCAGTTCCGTATAAAACACACAAAAACATTACAGGCAGTCCTGTAACCACAAAACCTCTGCCCTGCACAGCCCATGCCCACGTTGTTATAGGTTTTACAGCCCAACCCATTCCCCAGCCATACAACTCACGCTGAAGCTCAATCCCTGAGCAATACATCCTCGTGACTAATAGAAACAATCAATTTAGACGAAGGCTCACAGGTATTTAAACAAGTTAAAAGTGTTTCAGAAGCCTGATTAAAACAAGTGGGCCAAAATCCAAACACAATTTTTTCCCTGGCCAGCCCTAGCAGCAGCTGTAAATCACGAGTGGTTGTAATGTTATTAATTACTATTACAACTCCTGCAGCAGCGTTAGGGAGACAGAGCACAAAGATCTTGTTGCAAGGCGAATGGGCAGCTCTGAAGTGATCAGAAAGCCGAGGAGTGCTCATGGGAGCACCCTTTTAAGCTAATAGTTATTCAAGCAGTTTATAAGAAGAGGGAATTGAGTTGTGCTGGGAAGGAGAGAGCGTCTCCCAGCCCCTCGCTATGGAGAGAACTTTCCTGGTTTGTCTACATCACAGGCTCGTAGCTGCACCTCCTACTCATTTGATCTTAATTCAGCTCAAAAAAGCTCTGCTTCATGCGTTTCTAGGTATGACTTAGACATGAAACATGATGTGATGGGCCTTTGATGAATAAGGGAACATGGACTGGGAGTCATCTGTGCCAGGAAGATTTGATCTGATTTTGGGGAAGAGGAGAACACGTAGCCACACACGCACTTACGTGCAGCTATAAATAAAGCAGGAGCTGTTTGCAGGGGAAACAGGAGCCCAGAGCCACTCCCTTGATTCAATTCATTGTCCCAGCTTATCTCTGTAATTTTATCAGCCTAAAAATAGCCACACAGGCAGCGTTCTCTATGCAAATCACCATCATTTGAAGCAAAACGCAGGGCAGCAGTAGGAGCCGTGGCAAGAGCACGGGGTGAGGCCAGACTCACCTCTTGCTCCTGAGCAGTGGCTGGTGGTGGCACCACAGGGAGCAGCCCAGGCTTCCAGAACCTCCTGGTGTGTCCCCCACCCGCTTCCCACAGTCCCTCAGCAGCCACAACTCACCAAGGAGAGCCTGCAGAAACCTGCCAATAGGTCCTGTGAGACACATTAAATGCTTTAACTGTCTTTGGAGACTTCTCAGTCACCAGCATGTGCTGGGGAATGAAATAAATGCTTTTTCCAGTGGTGTCTGAAAGGCAGATGGGCTAGCAAGAAGGCAGGCAGTGTGGTGGGGGCCAGGACACTGAGGACAACCCCAATTTTGGTGCAGTGCTACCCCAGCCCTCCTTCAGGGTCTCCACCCTGCTTGCAGGGAAGCACCTTGATTTCTCCCTCCTAATTTTCTTCTGAGATGGGTAATTAGTATTTCAGAATGAACAGTTGGTTTCTTGAGGACGTTTTTCAGCTCCTTCACTGACCATGTGTCTGGGGTCAGTGTTTGCTCATGGGTCTCTAATGTGTAGCTCTCAAAAGAGGGATAACAAATGATTATGAAGTCTTGGTGACTCCCATTCCAGGGAAGAAACCACCAAAGGAGGACCACGGGTGATTGGTAAAAAGCAGCAAAATTTTCTCCTGTGTCTTTTGAAGGCAAGGCAGGGAGTGCCCAAACCACAGAAATCAGAAATCAAGGTGAAAGAGGAGGTTTGGAAGGCATCAAACCCCAAAGGATGCAGACACAAGAGATTTTCAGGGGCTCAGATATCTGAGCAGAGAAAAAAGCTTTGCTTTCATAGCAGACACACGATGCTTAACAGCTGGGTCAGCTCAAGAGGTCCGTGTACACACGGGGAGGGGAGATTATTATTCAGAGGAGAAAATACACCAGGGACAGGAGATCCAACCACTGAGGAGGCCCAGTGGCCTCTGGTTGGCACCGTTTGTTTGGTATTTGTTCAAAAGACATCCCAGCAATGCTTACAAAGCTTCGTAAACCTGCATGAAGCAAAGCTCAGCGTGGACTCAAAACCACCCTTCTCAAAGGGCTGCCCAGCAGTGACTGAAGATTAGTTTAAAGGACAGGAGTTTAAGCAAACCAAGACAGATATTTTGCATTCGATGCCGTGTGTTGAAGCAGGGCAGTGTGGATGTGCTGTTCTCAGAGCGCTGATCCCCATCTGTTACACCCCAGCACGGGGTGGGCACCTCCCCAAACATTGCTGCTGACAGAACGGCAAGAGCCGGTTACATATCCCAGAAATCTGTTTGGGGTTTTTTTTTGCAATAAACAGGTTCTGGATGACGTCAGTGGGTTAAAAAGGCCTCATTATCACATTGAATGCCTGACCCAAGCCCTGCTGACATCCACACAAGGCTTTTAGTGACTTCAACAGGCGGTGGGTCAAGCCTGAAGAGAGCACCACACACTGAGCCATCTAAAATCAAGACAAACTCAATCAACTTTGTGAAATAACAAGATTTACCTCACTGCAGCCTCCATAACCTCTGCTAATGTCAGGGTTCAGGCTTTGAGGAACCAAATATTAAAGGCTTCTCCAACATGAAAGTCAGCAAGTACTAATTTTGGTAAACCTCCACCGAGACAGAGGGAGTAGCTGGGGGGGAGCAGCTGGGCCGCTATTGCTCCCGAAAGCCGAGTCATTCCTTCCCTTCTTTCAGCCTTTAATAAGCTTCACTGGAGGCAGCTTTTAAGATAAAACCGAAAGCTTGAGCATAAGCCCTTCATCCCTCTCTGTCCTGTGTCGCACTTGGACACGAAGGAACACACACACAGGCCAGTTGTCAGGACAGGATCAAGAAGAGGGGCCGAAGGGACCCAGACTCTTTATTTTATACACCTTTAGAAAACACCATGGATTGGAGGGTGAAATTACCACCCCTCAACCACATAGGTCAAAGGAGAAATCCATCAAACTTCTCTGCCTCAGGAGAAAGAATGAAAACATCCAGGCACGGTTAGCATAACATGGCTTATGTTTACAGAAAGTGCGTGAGAACTCTATTTACAGAATTAAAAACATTGAAGAACTGTGAAAATCAAGGCAACAGTCCTGGGCAGCACTTACTCCCTGCCCTGATGTCCACGTATGCCCACCTCTGAAACCAAAGGCCACGGGGTTGTGCCAAACCCGTTCTGCAGGATCAGCTCCTACCACAGAGTGTTACTCACTGGGCTGCCAAAGATGTGGTGCCAGGCCCCGTAAGACAAATAGCTTCCGAAAGAAAAATTAATGTGTAGTGTCAACAGCCCAGAGCTCCAGATAGGCCAGAGGAAAACTGTGAGGCATTTTGCGAAGGTGAGGAAGTGAAAAGGCTGCTTGCCTGCATTTCACCTTGCACAGATAGGAAGGTAGTACATGGGCACGCTGACACTCATCACCCTTACGAGGTGTCCCAGGGCTAAATCCTCACTCACCGTGATGAAATGTAGGGGCAAGCCTGCAACTTTTATGCTGCAGTAATGGAAGAAGCCATTTATACAGAGATGTGAAATATTTAGACTCAGAGTGTTTCATTTCACTTAATTTAATACCACTTAACACTTGTGGAACTTCTATAAATGAAATCACTAGAGATTCAGATCCCTACTGCGTCCAAATGTATCTGGAAAAGAAATGTGTCCATTTTCAGTGCAACAAATGCTCAATTGCAGATTTTCAGCGCAATAAAATCCCCAGACTAGCGATTTAATTATTCAGCTGACTGGTGGAAGAATATGAAGTTAGAGAAATCTGAAGGCATGTGATGAAAACTCTGGAGCAAGTTATAACAAATGTTTGCTTTAAGACACTAACTGAGCTACACAGAAGTTTGCACTTATGGGATAATGATCATTTAATAATTATGCAAGAAAGTACCATCTTTGTTCTCATAATCTCTCCTCATATAGTCAAAACTATTTTCTTCCTTAGAGCTACATCAAGTAGGAGTATCCTTCATGCCAGGATTTTTGACCAAGATCTTAATCCTGTAACAGTAGGCATATGGGCAGACACATTCATCTCCATGGGTACCCACGCAAACATAAATCTCCTGCCCTGAAATCAGCATGCTGAAAAACACCCAAGTCACACTATTAGGTACACTCCCAAATTATTGGGCTCTGTGCTTCTTCCTCTTCCCCTCCAAGCACCTCCAGGAAAGTCATCACACTTTGCCACTGCTCTTGATACTGGTGGTGGAGACCAGCCAGTTCCTGCCATCTCAGCAATGAACCACACAGAAATGGGAACTTGCATGAGTTTCAAGGCTTAAAAACCCGAGCACAGATTCAGAGCCAGTAATACTCCCTGTTTGCAGAGAGCCTGTGATCTAAACAAGGAGGAAGGGGAAAGGAGGAGGGTTGCATTCCACACAGCTGGGATTTCAAGGAATAAACAAGGAGAGCGTTGTCAGCACGTGCTGTTGGAGTACTGCAGGAGCTCCACCAGCAGCCTTTCACCCAGCCTCCTTCCAGTGGAGGATCCACCAGGATTTGGTCTTTTTAACCTGCTGATGAGCTGTGAGAGCAGCCAGCACAGGATGCAGGCCCGGAGCCGGGATCCAAATGTATTCTCATGGCACAGACTCTTATTAGCCACAATACACTTCTGGCATTAGACAATTTATAATTGCGTTACTAATTACATCACCAATTAAGTACAATCTGCCATTTCTGGAATTCTCTCCCTAGTCAAATGCTGTCCTGGAGGCATTGAAAATACACTGGCATCCAGCAGCAGGAGTGGCAAATCACAGCGTCCTCGTTATCACGGGATCCCTGTTGAACTGCTGCCCATCAGATAAGCCTGCAGGAGCCTCAGCATCCTCCAGCCAGCTCAGGCTGTGCCTTCACTCACCCTGCAGCAGCTGATGCAGCCCAAATCACAGAGGCAGCACTTGAGAAAAAAAAAAGCATCTCCCACACCAGGGCAAGCCCCTGCCTGCTGAGGTCGGAGGTGATACAGGATCCTGGCTGCTCAGGCAGACCCAAAAAAGACTGAAAACTCTCCTCTCCTTCCTGCTCTGAGTTTCAGCTGTCTGCTTCAGGCCATACTTTCCACAGACTCATCTCTGCCACGGAATAATTTTTTCCATCAGCCTCAGGACACGGCAGCCCCGATGAGCTCTGAGCCGCCAGCGCGCTGTGGCAATCGGGCACCAATTTGGGACACAATGCACTGGTTATGGGGACATTACGGGAGCCTTGGGAAGCGAGATGGCAGCAATCAGGTGCCAAATGAGCCTTCCCTGCTAAGGAGGCAGCTCACAGCCCTTCTAGGGAGGAAGCCAGCTCCCAGGTATCCAGGGTGCTGGCGTGTTTGCTGCACCCCCAGTCCTCCTCAGCAGCAGTGAACGTGCAGAGTGTGGCTTTGGGAACAGCTTCACTGTTTCTCCTCCGCCACAGCTTAACCCCATGTGGTGACATCCACGGGGGATGTTCCTCTGTACCACCTGTGTGGGTCTGGAGATTTTCCCCATCCCTCCAACACCCTCATGAGAAAAAAAAGAAAATCGAGCAGACTCAGCTGGTTTTGCAGACTGTTTCTCCTTTGAGGGACATGGCTTGATAAACTGCACCTCCTCCTCTCCCACCACACCTTGTCACCAGCTGGTGCTCTCCACCATGGCACACTTCACATCCAAACCACTCACGGAGAAGCTCCCACTTGCTGCTCTGCATTTTGTGCCATCAAGCTCGGTCCCTCCTGGCCTGTTATGACAAAACCAACCAATCACTCACTCTCAGCTGGTTTATTTTAGATTCTTATCTATCCATCACCACTCTTATTAGACGGGGAAACGCAGGAAACTTGCACTGCAAGGATGAAGAGCAAATGCCCGAGTTAATCCTGTGCATGGTGCTGCAAGACTGGTGCTTACAGTTCATGCTGGCAGAAGGGTCAGTGAATGATCTGCAGAAGGAAAGGAAGGTGCTGGCCTGGGAACTGTGCATCAGTGGGGCACAAAGGGTGACAAACTCAGGCTGTGACCCAAGCACAGTGTCAGAGTCCCTCTTTCTGCCCTCACTACCACGGGACCACTTTCCTACACAGACCTTTTGGTCCCAAAAGTGCCAGAAGAAAGGTGCAATTGGGTCACCTGTCACACAACAGTGACACCACAAGCTTTTGTAACACATTTGACATCCACTGAGGAAAAATGCAACACAGCGTTAAATATTTAACTGGGATAACCATGTTAACTCAGCCTTTTCAAATTTAGGTCCCTTCAATATGATTTTTCTCCTGCACAAGCAAAGGCCAAGTGAAGAGTCATCAGATTTGCACAGCGCTTCTCCTTCCTGTGCATTGATTTTCCATACCTGACATAAATCCATTCCCAGCATCAGCTGCCTGCCCAGGACTCTCCTCCACTGGAGTTGCACTGTTGTCTGGTTTTGCTTCAATACAACTTGTTGGAGGCAGCATTGAGGCAAATCAGAAAATGCCTCAGGGCTACAGAGTCCCAGTGTGGATAATGCCACTGGAAGAAGAAACCTGTGCTAAAATCTGGGAAACAGCACCCCAAAACACATCACAGGATCACAGCTGAGGTGTGCTGAGACCACCTATGTCCTGCTGCCCAAGGGGGATGCTATCTCCTCCCATGCCAGCGCTGTGTCCTTGCCACCCCTGGTGGTGGCACAGCCCATCTTGGGGAGAATTTTGCCCTCCCAGATGCAAAAGCTGAGTCCGGGATTTGGATGCTTTACAGGCTGATTTAATCTTTCTTGACAACTTGTCTTCTATTGTGTGGATTTGTTTAAAAGGGAGAGAGCAGTTGTTAATGTCTACAGGAAGGGAAAGAAAACAGTCCCCACTCCACTGGTCCAACAGCCCTGCTGCCACCACTGTCTTGTCAGGGGAAATTAGGCTGGAGGGGTGCGAGTCCCACAAAGAAGTTGTGTTTTCCTGCTAAATGCTCTTTAAGAGACCTCAGCTGGCCTCTTCCTGACAGTGATACTTAACTCCAAAAGTTTCCACTGGCTCAAATTTCTCTGAGGCTGAGCTCTTCAAACAAGCGGGGAAGAGATGCTTCCGTGGGAGTGAGTTCCTCAGGAGCCCTGAGCATCCTGGAAGCTGAACTCTACATGAAAGGCACATTGAGGACAGGCAGTGAAGGAAATACAAATCATTTGCCTAATGAGCAGACAAACTTTTCCTGGCTGTTTTCACTGCATTTCCCGAGGAATAATTCAGATTTCTCTTGCCAGGTTTCTGCTATTGGTCTGTGCTCTTCCTACCGTTGTCGTCATTCCAGCTAGCCTTTGTCCACTCAGGAAATTCATGGTATGGATATTTTTGTGCATGGTGCTCTTGAGATGTCTGAAAAATGTTCCTGTGAACCAGGCACTGATTTATCACTCTCTGGAGAAGATAAATTTCTGTCTGCTTCCTGCATCTCTCTGTTAAGATACAACGTGAATACAAATTTGTTTGGAAAGGTTGCATTAAAACAATAATTTGCCTTTCTCTTCTTATATTTTGTATAACGCAGCTATTCCCATTTCACATTGGCAGTGCAAGATATCAGTATTTGAACAGATATTTGGCTGGGTTAGCTGATGATGTCTCATCGTTGGCTAACATTAAATTTGCCTTTAGGATTATCTGTCTAATCTTCATAAATAACATGGGAGAAAATACTTAGTATTCAGGGGTTACAGCTGCTCTGAGCACTCGATCGCTCTGCAGAATTCCTGTCCCCAGCCCACTTCCCAAATTTTGGTGGCTCTGGACCCACCCAGCAGTGGAACTTCAGCTCTGGCTCTCTCTGAGGGCAGGGAGAAAATCTCCAAGCACCTCCAGGATTTCCCAGTCCTCCCAAGGACGGGACACTGCTGATTTCTGTCCCCAGCAAGGGGGCTGTTTGCAGTGACCAGGTCCCAGGTGGCCGAGGCACCGGGGGACGGTCACCAACAGCCACCAGCAGGGATGGCTGAGCAGGGCAGCTGCAGGGAGAGGTGGTGGCTGTGGCCAGGACCCCCGGCTCCCTCCCTGCAGCCCCACTTCCAGCCCCAAGCTAAAGCTCAGCCCATTACTGCTAAAGGAAAAAACTACTCCATGGGGCTCAGGGGGCGGCCAAAAATGATGAGTGAAAATTGTTTGACAGTTTTACAGGCAGAGGTGGGATCCTGCCTGAGTTCTCAGCTGCACAAATCCTGACAACATGAGCCCCCTGGACCCACCAGGCTCTGCGGTTCCAGCCGTGCCCCTTCGTGGGCTGGCTCTGTGATGCTGGGAGTGGAGCACAGGCACTGCGCATCACCCTGGGTCTGTGTGGGCAGCAGAGCCACTGCCTCCCCAGGGAGGGGAAAAGCCAAACCAAACCCCTTCCAAAAGCACAGACAGAAGGGTCTCAGGTCCTGTGACGTGTATCGAGACCAACTTAGTTCCTTTGGCAATTAGCCACGTTGCAGGTGAATTAAAAATTCTCATGCCCACTAAAATAAGCAGAATGGAGCTCCAGGCAAACTTGTACTGATAGACAGTGCTGATCTCTGATGCAGATCTGGTTAAGGAATGAACCCCAGCACAGATATAACTACAAAAGGATTTTTCTCNTTTTTTTTTTTTTAAATTCTGGATCTCAGAGATTGGCGATACTGCCCAAGGGAAACTTGGAAAGCTTGGAAGGAAACAGAAAAACACAAAACACATCTAGCCTTTTCCTTGGGCTAGGAACTAGCAGCACTTCGTAGGCTGAACTCAAATACTCTCAACAGCAGTTCGTCTTACTCAGACAATTTTCAATAAATGTGTACATTTTTAACAGCCTACATATACATCAAGATTCCTTTTGCAGATAATGACAAGAAAAACAAGGAGTTCCCTTAGTGATGGTGTGCCCACGTAATGGAGACAGTTCTTAGGAGTTGGGAAGGCAGGGAAAAAGCAGAAGAGGAGGATATTTTTTTACACGGTAAAATCCCTGCAATTTGGCTCATGATATGTCCTTGGACAAATCTCTAATTTTGACCACATTTAGGGAAAATTACCCTGTAATAGCAGCAGATGAGACTTTCAGTTGATCAACAGTGTGCGAGGAGGGAAGCATTTGGGCTTAGCAAATGCTTGCTTCTGCCTCCACATTCTCACTCCGCAGCATTTCGTTACTGAGGATAGTGCACGGCACAGCACGAACCCCCTCCATTCTCTCACCTTCTAGGTTGAAATACTGGGGCTGAATTTACAATTAAAAAGAGAGAGCAGCAGCTAAGTGAGCAGCAGAATATTTGCATTGTTGTAAACTGCCAGGTTGCATGAACTGTGAAGTCCCCGGGCTATTTTGGGATAATTCAGCACCTTTCAACTGTCACATAAAATTTCATGGGGGATGATGCTTGGCATTGTTTATATGACATTAGCTTCACCTTTTCATCCTACTGGGGACCATCAAATGCAAAACTGGATTAAATTTGGCAGATCACATTATATATGGGGAAGTGAGAAATATTGCTGTATCACAATTGATTTTCCCAAAGGCACCAGCCAACCTCTGGTATTTTGATACTGAGGCGATAAATAATTTTCCACTAGTAATTTCCATATTCAGTAAGCTGAGAAGTTTTTCTCAGTATGCAAATGAGATTTATTTAAAGCACCATTTTCTGTTGCTTACAATTGGACTGATTTGGATGGCTGCAGGAGGATGTTGGCCTTGGGTGCTGCTGAATGGGCAAGAGCAGAGGTGAGTCCTTCGTGCAACACAGACTCACATTTGAACTAAACTTGCTGGGCTTGTCCTGGCCAAACAAGAAATGTGCCAAAAAGGAGCAGGTGGGTGATCTGGAGTTTTATGCTTTGGGTGCTACAATTGTTTTACTTGATTGTAAATACTTGGGTAGCCACAGAAATGAGCAGGTGACACAAAAGGTTTGAGCGAGCCTCAAAGCCAAACCTGAGTAGAAAGAGGAAACTTCCCAAGAACCAACTCTGGAGAGACTGAATTTGGGTTGTTGCTGGAATATCCCAATTTCTTATTTATTTTGACAACACCAACACAGTCAGGTCCACTAATCTTGCAGTCGAACATAACAAGAGGATAAAAGCAATGCCCATTAAGTGAATAATGAATTTGATCACAGACATAAAAAGGGAGATCTTGACCCAGATATACTAAAAATAGAACCAGCACCATTTTTAGCAGGACCTACATTTCCTTCAAGACACCAGTGATAATCAAATAGACAAAGTGGTTGTTCCCTAGCCCGCCTTCATGCATGCTAGATCCAGCTGAACTTCTGCACTGGCTTCTCCTAAGCCTCAGGAGAAAGCTCTGGCCAGCTCAGCACATCCCACCCCCTGCATCATTCAGTGACAACACTCTGAGGCTGATGGGCTGGATGGGACATGGAGCAAGAGGCAGGGCAGAGACTGGGCTGGGAGGGCTGTGAACAGCACAAACAAAATGAGCTGAAGCACATGCTGGGTATCGTGTCCTGCTCTCCCACCAACATTTCCCACCCCCAGACCTAGAAGAGCACTCAGACAGGGGCTCTTGGATGCACTGCACAAGCCTCAGCAGATGAACTAGCCAAGAATAAAGTCTTCCCTCAGAACAGCCCCTCCTCGTCTCACAGGATAAATCAGTCTCGGGTGGCACAACAGTGGGCACATCCAGAGACCCCCTTCCCCTGGCACCAGCCTGCCACAGCTCCCAGCCTGGCTGTGGGACGCAGAGCCCCCTCTGGTCCCCCTTGCTCTCCCCCCTTCCCTGGCTGGCTCACTCGGGATGACAAGGTTGTTATTCTGAGTCATCCTCGAGCCGCTGCTCCACTGCAGGCCCCGCTGTGAGCATCACTGACGCGCCTGTTTCCAGTTTGCACACCACGTGAAAGCGTTTAAAGGAAATTTGGTCCCATGGAGAGAGGCAGCACTAGGTTGATGTGTCTCACAAACTCCAAATTAATGAGTTACACACAGGCTTTACACACAGAGCTGAGCTCAGCTCTCCAAACACGTTTGCATTCGTCACTGTTGCAAGCCCTGTGATGGCTCGATGGCAAAGCCTGTCCTTCCCTACCCAGCCTGATGTGGCACTTCCAGCAGAGGTGCCTGCAGGCACTGGAGAACAGCCCGTGGATTAATCACGCTCGCTGGACCTTTCCAGTGGTCCTACACTCTGCCATGCTGTTCCATCAGTTTTAAATTTGCTTCCTAAGGCTTCACTTCCAAGATAGACATTACCTTCTTTATTTAACTTGTGTTGCTTGCTTCCTTCTGCCTCTCTCCAGCAGGCAGGAGTGCATTGCAGTGCCTGGTTAAGAATCTCTGCTGACATAAATGGGTGCATTGTTATATTTTCGGTGCTGCTCCTCTCGCTCAAGATGTGGAGAAATTTGATCTCCTAAAGTTATGAAAACTCAGTAAGGAAAGTTTGAAATGTCTCCATGGGGAGACTTGTTCTTCTCTTTTATGGCAGTGCATGAAGTGCTGCCTGTTAACAAGGTGTTCCTGGCAGTGGTCTTTAAACCAGGGGCATGTTGAGTCTAAATGCACCGATGTGAAACCCGCGCTGGTTTGTGCTTGAGCTGCTGTGTGACCCAGCAAGTACTGGAGGGGTCAGAAGGCTGCATTATGGGCTGCTGGGGCACAACAGAGCGACCAAGAACCAGCTTACTCAGACCAACAGCCCTCCAAAACATGCCAAATGATGGTTAAGGTGTCCTTTAGCAAAGGGTAGTTATCGGTGCCTGAAAGTTTAGGGCCCATCTTGAACACGTTTAAAGGAAATTACATTTTTGAAGCAATTCCTTTCCAAATAGCAGACACTTTCATCACATCCTGAGTCTGATTTAAAGTTTGCCATCGACTTGCTCTCAGGAGAAAACTTGGGAGTGACAGAGCAGTCCACGAAATGAAGCCTGTCCTCATCCCAGGGAGTTCAGCCTTCCTCAGAACTCCAGCTACAGCTCAGCATGAAGGAAAAGACAGCAGAGCCTGAGTCACTTGCAAGTTTCTCTTCCTTGAGGCTGTTATAAATATGATAAACAATTTTTTGTTGTTTTAAAGTGCTGCCTAGAGTTTAATAAACGTTCATATGTATTATTAATCTGAGATATTAACCCTAAATCTCATAATAAAATGACTCAAGCATTCCAGGCAATCTCAGACACTTGCAAAATCCTTGCAAGATACTAATTAAGCTACACTGGAGCAATTGTTCAGTAAATTTTACAGTCAGGTTTCATCTTCTCATTGGAAGAGCAGACTACAAATTTATGCCACATGAAATGGAAGCTAATGAACTTGGGGGATATTCAGTATGGAGCATGCATCTAGGAAGTGGGAATAAAAGCATTAACAGTGCTTTGAGATAATAGACTATTTAAATTCATGTTTGTAGAAGCCGCAGACTAATCTGCAGTGATGCACAGTTTAGATGCTGTCTCCTGGAGGGCACAATCCTGAATGCTCAGGGACACAGATTCTCCAGTGGAAGAAATCTCACACTATGATCCCAGGTGGTGGCAGCCAGCGAAGACAGGCCCTTGGAGATCACACCATGCTGGGGATCTCGAGTGTGGGAGCATCACATGGATCTGCAGGCTGGCCTCGTGCTGGAGGAGGAGTCCACAACTCGGTCTCCTTAGAGCTGAGGGTGCCCCTGCTCTGGTGAACCAGCGAGGAACAGATGCTCCTGTCCTGGGAGGAGCTCTCCTCTGTGGTAAGGGCCAGTGTCTCCACTCTGCTTAATGGTTGGCATGATAAATATTAAAAAACAGAACCTATTAACAGCACATCAGTCACCTCAGAGCTTTATGCAAAGATTTTTTGCATGTTGCAGAACCCGGAGCTCTCATCAACACTTGCAGCAATCCTGGGCTACACGAGGGAAATCCAGACTCACTCATTTCCACAGCTGTAAGATGAGTTTTGTAAGGATAAGCCCTACATCCAGCAGAGCTCAGGTTCTGGTATCCAGCCAATTCATAAAGCCTTATAAAGCCTCTTCTTTTTCTCCATATGTGGCTGAACCAGTGCTGGCATGTGATGAAAACAGTGAATCCCCTCCCTAAGCCAGCCAACACAAATCATTTAATTCCTGGTCTGCCAGTGGCTGAATTTTAGCATTGTCTCACCAGACCTGGAGCTGAAGGAAATCTGGACATCCATTATTGTAGCTGTGCAGCACCACATCCTGGCTTTTGATCCCCAGCACTGGCATAAATCAGATCCTCAGGGACCAGAAGTCCCTTGGGGAGTTGTGTCTGTGGCCCACATCAAACACTGCTGGGAAGCACAGATCCAGCCTTTAGTATTTATATCATGTTTCCAGCTGTCTGCAGTGCTACAATGCCAATGATTTATTCATTTATTTATTTCACCCTTTGCACACGGTTTGCAATGCAGAGAGCAAGTGAGATGCAGTCACGCTCTAGCTGCGTGCACCACGGGTTTTTGGGAGCACCACCACGTGCTTAGCACTGCAAGGAAAGGGCTCCACAGCCTTCAAGAGCACCCAGGCAAGCACTGGCACCTCTCCTGACATCCACAAGACACACCAAAAGTTGGCATAAGGCAAAAGAGGGAAGGGACTCCCTCCAAGAGCTCCTCAGGGCTGGGCAGAAACGGGAAGGGAGATTTAGACAAGGGAAAAGGGAAAGTCCCACAATTATCTCTGGTGAAATTCAGGACTTTCCTGGGGCTTTCTCACTGGACTGGTGGGAATTAAGACATGAAGGATGTCTTGCAACTGCTTTTGCCCTTTGGACTACACTGACTACACTTTGTTAATTCAATTCTGCAAGAAAGGATTAGCCTGATACATGGATCATATTTTACTCTTTTTACACCAAAAGGACACCAAGCCCTTTTTTTTTTTTTGGCCATAGCAAAACCAGACCCTAAAGGACACCATTTTTGCTCAGAAAAAATTCCTGAAGGGCTCGGGCCAAGGATGTTTGGAGTGTGACGTGCACTTGTGTCCTCTCTCCAACCTCTGCCTCCCTCCGGGATCACAGGCTCCAGCCCAGCCTCAGGACCCCAGGATGCTCCACATCCCCACGGTGCCTGGACAGAGCAGGCACTTGGCCCTGAGTGATGTGCTGCCCTGCAGGGAGCTGGTGGAGCCAAGAGCTCGTCTAGGAGCTGTCACGAGGACGTGTTTTAAAGAGGGCTGGGGCTCCGTTTGGGTTCCACGCTCAATTCATGACAGCTCCACAGCAGAGGAGGGTATGAAACATCTGCTGGAGACTCCTGGGAGTCTCAGAGCTCCCAGAGGTACATGATGGGTGTGCAGCACGAGCTGCTCTGCAGTACCTGAGCCACAGGAGAGCTGCACAACACACCAGTGCTGTGATTCACTGACAGATACTCCTCATGACGCTGCTCACATAACCTCTAATTTTTTGCAGATGATGGAAAGCTCCTCTCTATATCCAGAAGGATCAAGCAGTGTCAGGCAGCTTAGCAAAGCTCCCCAGCACATCAGAGGAGACTTATGCAGCTCCAGCCTCACGCTCCCCCATCTGGAAGGACGCCAGGCAGAGTCTTGCGCTCCCAATAATCCTCACGCTGGCTGCTTACACAAACACAGAGCAAAACAACCCAGCACTTCCTAAAGTTACAGTTTTCAATTAAATTCCTTGGGCAAGACCTGAGTCATCTCAGCCCTCTTTTGTCTTGTATTAATTTGAACTCTGTTCTATGATTTTCATAACTGAGGGTCGCAGGGTTACTTTTTCTCCTCAGTTTCCGGCAGGTCACCTGCTTTGCTCTGGCATCCTAGCTTGTGTTCAGCAGTGACTGAACTTTCTCTGGGCTTTCCCCAGAGCTGCCCAGCCTGGCTGCTGGAGGCACTGGACCTTCTTGGGCAAAATGGGAAAGAGCACGGACTGTGGATTGGATCTGGATCAAGCACAGCATCCGGCCTCAGAGTGAAGCAAAGGTTATTGCTATGGCAGTAGCAAGTCAGAATAGAAAATGGGCTACACTTAATTCTAACAATTTTTGTGATAATACTGAAGAATTATAAACCTTGGCCAAGTCAAGGGGCCTTTGCCTGAGGCAGGAGCTCTGTTAAACCACAGAGCCCTCATGCACTTAAGAATTCACCAAAGCAGCTTCCAGAAACGTCCCCAAGACATCGCTATGCCGATGATCAATTAGCATTGTTATTGTCATGGTGCAATAATCTTCTTCATTAGTTTTCCTTTTAAAATTCAGATGGGGAGATGAGGGGGATTAGATAAGGCACGTACTCAGGGAAGGAACAAATGTGTTTCTTGTACCCAAAGTGTGTATCAGAAACTACAAGTGTCTGAGCAGATGTGCTAATGGACACAGACCCTGCACTGGAACCAATTACTTCATCATTAATAAGGAAAGAACCAGTTACACATCCCAGTGATGTAAAAGGGAGGAAAAGAATTTCATTAAGGTAAGCTCGAAATGGAGCAGCAGGACTTTTACCTACTTTTAACTCATTTTTCTGGGTGCCCAGCCCAGCACAGCACTCTCTTGCTATACTGAACCTCACACATCCTCACTGAGCCCTCCCTGGCAACATTACCCTCTGAAGCTTTCAAAGACTTCTTTCAGCTGGTGACTGGAGGGCTGGAAAAGTCTGGTGCTTTTCCTCCCCCTTTCCGAAAGTCTGAAAAATGGAAGTAATGAGCTCAGAATGGGGTCTCTCCACCTCCAGGCCATTCAGCACACTGCTCATGCTGGGCAGCAGGCACCCATGTAAAGGCCAAAAGGGTTTCTAATGATTTCTCCCAAATTTGGAGGATGCTGGGTAGCATCTTCCCATAACCTGTCCTGCACTGCACATAACCTCAGTGCCAGCAACAGGGAACCAAATACAATTCAGCGACCACCTCTGCTATGAATTGCACAGTTTATAACAAGCAAAACCAGTTGTCAAGAATAAACAGGCTTCAGATTTTTGACTGAACACCACCAGTGCCGGGCCTGGATCATTTCACTGCTGAAATCTGTGGGCAAAACCCTGACACTGACAACAGGCTGATGAACGAAGATCTTGAAGCTTGTCCTGACTCCCAGGAAAGCAATAAATCAATGACGTAGGAAAACCCCAAGCCCTCGAGTGCTTGAGAAGCGGCAGAAGGGACGTGCAGCTGTTGTTCAGCTGGGGTGAGCTGCCAGCACGCTGGATCCTATAAGCCAATTTTACTTAATAATCCCACTAATATGGAATGACACTGGTTGTAATCCTTCGGTGATTACAGTGTGGACCAATGCCTCAGCATCTCTGCGAGGATTTTGAGGGACGGTACAGCATCCAGAAAGCTGTAGCCAGACTTTTCCTCTCCACTGGAAGGGAAGAGAGTATCAAGGCACAGAAAAGCAGAAGCTGCTGTGTGCTCATCCATATTTCTGGAGAGAAAAAAGAGAGCAAAGCTGGAGCTTCCTCACTGTGATATCTGCCAAGTGCCTCTGCAAAGCAGAGCCCAAACCCAGAGAAGAAAAAGGGGGGCAAGCATGCCAGGGCACTGCAGCAGAAAACGTGGCACAGTGTGGGGAGAAGTACTTGAATGAAACCAGTGCAGGAAATCAGGGACCAACCCTGGGTTTGAAAAATAGCACAGAGAACAAAGAAAACATTTACACCTGGGGGGATTTCGAACAGAGCGCTTGAACTGTCTCTGCTTGCACAAAGTGGGCCCAGGAGAAGAGACACTGGGGAGCAAAAGGAAGGCAGTGGAAGGGAGCCAGGAACCCTTGGTCTGTCCTGGGGACATAGGATCATGGAATGCTTTGGGTTGGAAGGGACCTTAAAGATCATCTCATTCCACCCCCTGCCATGGGCAGGGACACCTTCCTCTATCCCAGGTTGCTCTATGCCCCATCCAGCCTGGTTTTGGACACTGCCAGGGATCCAGGGGCAGCCACAGCTTCTCTGGGCATCCTGTGCCAGGGCCTCCCCACCATCTTTGTAAAAAATTTTTCCTAGGATTTAGGCTGGATCTACCCTCTTTTAGTTTAAACCATCATCCCTTGTCCTGTCACAACAGGCCCTGCCTGTCCCCATCTTTCTTATAACACCCCTTTAAGGGGCCACAAAAAGGTGTCCCCAGAGCCTTCCTTTTTCCAGGATAAACAACACCAAGGACATCTTAAGTATCATTTCATGGTCTCTTGTCTACCCTGTGAAGTTTCCCTCGCCACTAGATGTCTGAGCTTTTGCTGAAAATAGGCTTAGGGTGATGCTGCATCTGAGTTTAGATAGAGACACATCCTGATCTGCAAGGAGATGCCAGGCAAAACCTACCAGATCTGTGAATTACTACCAGGAGTTTAAATTGCCGCTGATTTATTGGAAGTGTCACTTGTACAATATTTTCAATGTCTATCACCAGCCTGGGGAGTGAGGAACTGGAGCACAGTGAGGAGGTTTCACAGGCTAGTGAATCACCGTGGGGGGTGCTGTGAAATTATCAGCTGTATATTGAGAACTGCTGGAACGACTCCAAGAGCTGAGGACAGATGCAAAATTGTAGGAAATACTGATTCTACATCATCACCAGCAGCAGTGCATGAGCCATGTGGGCCAGGAGGCCTGAGGAACAGCTGGCCAAAGTGGACTTTATGCTGAATTATTGTAACAAAATTAGATAAAAACCACAGAGGAAATGACTGCAACCCTTTACATTAAAGCATGAGGCTTTCCATGGTGGAACAGCTGGAGGACTTGGAGGGACCATACTCTCCCAAGAGTAATCACTAAATTGGTCAAATTCAGCCGGTGAAGATGTTTTATCACGAACAGATGGAAGTTTGAGGCTTAACTCTCTGCTTTGCATGGGTGTATTCAAAGCAGCTGGTAATCCCTCTGACACAGGGAGAGGATGTCTGGGTGGCAGAATCATGGTTTGGTGGGAGCTGGCTGCATCCAGGAGCTGCCCAGAGCTCAGGGCAACCCCAGGACCTGGGAGAGACAAAACTGAGGCAGATACTTGGCATTACCACCAATAAAATACCCACATTGCTTCTCCCAGGTGAAATGCCCTCCACTCTTCCCTCATAGCATTTCCTCTTCCCACTCCAGCTGACAGCTCCCACAGGTGACACAAGTCCCAGCTGGCTGACACCACCTGCAAGCTTTGGAGAAGAAGCACCAAGAAAGGGTGTCTTCAGGGCTTTTCTCTCTCTTGAGATTCGAGGTGGGGGAAGAATGCCTTCCAACTGCAAGTCCAAACAGGAGGCAAAGGACAGCGCAGAGCCGTCTTTGCTGGCCGTGAGAGCACAGTGCTGCACCCCTGGAAATGCCAAATAATCAAGCTGATGGTTCTCCAGGTCCTGTATCTTATCTCTAAAGCAGCAAATCAGCAGCCTTCTAGATAAAAGCTATAGCAAAAAAGTGAAAATCAGAGAAAAGTCTTCTTATGCCTCAGTTAGAGGGTATTGCACAGCTTGAATCACAAGGGTTTACATTTACATCACAATCCGGTTCTAAAGAGCCTTTTAACAAATTCATTTGGGAAATTACCACGCTCTTGGCATTAGGTGCCTCTCGAGTAGAACCATTATTTTCCAGACATGGTTGTGTGGTGCCTCTGAAGGCACTGGAGGCTGCAGGGGAAGCAGTGTGCTCTGGAGTGGTACCTGCTGGGCTGGTAGGATGCTGCTCCGAGTCTAAAACAAACTCAGAGGTTCCTGTCTGCTGGCAAATGAGTATCTCCCCTCATGAAAATCCCTTTAAATTTCTACTCTTTCAGTAAATTAACATGTGCTTGGCAATGCTGAAGCATTTTGTGGGGGTTCAAAATGCGGCCACAGAGAATGGCTTTGCTTGGTGTGAGACCTTGAGAGAGACGGGCGGGCGAGTCTGGCGGAGGGGAAACAAAGAGCAGAAGACACAAAGAGCAGGATCGTTAACGGGAGATTGGGCCAGGAGATTGTAATCTGCAGCCCTTAGAAATGTTAAGTGTGTCATTTTAGAAGCTGAAGTTTGTAGCTGCCGAACTGTGGGTTTGTAACACTATATAAAGATGTGCTCTGTGTATTAAAAATTGGCTTTGCATGAACCCGGCGAAGTCCGTGTTTCAGTCACCGGTAGCATTTCATCTCAAATGACCTCATTCTCCGTGTTCTTCAAGCTGCGAGCTGTCCCTCGTCACTCAGGGTTTGTCCCAATACAGACACTCTCTCCCCCCATCATCGCAGTGTGCTGGGATGAATCATAAATCACATTTGTAATGGTGAACCCACATGCCAACCTACATCTGGAGAGATGACTCTTTTCAATAGCCTTAAATCTGCAGCTCCCTTTGTCGGGGTGAAGTTTTACAGGTTGTTTTCCCTATCTCTGAACAAAGAAGCTTTGAAAAACCTGCAGTGCTCAGAAATGTCTTCTCGTTTCGTTCCTCCGGTGTAGGCAGCTTCCGTGAACTTTGCTTATCCTTGTATTATATTAACAAGGAGACTGAGAGTGACTAAGCAATAACAGCTTTGTGAGTTTCTTGCAACAGAATTGGAATTAACTCAGAAAATCATCTGAAAAGGAAACTTCTGTAGGGAGGAGAAAGGAAACTAAAATATAGCAACCACAGATTGAATCTTTTTGTCCATCTGACCAGAGCCACACATGATGAGAACTTCTGGAAATGTGTTTGGTCTGTGGTAGACCTGTGACTTCACAGTTCAAAGACCTTAGCTGAAGGAAACCCTGGTTTCAGCCTAACTGAAGCATTTTCCTAGCTTGGCCCACACCAGGGAAAGGGAGCTCAGACGCGCCCTCCCACCCCCTTAAGTATTCTGTAAAATCCCAATGGAACTTGAACAACACTTGGTGGAGGCGATGAACATCACACGTGTGAGGTGCCAAGATGCAATGACCACATTTTCTCTGCTGCCTGCGTTTTAGTTGCCCGAACTGCAATCATCCAGAGCTAAAAGTCGTCCTGGGGACGGTGTCTATGAGCTGTAAAGGCTGTGGCATTCCCAGCAGGCTGCACAGAGAGTGAAACATGCAGTAACTAACAGACCACTAATTTTAAACCTCCCTAAAACCACTGGTTAATGTCTGCAAAGGGGAAGCAGTAGCACTGCTGTGACTCACAGAGAGCTGGTCCCCCTGCTGCTCAAGTGATTATAAAAGTGATGGTGCCTCTCACTGCTTATTTATTTCCCTTTTCTGCAACTGACTGAGAAAGGGAAATGATTTGCATTGAGAGATCTGTCTTCTGCTCTTCCATATACTAACCTTAGACCTGTTCCAGCATCCCCTGCTAAATCAGTTTGTATAAATGTTTATATAAAAGCACAAACCAAATGTAACACTGCTGCAAAAACACGCAGCAATGCAGAGCCTGCCCTGAAACGAGCAGAAAGTTCTGGCAAGCCTTTTGCTATGTGATCCTGCATGGACAACAGGTTCCTGTTAGCCTGGAGGAGCTGCCACTTTTCAGACCTGTAGCAAACAAATCATTTTTGTACTGAAACCACTTAGGAGCAGACAACAGTAAGCCCTGGGCAAAGAAGGATGAACACTGGAAGATGTTCTCTGCAAAGCAAAATTGCTTGTGGGCCATAGGAGCAGCCCCTGCCCCAACCCTCCAGGGTGTCACCCACCTGCACAGACACCTGCCACGGCCCAGTCAAGGATTTCTGGAGAAAAATGTTCTTATGAGAACTGCAAAGTGCACCTAAAAACTGAGGAGGAGCTCTGAGGTGACTGCTGCACCTCTGGGGAGCCTGGATGCTGGGCAACACCCAGATGGCAAAAGGGAAAATGAGAACATCATTTATGCAGCGCTTCAGAGCCGCAGCCCATCCCTGCAATCCTGGCCCTGCATCCACAGGGACTTAAAGTGCAAACCTAGATTTAGCATGATTTTACAATCCAAGAAAGCACTAAAACAAGTCAAAGCTTGGTCGCCTGACCTGTTTCTCTGGCCATATCAGCTGTTTCAGATGAGGGGGCTACAGATGTGCAGACATGTAAATTTCTCGGCAGGTTTTTAAAATTCATCCCAAGAGATATTTTGTCCTCACATAGTCTATTCTCCACACCTTTTTTTTTTCCCCTTTTGAGCATTCCCCTAGAATGCTTCTAAACAATGAATTTTGCACCTTCCCTCCCCAAAGATGATGTGCTTTTATACCTGAAAACATTTAAGTGGGATTTTTGACTCGGTGCCTTTGTTCACATTGTTAAGCTGATCAAGCTCCAGTACTTTGGAGAAAAAGAGAAGAGAAACAATGTTGTTTTGTCTGCTAACATGATTGATAGACAACTTTCAATTATTGTATCTTTACTGACTGGGAAGCACTTAAAAAGAGACAGGCTGCTGAAAGATGGGTTATTTCCCAGCTTGGTGCTGTTTTTCCACAGAAAAAGTATACAAGGATGCTCTCTGGTGGTAGCTGTAGGGCAGGGCTCTGCTCTGGCCACCACACTTTTAGTTTATTTTATGGACTAAGTGATAGTCTGAAACCTTGCTATCAAAATAGTAAATATACCTTTATTTTTAAATCACTAATTGGCTCCATTAATTCTCTTCGAGTGTTCCCTGTGCACGGGCAGACTGGAGGGTTGTTTTTGCAGCTTCTGAAGAACAACGTGCTTTCCCCAGGGCCATGCTGAGATGGGGATGCAGTGTGTTCCTGGCAGAGCATCCATTTCCCATTTGCCTCTGATCCCATCTGCCCCTTCTCCCCATTCTCTCACCTCCCCATGCCAGCACCACCAGCCATGCTGGGTTTTGCACTGAACAATTCCCACCTGTGGGGATGCCTCTGTTTCCATCTCCCAAATTTAGCTGCTTCTCCAGCCATGAAATAACTCCATACCCACAGGACCATGCTGAAAAGTCCTCCTCAGCCAGGGTTCCTGCCCTGGGTCAAGATTTGGATCTTGCTCCTGCCAAATACTGTAATACCTAACTAAATATCAAAGGTGAGCCAGTCACTGTCAGCCCTTTGAAACACTAATAGTCTTTCTATTAAAGCACATCTCTATAAATTGTGCCAGTGCAAAGATTTCTTTGGCTTGACTTATTATGGTCATGGGTTTTGAACTGGTGGCCAGCTCAGAGGCTGCTAGATGACTTCCCTAAATGCAAGCATGAATGCAATTTTCATTTTACAAGGACTGCACCACAGTTCGTGGCACATCAGTGTTAATAAATCGAACTCATCATGAATCCATTGCGATCCCTAAAATGACACACAGACCCAACAAGGGCCCTGCACCCTTTTGTTGGCCGAGCGAGAGAATGGTTTTTGTCCTTTGATTCCCCTGCTTAAGGCTCTGAAATGAACTGAATTCATGCCTGGAAATGAAGATCAGCAGTGGAAATCAAAGCAATGCTTGGAAGGCTGGCAGGTTCCCACAGCTGAGGCTTGCTCTGACAGCAGAGCGTAAAATCACAAGTATGAACCTCAGTTTAGTGACCCTGATGAGTTTTAGCCTGGCTACAAACACACTTCTGGTGCTGTTTCAGTGCTGGCCTCAGCAGTACCTTTTCTGTTGATTTTCCTGAATACCCTCCACATCAGCCCATTTCCCTCACTGCCCACATGAGCCACCTCTCCTGCACGTGATGGTCCCTGAGGGGATGTTTCCCCAGGGCCCTTTCTGAGTGTATCAGCAAACCCTGCCCTGGAGAGAGGGCTCAGGTAATAACATCCATTAGGAAAAGACTGATTTTTACCAAATCTCTTCCCCTTTCCTCACTGTCCTGAACATCTCTATTCCAAGACCTACAAAAGCAGGGTTGTAGGACCTCCAGACCAACACACCTGCCCTTACCATGCAGGCAAGCCTCCCCCAGGCATGCATTAGAGACAGAAAGCATCTTAATCATCCACCCTGCTGCAAGTACGTTTGCAGAGCTTTAATTGATTAACAGGCAGTCCTTGCCAGCAAATGAGCGGTTGGCTCCAGGGAGCTCTTGCTTGCTTGTTTTTAAACAGTGCAAAGTGGGAAAACGGCAGGAATGAGCAGCCAAAGCTCCAGGGACCCCTAAGAGGGAAGGGCTGGTGGGAGGAAGGCAGAGCTGCTCTGTGTGCCGACCTTATTACTGCGGGGACAGGGAGGTCAAGTGGTGGTGGAGCAAAACACCACAGGGAGCAGGGAGGAATTAAACTGCTTCTAACCCCAAACTGCCAGCTCAACTTGAAGCCATGGGGGCAAATAGTAACAGTGTGTGGATCTTCAGTAGCTAAAGTATGCCCAAAACTGCCTGAAACCCACCGATGTGCTCACCTCTGGTGACACAGCAGAGCTAGTGCTGCTCCATGTCAGGCAGAAGCAGCTTTCCAGCATCTACCTGGAGGCACGAGCAGGGGGAAGGGAGAGGGCAGGGCTCTGCCAGAGGGCTTCTATAGCCACCCACCAGCTTCTCATCTCATCTTCCAACCATCCTTGACCCAGGAGAGTTGGCCTGATTTTAGAACCCCTTGCAAGCCTGAGAAAAGCACAATTCATACAAAGAATGGCTTTGGCAGCATGACCAGAGCACAGATGGCAGTACCACCACCAGTGGATAGAGTTGGTCCATTGATGGACCCCAGCTCTTCCACAGGCTCCAAACCATCAGGACAGAAGAGGCTCAGGGAAAAGCAGGACTGAGGGTTTGCTGCTGAAGTTGTTTTGCAGCGCAGGAAAATACACACAAGATCCCAGAAAGAAGAGGGTCATTTTCTAACCAGTTCAGCTCAAGGCCACACGGCGCCTCTGGCCAAGTGACAGCAAGGCTGGGCCCTGGCTGCCCACTGTCCCTGCACTGAGCTCCCCTGCTACCGCCTCTGCTTTGGCTGCACGGGGAGCTGCACACTCCCAGCTGCAGGGGAGATGCTCACAGCCCCCGACACAGCCAGAAAATCCCTATAATTAAATTCATGCAATTAAAAGTTGGCACAAAATCCGAGGGTGTTGCTGGCGGCGCGGGCGGGCTCCTCGGAGCAGGCAGCTGGTGCACGTCCCCATCGTGCTCTGCCTGGGGTGGGGTTTGCTGCACCGTGTTTGTCACCTCACTGCCCCACAGGGCTCCCCCCGAGGCTGAGCCATTCCCCAGTGGCTCCAGGAGGGGACAGCCTCTCTCTGCACCAGCCCCGCTGCGAGCTCTCACCCAGCCCGGCACAAAGCACGGCGCTGGCACGAACCATTAAGCTCGAGCTAAGTGTCAGTCCCGGCTTTAGCAGGGGAAGGAAAGCGGTTTAACAAGGTGGCTGCAGCTAGACAGCATCCAGCTGCTGGCACACACAGCTCGTGGGGATGCATTTTAAGCTGGTTTCACAGTGCTGCTCCCTCCTTTCCAGCTCACACAGCCTGCTCTTTCTCCAGGTGCCCACAGTGGCTCCAGTTAGATCTTCACCTCCTTAAACTGATGGTTTTCAGGTGTCAGGCTCAGTCCCTGGTGATCCAGCTGTGAGGATGCCAGTGTGCTCCATCACATCCACATCTCTCTGCTGTAGGAGCTGCATCTCAATCGCTTTCTGGACAAAAAAATCCTGCTCCTGGAAACCCTTCCAGTACCAAACCAGCATTGGCCAAGGCTATTTCTAGAAAGCAGGTGTAATCTGAGATGGGCAGGAAATTCTGGGACAGAAAAACAGCCTCTGGATGCAATCACTGGCTGCTCCTACAAGTCAGATGGTGCAGGAATATCCTGCTTGCTGTATTTTCTAGCAAAGTTAAAATCCAGTTTATAACAGAAGAGGAGAGAAGTTGCCCATCTGGGCACAAAATCCGTACCATCGTGCTCAGAAGCTCATTTACTCCACGCAGCCCGAAAGGGAGATGCAATATGCTGCAGCACTGGGAATCTGGGGCAGTATCCAATAGTAGGAAGAACTCACATCACATTCCAAAACACTGTGAACCTCAGCCAAATCGAATTACTCCCATTGCCGAATATATCGTTTTCCACCTTAAGTGGAACAGCCTGCCTGCCCTTAACACGCTGCAGCCTCGCCCCAGCACGGCGCTGAGCGCTAATAGAGATGTCTTTCCCAGGGCTGTCACGGCCGCCCACCCGCTGTTTGATGACTTTACACACGTGTGACAGGTAGTAATGTCACTGACAGCCTCTCCCTGGCACCCTGTTTTTATTCATACCAACACCTTGTCTGTCTTCGCCGTTCCAGGGGAAGCGCTGTGCCTGCTGCCGACACGGAGCTCGCCTCCCTGCTCCCGGGGCTGCTTATCTGGGCTGAGAAATGGGACTTAATTTTGCTGCTGCTTCCCCACACCAGTCTGTGCATCAGCTGTGAAGGCTAAACCCCAGATCATGACAGGGCAGGATTGTAACTAGCTGGCAGCAAAGGAAATATATGCAGTGTCAACTCCCTTGCAAAAGCACTGACAGCCCCCTGACAGAGGATGGATCAGATGTTAAACTGATGCTACAGTCAGTCTGAGCCAAAAGGCCAAAGGAGAGCAATCTCAAAGGGGGAAACAGCACCCCCAACCTTGGCCTATCCGCTCCCTCACTGAGCTGATGGCAGCTCAGATTCTTCTTAAGTATTAATGCTGTGGGGACTGGCTCTGGCCCTGAGGTGCTGTCACCTCAGCTCTCTGCAACGCCACCGTCTCTGCAGTGCTGGGGCACAGAGGGACCCCCTCTCACTCGGCCCCCTCCCACCTCTCAGTTAGAGTAATGCCAAGGAGATGGTGACAAATGCATTTCTGAGAAGAAAAACTAACTCCTGCAAAGCCTGGAAGCAGCAGGGAGCAGAACATTCCCTCCCTGCCAGGCAGGTTTTCCCTCTAATGCTTTTTCTCATATTCAATATTCAAACTATTGGGGATGTTGTCAAACGGGAGTCTATTGATGTTTCAAAATGCTAATAATAGAAGTTATTAGACTCTAGAGAAGCTCAACTATCACCAAGAAGAGTTCAGTAGGAGAAGCGGAGAAGCAGTATTAGAAATACAAGCAGCAGCCCAGCAGCCTGAGAACCTCCAGCACTTAACTAAGAATAATTATCTGTAAAAATACAAAATACAGAATGAGTGCTTGAGCAGCAGCCCTAAGACGTAGAAGAGGAACTAGGAATTATAACACGAAGCAAAAACCCCTGTTTTGGAGGTGGGAGGAAGCCAATATCCCAGTAGGAGCTATTGCCAGAGGTGACACCAGCAGGAACCTTACAGTGCCTAAGCACTGGAGGAGCTGAGATGGAGGGGGGCAAGGAGATAGAGCACAGTTCTTGCCCTATAGGGGCGTGCAGAAGGAATAATCATAATTCAGTTTAGAGAGCAGAAAAGCCTCAGGAAGAGACGATAAAAGCCCCCAAATCCATAAAAGGCTCCTTCAGAAAGAGCTGGTGTTCGTTTTTCCTACTGCTGGGAAGGAGGTAGGGCTTGAACTGCAGCAGAGGAGAGTTATTTTAAGGAATTTAGATGGGGGGGAAAGCACCCCTCACCGACTTTCAAAGGTTGATTGAACTCTATCCCTCCTGATAAGGCAGCACAATGCACAGGGGAGAGCTGGGACCAGTAAACCTTTCCATTTTGGGTCGGCTCTGCCTTCCCCCTGCTCCAGGCGAGCCAGCGAGAGTGAGCAGAGTTCACGGCAGCAGCAGCAGCAAACCCAAGCCCTGGGCCCCCGTTCAGTCAGATAATTAAGCGGTGTTTAGACATCTAAGCTGTCCTGCTGGCTACTGCCCCAGAGCCTCGGGAAATGAAGTCATTGTTTTGCTTCCCACCAACTTCCCCCCTAGCTGTGAGACCTGGGAGGTGGGACATGGAGGGGGAACCCTCCTGGCCCCGGCCCCATGAGTCCAAGGAGGTGGTTTTGCAGGTGAAGCTTGGCTCTCTCTGCTTGCAGACAGAGCGTGGAGATAATGAAATCCTACCAAGTACCATTTGTGCTTTAGAAGGCATGATGATGTTAATTAGTGTTCAAATTAAGCCGTAAGATTGAAGTGGGCATATAATGGACCACTAATAAATGCCTTGAGTGTGTTGAGATGCAGGTCTGAGGGAAGAATGATTTTAATCACCAGGAGTATATTAATGATGGCCCATAGATTCCCTTATTGCTGTTCCAACAGGCTGGAATGCTGTGTTTTCCCATTAAAACACCCATTAGCCTTGAGCCCACTAAAACTCTTATCAGTGAAGCTGCGTTCTGCTCATTTCTGCTCTACATATGACCTAATTGACACCATTGCAGGGGCTTGAGCCCCGCTCCAAATACCAGCCCTGGATCTGGAAACCCAGTTAGAGCTGGGTGGTGTTTTTTGGGAGGCAGTTGGATCCCTTTGGGTACCCAGCACATCAATATGAACACTGCCATCCCAGCTCTGAGCCAGAAGAGCCAGCACATCCCTGCACACACGGGAGGCACGTGGCATGCCCAGCGTGATTGATTACACGACAGCATCAGTTAAAATAATTGTATTTTTCATTTCCATGCAGATGAATTACTTCTCCAGAAAGCCATTTGTGCTTAATGCCATTTGTCTGCACTATGGTGCTAATCCACTTCAAGGACGTTTTTGTGCCGAGATTGATTGACTCCATGTAAATAGGTGGAACCTTTAATTAAAACACAAGCGCCGACGCGGTGTCTCGGTGCGCCGACAACACACGGCACAGACCACTTAAGGGGCTGATTCTATTTTAATCTACCCTGGCATAAATCAGGAGAAAGACCCAGTTCAGCAAAGCACTTAGCACATGTTTAAGTCCATCATATTCAGCAAAGTATTCAAGCATGAGCCGAACTGCAGCAAAGGCTATCACAGGGAAATGACAGTGCCTGTTGAAAGGACGCGGCTCGAGTGTGACAAAGCGGTTTGTTTACCGGGTTTGTGCCCCGTGGGAACACACAATAGGTTTATGGCTTGGCAGGAAAACTGGCAGGGTTTGTAAAAGCCTGTTGGGTGATGGTTAACCCACCAAAGAGAATTGCAGTAAGAGCCCGGAGGAGGCTGAGCAGCAAGGAGGAATTAGTGGCTGGCTAAAGGCAGAGCCAGTTTCCACACAGCGGGATTTTCAAACAAACCCCACCTGGTGTTTGATAAGTTAAAGGATGGCAGAAAACAGGTCAGAAAAAGCGTCCTCCTTGCCTCCCTCCAAATTTTCATCAGGTTGTGATCCTGGGAGCAGCCACCCTTTCCCGCACCTTCAAAGGAGGGGACAATCCCCTGGGCCGTGCAGCAGCTCACCCTGCCAGACCCCACCACAGATAACAGGGATTACTCAATCCATCAAGGAATCACAATGCCAGGTGTGGCAGGGAGAGGGTCTAACGTGAAGTACTGGAGGAGAGACATGGAACAACTTCTGCCGGGCTGACCTGAGCTGCTGGTGTCAACACAAGAAGTAAAATGGCTTATGACAACTGAAATCAGAAAAGCCACTGAATTTCTATTATTATTATTATTATTATGTTGTTGTTGTTGTTGTTGTTGTTTTTATTTTGCTTGAGAATGATGAAGTTTGTTCCTGTGTTCTGGCCTGACACAAACAGTCACAGCAGTACAATGCACCAGGGCAGGTCACCAGATACGTCAGAACATTTTATCTCCATGTCACGTTATGCTGATTTCCTTTTGATTATTGTATTTTTAAAATCCATTAGCAGCATCTGCAACTCAATACCAATTAAGTACACTGTCATGTTTTCTACAGTGAACTGCTTCTCCTTTGCTTCATCGAGAAGCAATTTGACACTTTGAATAAAATAAGCATTAATTATAACAATCGATGGAGCAAACCTGGGAAAATGATACTGGGCTGACAAAAGGATGTTCCCCTGGCCTAACCAGCTGGAGTAGTCTCAGAGAAGGTACCATCAGAGTGGGTTGTCACTACGGCTGGTGCAGGAATTCTGACAGTGCTATGGAGAGCGGGAGGAGATGGCTCCTATTTACTTTAAAATCACCTTTTCTGGACAGTTTAAGATACCATCTGTCACATGGAAGTGTCCAAAGGGAACTCTCTTCTGCAGAAGGAGGTGTGAAGGCTCCCTGCTGGCAGGAGGCAGAGAGGAAGGGAAGGATCAGATGGATCACCTTCGAAAACTCCTCTGTTGTTAACTTTCTCAAAGCTTTCAGGTAGCTGTTTTCCAGGATCCTACCAGCTTTATTAGCTACAAGTAAGTTACTTAACTTTAATGACTTTAGTCATTAATACCTTTCACTATTTTTCTCAATGATCCCTCAATTCCCCAGAGCTGACATTAACCAGGGCAGCTCCTCTCTGGACTCCCAGCAGGCAGCTTTAGGACCAGGGGAAGAAGAGACAGGTAAACCCACAAAGTCCTTGCTGTCCCTCCTGAAAAGCCTTGATCTTCTGCAGCTTTGCTGAGCTATAAACTGGCTGCAGCCCTGACCTTGACCGAGAGCAATGCGAGCGCAGTGAAATAACACCACCCTACATCCAGACTCACTGCCCGTGGGATCGTCGCATTCACCTTTTATGAACGAGGAGCAATTTGTGGGGTCTGACCTGGAAACTGAAGTGCAAGTGACAACACTCAGCGAGGGCTGCAGGCCTCCTCTGGGGAGACAGATGCACAGCCTCAGCAAACCCAGCTCCCAGGAACGGCCCTTTTCCTAACGAGAGCTGACAAGCACAGTTTACCCACTGGCAGGAAATTATAATAGACAGATTTTCCCCTTGAAAGCAGAAAGCCTCACGTGCCGATCAAATGCAGTGTCAAAGTCCATCCTGTGTCTTTTGGTGACTGTCCCTTGCCTGTGGTGCCTTGGCTTGATGGAGCACCGCAGGCAGGCACAGCATTCCCAGCAGACTGATGCCTCTGGATGTGAGCAGAGGCTGACTTGCAGGAGGAGAAGGGAAGATAACATCCCTATCGACCCTGCTGATGTAAATCTTACTTATTTAAAGCCGTTTATTTAAAGCTTCCTGTGAAAGAGGTGGAGACCCCAAGCAAAGCATCCCAGGAGGGGAAACTGCTCCCTTAGGAGGTAGGAAAAAAACCCCAGTTGCTGCAAAGGTGACCTTGCACAGGTATGTGCACAGAAGCACTTGATGAGCTGATTCCTCACACTCTTAGTCGACACTATCTGTTTCATAAAAACAGGCCACCTGAATGTTCAGGCTTGGGGCCCTCCTGCTACAAAAGGACTGAGGCAGCAACAGGTACCAAGCCCAGCTCAAATGCAGATTGCAGCCCAAAGCTGTCTTTGTTTATAGAATCATAGATTTACAGACCGGTTTGAGTTGGAAGGGACCTTAAAGATCAACCCCCTGCCATGGGTAGGGGCACCTTCCACTAGACAGGTTCAAAGCCCCATCCAACCTGGCCTTGATCACTTTGGGGCTATTTGTTTCAAAAGATTGTGTGCAATTTTGCAAATCACCAGTCTGTGACCTCCACCTTTCTCGTTATTAAATCACAAAGTTTTCATCTACTCATTATTAGAGGCATCCTGTGCACTACACCTGGGCTCAGGTCTGTTGCAGGTCCCCAGTGGTCCCTAAGAAGCAGGGATGAGGGCCTTGAACTTGCACACTCCCTGGTTGTGGGTCCATGCTCAGATCCAGCACCAAACCTTTTTGCTATGAGTGTTGTTATTTTGGGCAGAGCCACACACACAGCGAGAAGTGAAAACCGCACGGGATCTGTTACAGAGGAAGTTAATGGATGAGCACAAAGGTCTGCCCACTTGAGAACAGAAATCCCTCCTTTGTGATAAAGTTCCTGACAGCCAGATCTGAAATTTCTGAGACTCTATTTAAAAATTAAATTGCTTATTTCTAAATTAAATTGTGATTTATGACGAAGCTGAATTTTAAAAGTGTTTAATGGAAAGGTAAGTTAGGATTGAAAGGAAGGGACAACCTTGCTCCAGGTCAAATGAAACATTTGATTTGATACAAGACTAATTTTTTTGTTCCCGTTTTAGCTGAAGAAAATTCTGTTTTGATTTTATCAAGCTAATCCTCTTTTTCCCTCCATTTATTAAGGACCTCCAAAGTTAAGGATCCCATATTTGCTGGGCTTTCCCTTGTAGAGGTCAGAAACATCAGGGACCCAGTAGGACGAGCGTCCATACCCTCCCTGTCTGCCCAGCTCCCACAGAGGGCCAGAGGAAAGGCAGCACGTTGTCTAATTAGAACCCAAACACTGCACCAATGTACTTTTAAGCCTTTAAACCTGAGCCCTTCCATTCTAACTTTGGTTTGTAGCTCAGTGTGGAGCCAGCTGTGGCTGGGAAAGGTCAGGCACAGGAGGCTGCACTGCAAGGCTCTAGGTACCCCTCCAAAAACCCACTGCGCTGGGCTTGGTGGGGTCCCCTGGATGGGAGAAGGTCTGGATGGGTCTAAGGTCCTCCCAGTCATCAGGTAGCCACCCTGGAGGCAGGGAGGGGAATGAAATGGATGAGCAATCAAGGAAAGCTCGGTGGTTGAAAAAGCAAGCTGCCTTTTTCTGCCTCAAATTCGACAGCGGCCCAATGTGCAGCGCAGCAGCCAGAGGAGCGGTGCTGCTCCCGGCAGAAGGATGCTCCTGCTCTGCCTCTCCACCCCCTCCCACATCCAGCTTCACTCGCTCTCTCACCCACCAGCTTTATTACTTCTCACTCCCAGCTCGGAGGCTTTCAGGTCCGCACGAGAGGTGGCCGCACCTCATTTGCCAGCAAATTGCGGATGAAGCTCATGTAAATTAATGCACTTTGGTGAGTCTCCAGCAAAGGGCATAAAACACGATTATGGGTATCCACCAGCGGCTGGAGCTCCCAGCGAAGAGGTGTCAGCAGGAGAGGACAGGAGCGGCAGCCTATCCCCAAACCCGCAGGAGGAGCCGTGGGAAGGGGCTGGAGCGCTGCCGGCGCCTGCTCCCCGCCGCTGCAGGGCACGGCCGCCCGCGCCGCATCATTTCTGCTTAAACTGTGAGCAAAAGCCTTCCGCGGCAGAGAATTCCCAGCTGCCAGCGCTGGTGCAGAGCAGCCCGAGGCGCTCGCAGGGAGGCGGCTTTGCCAGCCCAAGCCACCGCCCGGCACGGCTCCATCTCCCCGCCGAGCGCGGCTGCGGTGCCGCACAGGACCCCGGCAGGGGCAGGCTGGGATGTGACCTCCGAACACCCCGAGGACATCGCAGGGCACCGACACCATTCCTGTCAAGGCGTTATCTCCACCTGCCCTGTCATTCCCCCTGGCACAGCGAGGTCGACAAATCCGCTGCCTGGAAAATGCGCTTCCCAAAAGAGTGGAAGTAGTTACCATGGAAATAAAGAAAGGTTCCTCGGCCCAACTCCACCGAAATATTTATTTGCCTCCCAGGGTTTCACAGGCTACTTATTAACAACAACAACAACAACAACAGCAGCAAAACCGGAGAGACACTGGAGCAGGACTAACAAGTCGGGTTTGGGAAGAACCGCCAGGAATAATTTTGTGTCTGCTGGAGGAGTCACTGATGTGCAGGATGAGCCCCTGAATTGCCCAAGGATTTCAGCTTATGTCTTGCACACAAACATGCAGGTACAAAGATGTGCTTTGCTGTTCAAAGGCTTGAGCAGGTCTGCTCACTGAAATCCCGGATTACACCCGGAGCTGGCTGCAGTTTGCCCCGGATCTTGAGTGTCCAGTGCACATCGAGGTAAAACAGATTGCTACAAAGTGCTGCTGCTGCCTGGGACAGAGCTCTGCTTGTGATGCTGAACCCACCCTCACCTCTCCACCAGCTGCCAGCCACCTGTCCCCTCCTGTCCGGGGCAGGATGTGAAGGAATGCTCACAGCCGAGTCCTGGCCAGCTCAGAGCCCAGCAAGGACCATACCAGCGCCTCAAACTACATCTCCTGAGCTGAGCAGGGATACAGAAGTGTTGTTTACAAACAATCTCATTTCTGAAATAAGTAGGGAGCAGGCAAAACAAAAGAAAATGCCCATAACTAGGAAGATGGTGGAGGTTGGTTGTCCAGGAGAAGCACCTGTAAGAGCATCCTGAATGCACTGAGGCTGCCCCAAGCTCTTAGCTCAGCACCAGCTCCAGCCCTTCTCAAACTGAGCACCCCACCCCATCCTGGCCTGTGCTCCACATCCTCCTGACACAGCTCAGAACAACTGACATGTTAAATCACCACTGAAATGCCTCAGGCTTAGCAGAGGACAGACAGCATCAGGAACACACAACTAATGACAAACAGCTTCTGACGGATGCTCAGATGCAGAGAGCACCTGTGTAGCATTGGTAATCCACGCAGGAGAGTGCAAGGGATGCAGGTGTTGTAAAGGCCACGTGTGGCACAAAAATTAATTTGACTTTTAAAACTAGTTACTATTGTAGTCTGTTTTTTCCTAATTAAAGTGACTTCAGTCAGAAACATGGACCCAGATTGAATCCAGAGCGCTCAGATTCCTAAATACCCTCAGAGATCTGGGCTCTAGTCCATTAGACCTGGTTGGAAATGGATTGAATTTGAACACTTTCACTCATATTGCTGGATCATTTTGGATATTGGACAAAGCCTTCCCTGAGGAAGTAAACACCGAAAGTAATGATCTGGTCTTTACTTCCTTCTCCCTGCCTGCTGCTCTTGTGTAAGGCTGGGAGGGGCAGGAGCATGGAGCAGCCTGGGCACTGGGGATGAGCAAATCCCAGCCACCTACAGATGACACCTCAGGAACTTCAGGGAACTTTAGGGGAACCCATCTCATGTACATTGGTCACCTGGAATTAGTAAAAGAGTCCTGGACAGAAGATAATGAATGCAGGCTTTCTTTGAAAATACCATATTGGACAAAAAAATGGAATCAAAGAGAATGTTTTTCACCTTAGTGTGTCCTGTCCAGATGGGAAGAGCAGCTTAGTCCCCTGTACTGACAGCACTTGGGGTTGACTCTTTTCTACACCCAGGTTACCCACAGTGCAGGAATTTGGGAGTCAGCCTATCATTAACATGCATATCTGGGAGTGTCGTGTCTCATCAAAACAGTCTAGGGCATATTTTAGCACATCAGAGCTTCGATCTGAAGATGCTTACACAGAAATACACAGATGGGTACCGGCGCAAGATGGAAACACTTCAAAATATATGTGGAGCTTGCAGCAAACTTTGCCTTGCTGATCCTTTCCTCCTTGGAAGGGCTTGTGAAAGTCCTTGGGGGAATCTGGATTGTGCTGTGCTTGTGGGAGGGAAAGGGGATGCAATTAAAGCATAAAGTCGTATCTTTTGTGAGGAACAGGCTGTTGGTTTTTCGCAAAGCCCCGTCCCAAAGCAGAGTGCAGCCTGGCACAGGTGGGGTTGCAGCGTGTTCCAGAGCTGCTCCGTGTATTTCCAGGCTTTCTGCAAAAGCCAGCCTGATCAGCTGCATTGAAAACACGATTATCCCCAGAATCACTGCGTGTAAATCACTCACTGAGGGCTGGGTCTGCCCCACTCGCGCAGCAGCCAGCAGAAAGGGGCATTCCACTGACACGAGAGGTGCAAGCAAGAAGAGGTGGCAGAGGGATTCCCTCTGCTCTCTCCTGCCCTCAGCAGCCTCTGCGCTAAAAGCAGCCCAGCTTCATCTACAAAAGCCTGAGGGAAACGAGTGGCTGGGCTGTAAACAGAGGTAAATGAATCCTTCGGGGAATGGGTCCAACAACCGCGAGCTCCGAGGGGCTGGAAAGCAGCCCGAGAGGGTGGCGGATCCCGCGCTCCCTCCAAGCGCACACATGCTGTTATGGCCCTAGAGAAAGTTTAATTTGCTGCAACTGTTTCAACAAAGCCAAAGCCCCGGTAATGCTGTTACACACTGAGATCAGTCAGTGGGAAAGAGCACTGAGCGGAAAACGCTGTGGGCACAGAGGAGCCCCTCGGCTTTCATCAGGCACCCAGACCAGCCTTGGCACCTGGGGCTTTTTAAGGGAGAAGCAAGGAAAGCCTCCAAACTCCCCCGGAGCCACCCCAGAGCACTTAAAAAATATGGTGTGCCAAAACAGTCTCTTAATTTAGTACAGGGGCTGAAGGGGTAAGAAAAGATGGAGAAACTCCACATAATGTCCTGGAGAGTGTTCAAAGAAAAGAGGTTAGAATCGCAGAATATCCTGAGTTGGAAGAGACCCATGAGGATCACCAAATCTGACTCCTGGCCCTGCACTTACCATCCCCAAGAATCACACCATGACCCCTGAGAATGTTCTCCAAATGCTCCTGGAGCTCTGGCAGCTTTGAGACTGTGACCACTGCTGCAGGGAGCCTGTTTAGTGCCCCACCACCCTCTGGGGGAAGAACCTTTTCCTGATATCCAACCTAACACTGCCTACCCCCAACAGAGTGAAGACCTGATGCTGAGTATCTTTTTGGCCAGAGAATGAGGTTTGCATGAGGACAAAGAGGTACTTTTTGTCACAGTCACTTCCTCTGACACCAGGATCTGAGCATCCTGCCTGAAGTTTCTTTAGACCTACTCCTCGTCACCCTCACCTATGCTACAAGCAGAGGTCTTCACATGTCCACAGGGAAACAGGTTTGGGCTGGTTTTTTTCAAACAGGCAGGATATTGAGAGCTGCTCTCTTCCCTTCTCCTCCTTCAGCTATGGCCATTCTACTCAGCCAAGCCACCCCATCCTGCTGATGCTTCCCATCTGGTTCCTGCCTGACCCACAAAGGTGCCCAATTTGTATCTGCCCAGATGATGGCTCTCCACCCTTCAGTGCCAGGCACTGCCTGGGCACAGAGTTAATTTGCACCAGGTTGCTCTGCTGCACACTCTGGGCACAGCGTGCAGTTATCTGGTCCAGTTTAAATCACACTTTTTACCTTATTCCAACTAGTGGGATTTCTTACACCAGCTTTGCTGCCAAGATCCCGGTGTAACTCAGCTCCAGCTAAAAGAGTTCACTGGACCAGGACTAGAACAAGGGAACAGGGGAACTCCAGCAGCTCTGCACCATCCCCACCATCCATCCCTCTCGCTGCATCACATCCTCAGCCAGGCTGAGTCAGCCATACACAGGCCACATGGTGAATCACACCAGGAGCTGCTGCAAGCTAAAAATAATCCTGTGGGGATTTTTTTGGTTCTCAGGTTGCTGCTCTTAAGCTGCTCACTTCCCCTTCCCAGGTCACAAAGCTCCCCCAAAGCTCCTTGCACACACACCCCCAGCACTGGGGAAAGGACCACCTTTAGGGCAACTGTAAGGGGAGGGTGAGTGCTGCCCACCACCACCCTGCAGTTCAGACTTCAGAGACCTGCCAGAGCTTACAGCTCTGGCTGTTGGGGTTTGGAGCAGGCTTTGGTGCACACCTCACTCTCGGGGTGGTCACAGCCAGCACGGTGTCAACCAGCAGCGCCAGAGCCAACCAGCCCTTTCAAAGCCCAGCAGCATGCCAGGGATGTGTGTCAACACCTATTCTGCACTTTGCTTCTCTTTCAGCTGGCAAAGCTGCCACCTCAATAGGGAGCAGCTTCAGCCAAGAAAAACAAGCATTACCTTAGTTCCCGGGCTTGTTTGTCATTATCATGATGCTCTGCTCTGGCTGGGAGGCCGCATTATGCATCATGCTGCCTACTTTCGAATAATAAGCTACATGTGTAAATAGGCTCCGCTATTTCGAGTTGAATAGCTAACAAATGAGCAAACAGAAACTCCCCAGCCCGCCACGCTCCTGTTTATCTGACGCAATGGGTGCCTTTGTGCCTCCCGAAGGTGAGACATCCATCACGCTCACAGCGCGAGCGGCTTCTGCATCACTGTCACAATCCAAATGCCCCGGAGCTGGCTGCAGCCAGCACGGGCATTCTGGAGGGTCAGGCTGGCACTGCCAGCTCCTCTGTGAGCCTCAGACCTAAAACTGATGTGATACTCCTCCTACTTCATCATTACCGCAGCTGCTGTGGAGGCTGGAGATGGATTCATCCATGCTGAGTTAGTCTCCTCACACTGGGAAGGAAGGGTAGGGTGTTGGGAGGGTGTTTGATCCAAGCAGGTGTCCCATGGGGCACCCTGGACCTGGATTAGACCATGGCAAGGCTCACATAATGAGCCCTTATGAATTTCCTAGCACTCTCCTGCTGCACAGCTTTCCCTTTCTATTGAACCCTCTGCAAATGGTGTTTCCCTCACCACAGCTCTACCTCCTTTTGTATTCCTTAATTTTCTTCCTTAGTCTGTATTATTATCTATTGCAAGAAGAGTTATTTAAGAACCTTTGGGCTATAATGGGCTTGGCATTACAGGAAAATAAAGCGGCTCTCCAGGAAACTCGTGCTGATTTCAGCCTTCCCATTTACGCTGTGATGCATCACACTGTGCTCTAATGTCTCACTAATCTGCAGCTCAATCTGCTGTTAAACAGGCTCATGATGCAGAAGCCGCTCACTAAGGTTGCTTGATATTCATCTGTTGATTGAATCATTTGCTTCTTGTGATTTGCAAATGTGCCAAAGAGCCAGAAGCCCTTTTTCTTCTAGAAAAGTTAATTGGATCAGCATCCTGCGCTGGCAGGTGGCACCGCTCCTACCCAGGCTTCCACTGACTCCACCACGGCACAGAGGCCACCCTGCAGGATGGGAAGCTGGGATTAAGGACATCACAACGGGCAAATTCCCCAAGAGACCAGACTCAAACACCCCATTTTTTTGCAGAGGCCCCGAGCAGCCCGTGCAGAGATGCTCCTGTGCTGGAGCAATGTCCCATCCCTTCACCCTCATCACAACAGGTGATCCAGCAGTGGGGCTGGTCACCAACAAACCTTGTTTCTAGACATTCCCTACAATGAATTTGGCCCTCCATACTTTCATCTTCCTCATTTTTGAGAGCTAAGCTTCACCAGCAGCCCCCATCCCACCCCGTTATCCACAGTTACAACTACTCCTTCGTAGCCTGCAAATGAAGGCCCTTCAGCACCACTTGGTTCCAGCTATTTTTTCATACTCCAGCGTGCCACACACCATTTGATATCCTCCCCAATAATTAAGTGGTTAGTGCCATTGTCAGAGAAGCCCTGGATGGCATTTCTGTGGGATTTCCAAAGAACTGAGGTCCCAAGCAAGGCCATATCAGGCACCAGGCCTGCAGGGCCGTGATTATCTGGCTCTAAATAACACCTCGGAATATGTGGTTTATCGTGGTGATAACACACATTTTGTAGGTTACATAAATTGGAGCAATCCTGCTGACAGAGGAAAAATAGTGGTGTGTGTGATGGTTTCCTCCGGTTGCTAGGAAATAGAGTTAGTGCTGGGTCCTTACATGCCTCGCTGCACACTCGTGACAGATGATGGATTCGGCACATGTGTGGAGCCCAGCCTGTTAGCAAGCCCTGACTGAGGGGAAGGCAGCGACGCAGTGACAGCGAGATCCATTTAACCAAAATATATGCATTTTTCATTAAGAGAGCTACATTTGTTTGCCCAAGGCGTTTAGGGAAACGTAAGCAAAGAATGAAGTTAGAGCTGAAGAGACAGGTGGTCCGTGCAGGCAAACCCAGACCAGCCACGCAGATGCACAAGATGGGCTGTGGTAAGGATTTTAACACCTGTCCAAAGCCCTAATGTGAACGAGCTGTGATCTCTCAAAAATGGTCTTTTATATCACTGCAAAGCCCACAGAGCCCAAAGGTCTCCTCCTCACCACGAGGGCTCCTCACAGCTGTAAGGTTCCTTCCCCTTCCCCTCTCCTTGGTATGTGGGGTTGTTTTCTGTTGCATCAAGAAGCTGAGCCTGGTTTCTGCTTCTGCAAATGCTTGCTAAAGCAAGTTGCAGTCTGTTCTATTGGTCTCGTGCTCCAATTTGCTTGAAACAGCACAGCACTTGGTCAAAGGGCACGGAAAGTGGCCAGAACCACCTTCTTTGAATATTTGTATATATAAATAAATATATATACTCACACACAGACACCTAGGTCAGGTAATCTCGCCCCCTCCCTCAAGGCAGGCACAGAGCTACCACCCCATCCCCAGGTGCACCTCTAACCTGTTTTTTACAGGTTCTGTAAAGCTCAATTACAATGACAATGTTAAACCACGAAGCTTAAAATAAAGCAAGCAACTGGCATGATTACAGCTGTGCCCTGTGCACAGACAGGGGATTTCATCCACAGCCAAGGGAGCTGATCTGGCTTCTGGTGTTGTTATTGCTTATATTATAGTGTTGTCCCATCAGGACAGCTCTGTGACCAGCTGCTCTGCAGGCACAGTACTGGCCTTTGCTTTTTAGAGTGATTAAATTCTCCTAAGAGATGTTCCTAGAGTGATCCAGTCTCTCTTTACTGCTCTCACCAAAACAAATGGGACATCCTCTGCCAAATTCAGCAAAGCAAGGTCAGGGGAAATAAAACAGGGTTAGCAGGGTTGCAGGCTCCTTATAATTAACTATTTGGCACAGATCAATGGCCTTTTCTTTAGGAGAATCCTAAGGAATTACCAGTGCAAACACACAGGTGTTTCCTGAGTTTTGGGTGCTCTTTTGTGCAGAAGTCCTTCATTTTGGATAATCCCCAGACGAGGCACTGCCCCATGTGGAGGATGCAGCAGATAACAGCAGGGTTTGGGCTGGGCTGGAGGCAGAGGATGGTTAAATGCTCTCTCCCCCAGCTCCTGAGGGTTCCCGTAGCTCATCCCCAACCAGCACTGGGGCAGGATCTCCAGAGCTCGGTGCTGGCCCGAGGAATGATGCTGCCAGTGGGACTCAGCCCCACGCCAGCCCGGCCTGTCACACGCTGGGAGGCGGAAGCAGAGCCCATTTCTACAGCCTGATAAAAATGTAATTTAATCCCAGCCACACAAAACACTTCCCTAAGCCTTTGAAAGGCCTGCTAATCCTTGATTTACCCTCAAATCTTGAAATTCTCTTAAAGAATGAAGGAGGTGCTTTGTCTATCGAGTGCCTCTAAGCCTAATGAGGTTATTAAGGCATATTAGCATGCACAGAAGAACATTCTCTCCTGACTTTGGCACAGCAGAGCTCAGCGTTTTTGTCTCAATTAATCCAAGTCTTCCTGCTCTGCTGCTGCCCCCAGCCCTCAGTGCCATGAGTTTGTCCCTGCTTTTGGCAGAGATGGCCAGCACTTCACTCTGACAGCAGTGGAGAGCTCCCTAATCCAGCTCCACATGGTGCTTCTGTTGTTATGCCTTCAGATGTTTCTGAAGAGCACACCATGCCTTTTCTACATGGCTGGGAGACTGAAGAGGTCCCTGAATGTACATGTACATCCTGGGGTCTGTCATCTGATACAGAGATTCATTGAATTTTTGTTTTAAGCAGAAATCACTCCGTTTGCACAGAAAGGATGTTGGTTTTGTGCACGGACACGCATCAACCCAGCAACCCCAAATCCTTCAGCAAAGCAAGATCACCTCCTTTAACACAGAGGAAGCAAGAGTCTGATCCATCTCCAGCATCAGGGCAAGAGGACAACTCAGATGCACATTTCTGGCCTACCTCCATCTCCCATCACAGCCATATGGAAAAGGGAACGTGCTTAAATAGCTGGGGGCTCGAAGCAAGCTTTTGCTCTCAGCTGAAGTGAGATGCATCATTTCCCCAGGATGCACTATCAAAGAAGAAAACCTTTGCCAATGTTATGCTTTACAATGCAATGATTTTCATAACAGCCCAACGTGGTTCATCAGCGTGCGATCTGGCATGGGATCAGCTTTCCCTTAAACCACCCAGACGGGCTGCAAGAGGTGCAGGAGAGAACAGACTCGGGGTCTGGTTGGGTTTTCAAGCAATCCGTGCAGCAGCCTCAGTGCAGCTCAGCCCAGCGTGCATCCCGCCCACAGAGAAACTCGGATGTGGCTCTGCTGGGTTAATGGTTGGACTCGAGGATCTCGGAGGTTTTTTCCCAATCTGAATTGTTCTGTGGTTCCCTTCCTGCCTTGGACCAGAACTGGGCAACCTCACCTCAGCACCCCACCTGCAGTGCTGTGGGCTGGAGCGTCACCTCCCCAGCAAGCCTGGGACCACCCCATATCAGTAGGATTAGCTTCATTTTCAGCAAGATCTTGACAGCCCACACTTCCCCCTATTTACAATGACCATGGTTAAACAACTACCTGAAAATTCAGGTTACCAGCCTTAGATAACTTCACCATTAAGGAAAATGAGGGCTGCAACACAGACCACCCCCAGAGAGCTGGGTCCCCTTGATGAAGCCCCTCTAAGATGCTGCCAGAGCTGCTCAGAAGCAGCACAGAGGTGCCATCCCACCACCATCTCCTGGCAAAGCCTATTTGGGATGTTCCTATGCACCACAAAACAGAGAGAAATTTTCCCCTCTCTTTCAAAAATTCAGCTCATTTTAGTGATGTGATTCACAGCGCAACTTGCAGGCTGTGGCTGGGATGTGAATGAGTGGGGTGGGAAGGTGTGGGACACGGGTGAGGGAGCAGGGAGCAGGCAGTGTCCCCGGAGCAATCCCTCCTCCAGCAGTTCCTGGAGCTGTGCTCCCGGCTGTGCCAGGGGAGCCGCTGGCACCGCAGCCCCTACACACACACATCCCCTCCACCACTCCTCCTTTTGCACTGGGAGGGTGTTTTGGGAGGCAGGAGAGGGAAACCAGCTGCAAGGCTTACTGGAATCAAATCCTTGCTCCTTACCATAGAGCAGGATTATTTTTAAGCCAGGTGAGGTCCCCGACTCAGCTGGATTTTGTATCAGCCAGGGGGGCAAGGTGGAAACCAGCACCTGAGGTATAAGCTCCTGGGAGAAGTATCCTCAGGAGCAAGGCTAAGGGGGGCTGGAGCAAAATCCCAACATTCTAACCCCCATCCTTGGCTTTACAAGAGCTGAACGTGCTATCCAGCACAGCTTGGCACAAAGCCCCACGAAGGCTTGAGCAACTGGGAGACAACATTCCCTGAGGGAATGAGGAGCTTTAACTTTTGTAGCACAGCACGCATGCAAGCCCAGGATCTCGAGGGAATAAGAAAGATATGTCATTTCATCACTGTTCTTGGAACCAAGACAAAAAACCAAAGGAAAACAAAACAGAGCACCCCCTGGGATCCATAAAGAGGAAACTAAAAATATGATAAATAGGCTGGATCGTTATTTTCTGAAGATGACATATTGCAGCTCATGTTATATATCTAGAGTCCTATTGTCACTAAGGATAAAAACTTTGGCACGAAGTAACTCAAAGACAAAAATTTAATTTCTGCCATTCCACAAACTAATAAATACTGGTAAAGAGCCATCTACTGAAAACACAAGCCAGAAATTGCAGTCCTGTAGGATGTGAGAGGAAGAGGACAACACCAGCTTTCCTTGCCAACAGCAGGCAAAGGGTTAAGCAAAGGTGCAATTCATCATGTTAGCTTGAATGTTAGGAGAAGCTAAGAGAATTACAAGATCAGAAAACAACTGCAAAGTGTGTAAAGATAACGATAAATCCGAGGGAAATAATACAGGCTAACAAATGCTCAGGAGATTATGCTAAAACACCTTCTGGTTTTATAATCAAGAAGGAAGAGTGGCCGGGTACCCACTGCAGCGGGTTGTCTCCTGCAGAGGGGGACACTGTGGCCTGCATCGGGATTTACCCACGGAAAACACTCCCAGAGGAATCTGGAGATAAAGCCAGAGAGTGGAAAGCTGAGTAATATTAAAAATAAATTCAGAGAAGGCAGAAAGCTGGGAGCCTTCATGCAGTTTTAAAGGCACAACAGCATAACAAGAGCAGCAGCCGACAGGGATGGGAAACCCCTCTTTTAGAGCTGCTTGGCACCAGGCGTGAAATCTTCAATTTTAGATGTTGGGGAGGAACCTATACATTAGCACATTGTGACAAGATTCCACTACCCCGCTGGCTTTCCCAGAAAATAGGGGTCATGGAGCCAGCCTGTGCTCAGAGCTAGGGAATTTTTCCTCATTTTCTTCCTGACTCTGCTAAGTCATCTTGTAGCAAAGTCTCTCTTGGTATAACTGCTGCTCTTTTAACTCTTGAAACCCTGAAACGAGACTGGGAAGGTTATGAATTGGTGGATTTTTTTAGTCCCTAAGGTTTAAAGCATTTTCCTGTTCTTTCACATCCCCACTCCAAGGGGAAGAAAGTGGACTCAGGTAGAGCTGCTGCACACTGCCCAGGGGCAGCTGGCCACTTCCTTCTCATCCTGCCCTAGATTTCACATGGACTCTCGAGAGATCTACTGAACATGCAAGAACGTGTAACCTCTCAAAACCTGAGATTTTAGCATCACTGAATGGTAAAATAGACAGAGGAGTTTGGGTTACATCAAGCAGAGGTTGGAGCACACGGGCTTGGTGCTGCACGCCGGGGTCTGTAGCACATCATGAAAAGGCATGTTCAGGATGGTTTGGTGTTTTTCCCAGTTCAAACAGCTCTGAGCACCCATCCCCTACCAGAACCACTGGCCAGGTGTGACAGGAGCAGTTGGATTTGCAGCTCAAAGGTGGCTGCACACCACGCAGGGCTGCAGCTGCCCCGGGCTTTGGGACACCTCCCTGGACAGCACAAATACACCTGTGAGGCACAACTTGCACACGAGCACAGCCAGGTAAACAAACTTGGGTAAGAGCAACCTCAGGTGAGCGTTTCTGCCATCACCCTGACACCAAACACCTCTCAGGTTTGTCCACATATGTGTACAGACACACAACAGGTCCAGGGCAGAGCTTGGAGATGCCGGCGCCCTGATCTCAGCTGCTTACCCAGACGGGAAGCAATAAGCCTGTAAAACCACCTTTTCATCTCTGTTCTGGTGATTTTGAAACCTTGCATTTCAGAAACACACGTGGCTAAATAACCACAAAATCCATCTCTTTGATTTCCTCAGACACCACCAGCTGCCTCCCACGGGAGATGGGGATGCACAGAACACATTCCCCTCACTCCATGGGAAACCCTGCCCTCGAGTGTTTTCCTCCTCACGCAGAACACGTGGTTTGAGTCCTGTGGAGGGAACTCACAGACCCATGAGGGAACAAGGAAACTCACAGACCCGCCACAGGCTCGGTCCATCCTGGGCACGCTGCACGGAACTTTCCCTTGTGCATATTAAGGAAAATATTCCCAAGTTACAAAATGCCTTGTACCTGCAACTTTGTCTTGGGCAGGAATGGAATACCATGAAGCACAGGATAACCCTTAAAGTAAAAGTTTTCTGCACAATTCGGTGGAAAAGAACAAAGGGGAAGAAAAGGAGATAATCAGCCTCTTAAAGTAGCTCCTGTTTTCAGCCTTCTCCTCCTGCATGTTTGAATCAGCCCTTATTGACACCAGAATCCTGGATTTTAGGAAGACACATGTACTACACCAAGCCCCTAGCAGGCTCCAGTCGCATTTAAGTCTGTTAAGTCTTAAAAAACCAAAAAAACCCCACCAACAAAAAAAAAATCTAACCCAAAACCAGCCCAAGTAGGACTCTTGCATTGAATCTAATACCTGGATAAACCCCTGTGGAACACCAAGGGAATAAAAAGGCAAAGCAAGATGTATATCCTTTCACTTCATAGCAAAAACACAGCCACTATTCACACTGCAGAGTCTTTCAGATGATAAATACTGATCTGTCCTTCATTGGAAAAACATGGACCCGCAATTTCCATGGGGAAATTTCCAACGCTACGGCCCCATCCTGTCTTGGAATATTTTTTTTTCCTAATTGTACCCATAAAATAAAGATTTGCTCCCTACATAATTAATTGATAGATATCTATTTCTGGACGGTGATCTCACCTTGTTTATGTAGGAAAGTTTCCAGAGGGTTCCAAAGACACACACAAAAAGGTACCCACCTCCCTCAAATTATTCCCAGACTTCTCCAGTCTGAACGTATTTATTTGCAATAATGATTGCGGCTTTATGCGAGCAGATGGGCAGTCCCTGAGAGGATGATTTGTTTCCCCTCTTTTCTTACTTCATGATGTATTTTATGATTTCAGCAGGTCAGTGGCTGCCATGTGTTTCTTTCTAATCTGCGAGCGCTTTTCGTTTGCCTCATTCTTGGCAGCCGTCGTATTTACCAAAGAGATCAGACACGGACAGATGATGGCAGAGATCCAGGCTCCTTGAGAGTTCAGCACTTGGATGTTGGCAGCAAATAAAGATATATGGATTGCTGTTGTTGGTTCAAACTTACAGGGGCTTTTTCCCTCATTATATTTCAGTTTATATGTGCACACATACATACAGATAGACGTGTGTGTGTGCTTGCACACATGTGTTTTTAAATTCTCTTTGCAATACCCTGGACCAGATAGAATACAGATGAGCTGTTATACAAAGAACAATAGATGTCAACTAGATTACTACCCACTCCTTTTTTTCTTT
>VXBT01007389.1:440343-536401 GCA_013400235.1 Oriolus oriolus | reverse complement strand
CCCCCCCCCCCTTTTTTTTATAGGCCTGGGTTGTTATAAATCCTCCATGCCCATTAACCTCTGAACCTCACTGATGATATCTCTTCCGAGCTAAATTGCCTGTATTTCCAGACATTTGTTTGTTCACTTAGAGGTCTATTGGCAGAGGGAGGAGGAGGACAGCCCATTGCTGAATAGGTCTCATGGATTATAAATGAAAATTCTTTCCCTCCTTGTAAGATGATGCTTTGAGACCTGTAGCAAACGGACAGCTTGAGTTTATAAGCCCACAGGTGGAAGTCAACAGTAGAAAGTTAATCACACTGATAACAAAAATATCCCAGCAGTACGGTGGGAGCAATGGATCCATCCCTGTAGCTGTGTCCTACCCAGAAAAGCCTCTGACCTGCTGTCACTGTGCTCCTGCTGCAGCAGTAGCAGTGAGGGGCTGAGAGGGGCTGGGACACTGCCCTGCAGTGCCAAGGAAGGCAGCAGAGTCCCAGAATGGACCAGAATGGGGACATGCTCCTGTCCCAGGGGCACTGACAGAGAAAGGGCAGTGGGAAAACTGAAGGTCCAGTCAGTGCTTCCAAGACTTTTGCTCCCATTATTGCCCAGGAATGAGAAGCCTGTTCATCCCACAGGCTCTGTCCTTTGGGTGGCTTTGCACAGAGTTCAGCCACCCAGCTACCAAAGGTGAAACCCTGTGGCTGTCAGTAGCTCCCAAACAGCCTCCAGCAGGACCTACCATGCAGTTTCTTAGTAAACACGGCCCTTAGCACTTCCAGGAGGCCTAGCAGCTCATTGGAAACATGCTGAACAGCATTTCCAGTATCCTGACTTTAAAATAAAACCTTGGAAGCAGCAAGCGTGCTGGCATTCCCAGCACAGATCTCCTGCCTTCGTTACTGTTATACGTATTTCAACTTATAGTTCCAAAATAACATTTTACTTGCACACATCATTACACTCATTTAAGCATGGCTTCCATCTGATCTGTCCTGGAGCCAATTCCTCAGTCTTTCCTGCTCACCAGGGGTGTAGGTCCCTGAATGCTGTGGATACTGCAAACAGGAGTGCTTTCCCAGATCCTCTGGCATGTTACACGCCCCTCCCAGCCTTTACATGGAGGATATTCTCCACCAGCTACTGGTGAGTTATGGAGACCATCCCCAGCTTTCTGATCCTATCTCCTGGTTCACTTTGTTCCCTGGGAACAGGTCCGGAAAAGCCTTCCAGGTGGGATACTCATGGATAATCTGGGGGCTTTTCTGTTTGGGGTTTGTCACACCCTGCTGTGACCCATAGCAGAGGCTTCCCAGGTCATTTCCATGCCCTGGTCATAGCTCCTGCCTGCTCCTCTGGACCAGTCAGTGGGCCCAAGCCCAGAGCTGCAATGGGAAGCGTGGGTTATGTGCCCCCCATAAATGCACGTACAGCCTGCTGTCCCGTGCGGCTGCAGCAGGGACAAACATCTTCCCAGAAAGGAATTAAACAGTCTAGGGTGGGGTTTTACATAGCAGAGGATAGGATGCTCCAACGATCCACGGTTTTCCAGATCATTCATGATTTTCCTGCTTTCTCAGTAACAACTCCTGATTTCCATGGCAACCCTCCCATGCTTCGGTACGTGGTACTTTTTGCTTATGTGGAGCACTGTTCCCACTTGCTGGGATGACCAAGCTCCCCAAAGAGCCAACAGAAAGTTCCCAGCACAAACACTTGACCCTCTCCCTCCTCCTGTGCTGGACGTGCGTTTGCACATTTCCCTCTGCCTTGGACAGGATGGGATCACCAGGATTTACTCTACTGTCTGCTCCCCATCCAAGAGCTCATTTTAAACTTGGCCATGGTTTCTATTTTAATCCCACACAGACATTTTTGGAAACACTTACTAAACCATTAACACATTTATATGAAAGGAAAGATGGTGATTAGCAGTTTCCCTCCCCCCCCCCCCCCACCCCATCCTTTCTTTCTGTGTCAATTTTTTGGCTCAGGGGCTGCAGCAGAACGTGGTTACAGCCATGCATACAACTCCAGCGGGCGTGAATTCCTTCACGGCCTAAACTTGAGTTACCTCTACCTTGTTTTGCTCTCCCTCCATTTCTGTACACACTATTTCACCAGCACTCCTGTGCTTGTAATAAGGTGAACATCACAAGCTTTACCTGAAGCTCAGAGGCCAGTGTGGGAACTTCACCTGGGTTCAGCGTGGATTTTTTAACAGCCTGTGTTAATGGTTCATTAAGACAGCCAGTTGATTTGCCTGGTCTGGCCCGGATGTGTCTCCTTTCTACACCTTTTGAGATGTTTTCATAAGTGAGAATGACTTCCAATATAAAGCAGCAGCAATTAGTGCATTTATTTATTTTACTGTAATTCTCACCACAGCACTGGCAGTCTCTGGTGGCTGAGGTGCAGAATAAATAAACAAAGTCCACTTGAGCTGTCTTAAATTTCTCCCATATGATGGGCCAGAGGAAAATCGAGGCTGCTGGGGGATCTCTGGCCACATTACAAAGATATAACCAGCAGGGCTGCAAATTAGCACAGAGGAGAGGGCTGGAGAGTGGTGCCAAGGAAGAACAGCAGCTCAGAGCTGGGGAGGAGACCCAGCCACAGAGAGCTGCAGCAGAGCCTCCCTCCTGGGTAAAAAGTCCTTCTGACTGATTTTCCAGCTGCATATTTTTCTTCCCTGCACTGAAGCCTCATTTGACACTTCCTAGCACTCATCAAGGAGCTGCATTCCCCGTGGAGATGGTACCCACGACCAAGGACTCACAAGCATGAACCAGGTGCTGCACCAGAAGACTGCAGAGGAGGGCATGACACAAGGCTCTGCCCAGAGCAAGAGCACCAGTGTTTCTTTGGGTAAAGATGGCTCTGAATATACCCTACATCTGGTCAAGGAAGCCAAATTTATCCCCTGTGAACTTGGAATAATGAAGTTATTCGGCTTCCAGGTGGGGTTTGACCTTCTTTTGACTTTGTGGGCACTTAGAATTTTCCCGGTAGAGGTGCAGGCAGGCCACTGGGGGCTGGATTCCCAACAGCAGTGCTGTGTCACTCAGCTGCCTCTCACGGTCTGCTTTAAAGTTTCTCCAGGTCCTGCTGGACATGGAGCTGGGACAGGCTCAGAACTCTGCTTCCACTGCAAAAGCCTGGCTTTTCTTAGCCTTCTGCCTACAAAGGGAACGTCTGATAAAACAGGATCTACCCACATCTCTCGATACTAGCACTCGCCTGAGATGTCACAAAACTGCTATTTTCAGGAGGGACACAGCACACTCGAAAGCATTAGAGATGTTCATGCAAGACAAAAACCATAACTCTGACATGAAAGTTTCATCAGAACAGTCTCCTCCAGTTCTGAGACAACTTTGTGGCGTCCAGTTTTCCCCCTGCATTTGATGTATATCAACAGGAGATTGAGAAGAGGTGTTTCCTCTTCTCCCTATAAAGCCTCTTCTACTTCCTCTGCTTTCTTCAGGGAAGAATCTAATCACTGCTGGGACAGCAGAGCCATCAGGATGGAGCAGGGAGCTCCTTATGGGTCTGCACAAGGCAGCAAAGCAAACCAATATACTGATTAAAAACTCAAGGCCTTTCCCTTGACTTACAGTGTCTACAGAAATAAATAAAAGGCAGCTCACTTTGTAAAAAGCCGCTTTCAACATCTCTCGTTTGCTCCTGGCCCTGGAGGGCCTGGACTCCCACCTGCATCCCTTGAAAAGCTATTCCTGTGCTGTTTCACTGGCTACTATGTGGCTTCCCACCTTCCCCAAGGCCTGTTCCTCAACACTGGGTGAAATTTCACGTGTGCCAGCAATCCTCAGAGCTGCACAGGCAAGGAAGGACCATTCCAGAAGCTGATCTCCAAGGAAGAGGTGTAAAACTAAGGACCACACAAGAAACTGTAGCTTCTTCGGGCTTGTGGGGGGTTGAGAGAGGAGTCAGCCAGCGTGAGCTGGAGATCAGCTCTGTTTAGATGAGAGTCAGTAAAGCAGCCAGAAAGCACTGCTGCAGATGCCAGAACCTTGCCATAACACATTTCTTAGGCAGAAAGGAGTCGGGTTGGCGCCGGTGTCCAGACAAAGAAACGTGGGAGATGGGCCTGTAGGGCCTCCACGCTCCACGCGAGGCCCCGGATCCCGGGAAGAAACCTCACGAGCTGCAGAACAAAGACAGAGGTTGGGTTTTGGAGGTGGAAGCCCTCGGCGTGTTACCACCAGCTCCAGGTGGTCGCCACATGAGCCAGGGAAAACGTGCCTGCGAGCGGAGCGATGACAGGCCCACAGCCATGAGCAATTTTCTCCGAGATGCACTTAGGCATCTGCTCTAGATTAACATTGTTTTACTTAAAATGAGCATTTGGGAGATATTTAAGCAGGTAAGTGGCTGCACCCAAGCATAAGGAAGAGGCACTGGAAAGCAGATGTGGGGACACTCGACAAGCTGGATGAAGTCAGTGCCATCAGCGAGATAAACACCAGAGCACCTTGTGGGCTGTGTCAGGGGACACGGAGAGCAGCAGTGGCCCAGGTCAGCAGCACAGGATACAATCACTGCCACAAAATACTGAGTAGTGAGAATTGCAAGAGTTTTGAAAAACTGCAATAAAAAGGCTGAAAATTGTTGGTCTGCTTCAGCTAGAAACTGTGAACCCCAGGCTTTATCACTCGGAAAGAAGAGTCCTTTGTTTTTATGGCAGGATAACAGTGCACATGACTTGTTCTCTGTAGTTAAGAGACATTTGCTGGCTCAGCCTGGCTGGGAAGGGGTCATGAGCCAATGTGCTCAGCCCTTGCTTGCTTCAGTGTTCTGCAATATCTGAGTTTACTTTTAAAGCCCTGTTAAAGAAGCCCAAATTAATAACTACAGCATTCAGTCTCGGATAATACCCAAACACGACCAATAACTGTGCAGAACCAGACCCAGGTAGGGGAGAGGACAGCTTCAAAGGCTGAGTGGTAGACACACACCTAATAAATATGACAAAAAACCCATTAGACCAAGAGGAGCAGACTTGACCTTGAGGCCGAGGAAAGCAGGAGGAAGCCACTCACGTGGCTGAGGCAAAGGGGATGTCAAAGCAGGCAAGCCGTTTCCTGAGGGCCAGCACTGAGCAGTGACAGAGGCAGGGCAGGGCAGCAGCAGAGCTTGTCCTCAAAGCCCAGAGTGGGTTTGTTCCTCTGAAGTGCCCAGACAAAAGCCATTACGTCTCTCAGCCAGCAGTGTGCAGACAGGTAAAGCCTAAACTTTCTGTGCAAGACAGAACTGCAGCCTGGTGAATTCAACACAGGGGGACGAGTCTGGGCCCACAGAAAATCACAGAAACACAGAATGGTTTGGGTTAGAAGGGACCTTAAAGATCACTTTAATATCCCTGCCACAGGCAGAGACAACTTTCACCAGACCAGGTTGCTCAGAGTGCCTTCAGTTTTCATCACCAACTCCCCCCAGTAACACCCCCTAAATGCACCCTGTAAATCCCAGTTCTGCAAGCACACACAGAGTAACTGCAGTGACAGTGAGCAGCTCCTGCACAGTCCCCTACTGCCAGTATTCTAATTTCCCCAGCCTGAACCCACAGGACATGGATGACAATCCCAGCCTGCTCTTTCCAGAGGCCAGAGCACAGGCATTTCACATACATGTTCTAGTTCAGGCTTTCCCCTCTTTTCTTTAAGAGACTTAATGCCTCCAATGCTTGGATTCCAGGATTTTAATGGGTTTAGCTCTGTTTCCCCCTTTCCTGCTCCGCATCTAATACTTCAGCTCATAAATCTCTGCAAGCACACAGCACAAAAACAGATAAGGAAAGCTGTAGAGCCATAAAACATGCTGGAAAGAACCAACATAAAATCCACCCAATACAAGGTTTATAACCAAGGGAAGAAGGGGCAAAGAAAGCCAGATTAAGCATTACTGTCAAAGTTTAAGTAAGTCACAGAAAAGGTGCTGCATGACAGCTTAATTAAGCCACAATAGATGTTAATCAGTGATATATCACTCTGCTGATGGAAAAGCTTCAGAAGAGCAGGAGAAAACAGGACAAGCCAAGTTTGGGATGTTTTCTGCAAATATGGCGCTGTACTAATGGCTGGGATTCCCCCCTCCTCAACTCCCTCATCCCTGTGCACCTCTCCTCTACCAGGGATGAACATTTAGAAGGGGTGTGATGGACCCATCTCCTTTCAGGGGTATGTAAATGCCCATCCCATTAACCATCCCCTGGTACAGCCTGCATGCAAAACCTCACAACGCATCGCCTTCGGCATCTGTGCAATGATGACACAATTAACATAAATAACTATTCCACTCCATAGATTTGGTCCTTTTCCTATGGGTAATTATGATCTTTCTTCCCCTCCCCAACACTCATTTCAAATCCTCGAGGGTAATATGCAGTCAGCTGATTTTACATTTATCTCGGTTCTATTTGTTTGACACATTTCGAGCAAGCTCCACAAAGCCAGAACCTCCTGCTCGTTAATAGCATTCACATCACCTCCTTCTTAGCTTCTTTAACATGCTGCTTTTATTTGGTCTAATTGCAACTCTCAGAGTGATTAATCACAACATTTTTGCGGGGAGCTGGGGAATTTGATATCCCTGTCCTCATATGGATCTGATCACAGTCATGCTGAGAGTCCAGGCACGCTTCCTGCAGCCTTAATGTGAAAGCTTAGTGTCAAACAACCCTCCCTGGCCACTACACACTAATTACTAGTGCTGCCATTTTCACCCAGGTCCCAAACATGGATGAAAGATTGAAGGTGGATAATGTGATCCCATTCTGGGAAATAAAGTTTTCCTCTAACGAAAGTCTCCTTGCAGGCAGGCTCTCTTCTCAATTAAACCTCCAGACCTTCCCCATTTACCAGGTAGAATCATAGAATCATTTAGGTTGGAAAAGACCTTTAAGATTATCAAGTCCAACAATAAAAAGTTAGCAGGGAAGTTGGAAGTTTAAGGAACTAAAATTACACCCAGGAAGACCCTTAATTCAAGGGGCTGAGTCTCTTTGGAGAAAGACTGCAGAGATGGTGAAAGGCACGATGGAGAACAAGCTCAGAATTCATCTGAGTTAATTCTTCTTACATGCAGAAAGATAAACATCACCAAAACTCCTCAAACCAAAGTTTGATTCTTGCAATAGATACAGCCTTGAAAATTCTTTTTTTTTTTCTCTCTTCATTTTGCGGTGCTGCTGATGAAAAGTTTTTAAATCAGCAATCTTGGAGTATCATCTTTTTCTTATAGAATTCAGTGGCAAAGCTCCTATGGAGTTTAAAGAAACATGAAGAGCATCGGTGTACATTTCTGAAGCATCATCTGCTGGTCACACATTAATATTTGATGGTGACACAGCCTTGCTTCCCACTGTACTGGCAGAAGTAGCATGACTGTGGTTTGCTTCTCCACTACAGGCCCAGTCTTTCCCAGTTAACCAGTGATGTAGTGTCTTACCCACTTTCCACCTCACAAACCCCCCTTCCTGCCCCAAAATCAGCTGGGGAAAGGGCCCAGGAGTGAACTTTCTGTCCCCCTTTCCTCCCACCAAGGCAGACTGTCAGACCAGATGAAAATCACACGGACACCAACAGCCTCTCCTACCCACTGCTCTCCCAGGCCGCATATTCTCCACATCATTTGCTTTGCAAGCCCTTTAATTAATTGGGAAAGGCCCACTGATTATCACCTACTCAGAAAACACCATTTGAAAGCAGGCAATGAACTGCAGGCTCCAGCTCTAACCCAGAGTTTCATCTTTTTCCCGATGATCTCCTACAAGTGCTATTCCCCTCTCGGTGCTAGACCAGATGTTATCACTTGGACGCTGAAAGGCTGAGAAAGCCAAGAGCTAAACACGGGATTGAGGATGGCGTGTGAAGGGGGAAAGGACCTTTTGACAAGAGGCAGAAGATCAAGCAGGTCGTGTACACCATATCTCACCCATGGAGGAGCTCTGGGGCAGCGTGGGCACGGATTTCAAGGGCAGGGAGCTGTGAACTTCCCATGCACGGAGCTGCCTGGTCACCCACGCACCATGAAACATCGCTGCTCCAGCCAGCAGCCCCTGCCAGGGTGAAACCTGCACCACCTCACCAGCAGAAGGTGTCAAGTGTGTGATAACAGGACGTGATGCTCCTAAAATCCTCCACCTAAAATCTCTGGTAGTTTACCGTGCATTTTTCACACATGCACATCTGCGAGTCTCTGTAGCCCTGACAACGGGCTGCACACAGAAAGGTGTCTCTGGGTGTAAGGTGTTCACCCAGCGAAGGCCTCCCAAAAGAAAATGGGAATACAAGCTCTGAAAAGCCCCCCAGAGCACAGGGCAGCCCTGCCAAAACCAACACCTCACAATTTCTCACTTTTCTCAGCTCGTCTCTGTGCCAATGCCTTTTCCAGGTGCCCAGATCCCAAACTCCTCCCCACCCCCGCTGGTGCTTGAACCGTGACAAACAGCCCTGGAAAAGCATTGGTGCTCTGGAATCACATAATTTAGTTTGTGTTTGAGTTCTTTAAGGAAAAAAAGTCTTTATTCCTCCGAATATTTTTAAAACCGCATCTAAGTCACCGTTACCATTCTAAAACACTGTTAAATTGCATTTGCACAGGTACACGCTGTCATGCTCTGGGACCATTACTTGGAGAAAAGCAAGCTTTATGGGTTCTGCCTCACTTCTACCAAAACAAATTCAAAATATCTGCAAATATGATAATCAACATTATCTGACTATGATGAATAAAGGGATCTGTAACTGTGATTTATTACCCAACCATACTCTTCCTCCAGGCTGCCCATTTAGATCTGCCAGGGACAGCAGGAGCCATGGATCTTCTGTTGATGCTGGTGATCCGGAGGGGTTAAAGGAAGTTTTTGCATTCACACAGAGCACTGCAGGTCCGTGTCTGCACAAGCTTGTCTCACCATCCCCATCACTCACGGCAAAGCACGCGCTCAGAGCAAAGGGGGAGAAGCAGCCAAGGCTGGGAGTTTTCCCGCTGCTGTAACGTTACGCTACGCACAGTCAGAAAATCTATCAAAGCACCCGCCCGAGCAGCCTGCTTCAGCTTTTAATGTTGCTTAATATAGACTTCTGAGGAGTCTCTCCAGTTCAGACACAGCTAACTCGAGAGCACAGCATGAGCATTACGCGCAGACAGCTTTGGATCTCAGCAGTAGGCACGGGCCAGCGCCGGGCCCAGCTGCCAGGCAAGTCCCTCGTCCACCACCTCCCCAAAGGCTCCGTCCCCAAAGGCAGGGACACACCTGTAGGTGCACAGCGTGTCCTTGCTCCTGACACACACCACACACCCCTTTCTGCTGATTTTTCCCCCTTTAATAACTCAGCCAAGTGCATTCTCGGGTGACTCGTGCCCGGGAAGGAGCACAAAGGCGGCAGCAGGAAGAGCAGCCCTTACAGCTCAGTGATGGCAGATCTGGCAGCAGGTGAAAGCGCCAGATTTGCTCTGCACACTGCTGTTCAAACAACCTGAACACATCCTAAGGAGACACCAGGAACCATCCTTCCCTGGACAAACACCAGGGCCAGAACAGATACAGATCACTGAGAGCATTTCCTCATGGAAATGCACGGACCACACACCAAATTTAGCCTTCTTCAGCTCAGCATAAAAAGAACCCAAACAAAACAAAACAAAACACCCAACACCTCGTTCCTCACCAGCAGCAACCAGCCCACAGGGCTTCTGGCAGATTTGGGATGAGGAAGCCCACGAGCAGCATCTGTCTCTCATTGATGGAGATGTGCAGCATACCCAGGGTGACACCAGCACCAGATGAAGTCTCTTGTGAGGAAAGGATGAGGAGCACGGGGGGAGCAGCAAAGGCAGCAGAGTACACCTGACCCTCTCAGCACCACTGGGGAGGAAACAGGCTGTTGTCATCTGTCCCAGCACACATAAGGGATTCTTGGGGTTTTGTGAAACACAGGGATGCAGATTGCGTTGGCCACAAGTAGGAAGATGAGAAGAAACTCCCACAATAAAAGGAGTGCTTAAACCAAACCTCTCCTATTTTTCTGCACACGTCAGAACTTAACCAAGAAGCAAAAACACCGGCGCTTTCACACCAGCTTGGCCCAGCATTTTAAGAGGAGTCCCTCGGGAGCTTGTATTGTTTGCTCCATCCTGGCACACGTTCAGATGGTCCATTCACCGTGACTCACCTCCCGCCTCTTCTCTTCCTGCCGAGTTCAAAGGAAGTTGCATCTTCCCAGCGATTAGCACATCAGGCAGTCCTTTCTGTGCAGCTTCTTCTCTTATCAGCAGCCCATTTCCTAAAAACAAGAGGGGGGAGGGGGGGAGGAAAAACCCATCAGCCAACTACAATCTAGTTGTTCTCTGTTATCCTTAAAATATTAACTAGACATTGACATACTGGAGTACTTGCTGCACGAAACCTGCTGCGATTGGGGATAACCGGGACATTACAGAGGGCTATGAATCAACTCAACTGCAGAGGCTTCAAGTCCTTCTGCTAGGCAGAAAGTGAAATATGCTCCCTTACAACCAAGTGACCATTTCAGTATTTTTTCCAGTTATCTCCAGAACATTTATTAGATTAGGGGGTTTTATTTATGGACTCTGAAACGGTGCTGTTTCCCAGTGAAGCGTTTGTTATCTGTTTAATGTTCCTTTTGTTCTTCTGGACATTTGCATTTATTTATTGTGATTCATTGCTGCACAGGTACCAGGCTCCAAGTACCTACAGTTTTAAATACATTCACAACACACACATCTTTGGCATTTAAAATACCTTTCCTCTAACAGCCTCTCCAGAGCCAGAATATCTCCATTCCCAGATGAAACCTGAGATCCTAGGATCAAAACTGCTTCCATGTGACAGGTAACAGTAACCTTCCAAAAGCACTTGTGCAACCCTGTGCAAGTTACTTCATAGTTTGGCGCATTTACGGGAAAGTCAGAGCTTGTTACAACTGATTTATTTAATATAAAGCTTCATAAATAGGGCTTGTTTCTCCAGTGCCTGGTGTGTATATATTTATGTAAATATTTGGGATGTTATTTACCCCCCAAAATAGGCCCACCCCACCCAAAGCTGGCCTTGCTAGCAGGGAAATTTCACCTGTTCCTCTGCCCATTGTCAAAGTTAAAAATGTACCCCTGTGCCTCCAAGTGATTTGAATTTAGGACTGAAAGCAGATATCTTTTGCCTATAGCCAAGCCCTCAAATCCAGATGCAAGTTTTCCATGAACTGATTTGTTTAACACTGATGCAAAGCAAAGCCCAAGCTGCAGGCTGGGGATCTGAACCGCCAGGGCCTGAGCAAACAGAGAGCCCACTGTGCTCCTGCCAGAAACAAAAACGAGCGTGGAGCAAGTTGCCAAAGGAAACCAGGCATGAAGAGTGTCTCCACCCCAAAATACCAGATTCCAGTTTTTGCTGGACTCAGATGAGTGTGCAGTGTAACTCAGCGTTGGTCACCAACCCCACAGCGCTCAGCAGCTTTCCTTGGAAGAGATGTGGTGGGTGCATGTGCGCTCCTGTGTGCGGACTTCCTTTGGTGCCAAAGGTACTACACTTCTTAAAATGTATATTTTACCTTTCATAGGTATTTTTAATGCCTCTCTCAATTAGAAAAAGTATGGAACAAAATAATACGTGAGTAAAGGCAACATTTCCTACATAGGATTTTCATGCTTTCATGGAATTTGTGTATAAACTCTGGGGACCCTTGAAATCAAAGTTCTTTTAATTAATTAATGCAACCAGCTGGAAATTCAATATATCAGGGTTCTTTTGAAGAGGGTTTTTTTTTTTCCTGACATGACTACCTGTGGTTCAACAGATGTTCATTTGAAAAAAAAAAAACAAGCAGGAAAAGGAAGACACAAGAAGAGTATTTCCCCCTCCCCCCAGATTCCAACAGCAAGGGAAAGACAACGCAAGGACATGGATTTCCAGGAAACTGGGGTGTGCTGGAGGCTGCTGATCACCCCCCACAAACAGGAAGGGCATCTGTGGCAGCCACAGGGGTGCAGGAGGGCTCCCTGCGGGGCGAGCCAGGAAAGGGACGCACCAGGAGAGCACACGGAGCGATGACAACACGAGGTAAGGCTGCAGCAGCCGCCTCTGCCTTATGCTAACATCTCGAAGGCACATTATCTACCGAGAATTCCACCTGGAAAAGCACTAATAAAGTAAGTCAGGCTATTCCCCAGCAGGGGAATCAGAGCTAATCAGTGAAATGATGCCTTCCCTGCCCCTTTCAGGCTTTGAGCACAGGCAAGAGCTGCTCAGTGGAAGTTTTCACTTCTAACACCGTGTTGGTCTCCGAACAAAAACCCGCAGCTGCTCTGATTTCTGTGTTAATGGCACCCAGCACCCATGGCCTGGGGAGCTGCTGCCCTGACATCAGCCATCCATGCCACCAGGGCACTGAGGGACCAGGACACTTCTGCAGAGGCACATCAAGCCCCAGCCCTCGGTAGCCACCACCCCACTTCACAGACAGGACACATCTCCTGCTTTTCAGGCTCTCCCTAAGAGCTTTTCCTATCTGCAGCAGCACACCAGGCACGCAGCAGGGCACCTGCTATAAACAAACCCACCCTCAGCTGCAATGATACCAGCTCTGCCTTTGTTGACTCTGAATTCTGCTTTTGAAGACAGCAAGGGAAGAAAACAAGAAGATGCAATCCTGGCTGCCACTCTACAACCATCCTTTTTTTTCCCCTGGCTTATCTCATTTCACATATGTAAAGCACTACAGGCAAGACATCTCTGAAGGTAAACAGACAGCGGAACAGGCCGTGTCCCCTCTGAATCAGTGGCCAGCACAGGCAGTTCTCATTTATTCTGCAGCAAGTTCTTAATCTGTGCCTGAGGAAGGGAGGCTGGGGACCACTTCTGGCACTAAGGATCAGGGGCATCTGCTGAGAAGCTTTAGCTCTGCCACCATTGGTGATGGCTTTGGGATCAGTGCACAGCCTAAGTCCCGTCTGGGAAAGAACTGCTGCTTCTTAAGCATCTCCTGAGCAGGAATTTTATCACCATCTTTCTGACAAATCCACAGAATGGGCGCAAAGTCCTTCACTTGAAAAAGAACTTTAAAAAAATCCCCCCAGTTAAAACAAGGAATCTGCTTTTGAGCCCACATGAAATAAGAGCAGCTTTTACACTGGCTTTAGAGAGAGACCTGCATGTGGAAGGGTGGGACTGAGGTTGTCGGAGGCGCAGGTGATGAAGGAAAGAGCCCGGAAATGAGCTGTTCTGCATGTTCAACATTTCTCCAATCATTCTCATATTAGCATATCGCTAAGTGCATATAATTTTCACATCAAAGGGTAATTTTTTAGGTATTTAAAAAAAATCCCAACAACAACAACAAAAAAAACCCCTAGGATTGAAGTAGAGAATAATTTCTTTCCTGAAGTCTTTCAAGCAGCTCCTCTCTATGACATGACAGTAAAATTACAGAGGAGACAAGTGTTTAGAAAACTCTTCCCTGGAATTCAGATTATTCTTCAAGCACACAGTTTAAAAGGTTCAGCCAAACTGCGACAGGAAACATAAAGAAAGTCCTGGGAGCACCAGAGCACCAACCATACAACGTCTTCAAACAGGACCAACCTGAATCCCCTACCCACTGCTTAGGGGCTGAAATAATCAGCTGTTCTGAGCTTGTGATGGGGAGGGAAAACTGGAGAGGAGTCTGAGCCCTTCTTGTCTCCCACCAGGCCTTCCTAGCCAGGGTGGTCCCTGTGCAGACGCTGGGAGTAACTCTCTCCCTTTCCCTCTGCACTGCTCATCCTTTGCTCTGCAGTCTGCAAGGCTCTTTTACTCCTCTGGATCCTGACAGCAGCAGCAAGGATGAGCACCAAGGACTTCTCTCCAACCCTCACTAGAGCCTTGCAGGGCCCCTTTTATTCTCCCCTGCCTCTTGCAGCAGCTCGAGGCTGGTCTTGGTGCTCTGTTCCAGCAATCTCAGGAACCAGGCTCGGGCAGGAGCTCTCCTTTAATGAGATTTTATTAAAAGACTCTATTACAAATAGCCACTTAAGCAAGTGAACCTTTGGAGCCTTTAGTCCATGATGTCAGTGCTGTGGCTGGATGTTTCCTGGGAGTACTAAACCTGCTGCTAATATAGGGCTGTTCTATATGACAGCTATAAAACCGCTCAAGCGTACCAGGCAGGAGGCCAGCAGGGCTTTTTGTGGTTATCAGGCCTTGGCTAAAGGTCCCCTCCAAGAAGGCAGGGGGAAGCAGGGCCCTAGGCAGGGGTTCAGCTTTCCCTCACCTCCTTTGCAAGGCTGGAGAACCCCCCGAGGCTGGAAAAATCCACATAGCAGAGGCTCCGCAGCAAAGCCTTTGCATCCGTGCCCAGATCTCCTGTGGCTGGAGAGATCATCCATCCCTGTGCCCTGCCTGCAGGGCCCCCAGGGCAGCTCTGCATCATCACCCACGTGGGATACACCACCCCTCCTCTCCCCTGCATCCCAGCCATGGCCAGCAGCTGCAGGAATACCCAGCATTGCTCTAAGCCCAGTGGGTTTATTGTCACATCCAGCAGCACCACCGACACCGATGCCTGAGGTTTTAACTCCTACGGTTTTCAAATTCCGTACTGCTTAGTGTATGACCCTTAAGTTTCTTGCAGCCTGTCAGCTGCTGCTCTCTCATGCTCACACAGACATAACAAAGCCTCTCCAGGCCTGCTCTGCAAGGACACCCAGCCCGTCCCAGACCCAAAATGTGTAACCCAGCACCTTGAGAAGGGGGGCGAGCTGAGGGGCAGTTCCATCATTAGCTAAAGTTTAATTGGCCAGTTTATGCTGATCTGCAAATGGCCCAAACCTGTAACAGTGTGAAGAACTCGTGACTCGGGGTCCATCTCGGGTGCAGCCTTTGGCCTGCCCAGGGTGTGCCTCTGAAGGGCTTTCCAATAAATATCCACTTTTATTCCCTCCCTCCTGGCTGGTCTCTGTTTCCAGGTTGGCCTTTTAGGCATCAACACCAGCCTGGCCTTTCAGCCTGCCCTCCACCACTCTCTGGGAGCAGAGCTGTCTACCTGCCCTGTCCACATGGGCATCCCTGGGGCTGCACGTGTCCCCTGGCAGCTGCCTGCCCACAGCAAAGCCTCCTGTGCTCCAGTCACACCCGAGATACACCAGGAATGCCAGCAATGTTTGCCAGCTGTAACCGATATTAAAGCTAACAGCGGAACTGGTCCGACCCACCTGTCAGCTGGGGAGAGATAAGCAGAGGGCATAATAACACACATTAATCACGTTTTAATCTGCAGCTTTCCACCAATAGGTGGCACCAGCAATTTTTGGATGTGCTACAACATGGTACATCTGTTCCCTTGCCACAAGGCATCCAGCCCATGGCGGGGCAGGGAAGATGGATGGACCATCTATTGCCATGGCAGCATCCAGCCCTTCTCTTTTTCCTTTGAGGAGGGAAAGGTTAAAACACCCACAGGCAAATTTTTCCTTCCCCAAACGAATTTATTTCCAGGAATAAATCTAACTTGAATGAGTCTTCCAGGGAGTATGAGCCTGGAAGCTGTATGCAAATAGATCAGAAAAAATTGCTTAAAATGGAAGGACAGACTAAGGCTCTGTAGGAGACACAGCAACAACACAATTTAACACAGCAAACCCAAAACTTCTTGTAACTGAGGCTGGCCACACGTGAAAACATCTAAGTCACAGTTTAAATATGTTGCATAAATATGTTACCTTGAGTCGAGCATCCTACAGAGGAAAACATTGCACCACACACGTGCCCAAGACACACATGCTGGATCTCTGCACACACAATAAAGGAGAAGCAACCCCAACCAGGTCCAACCTAGCCTGCAGCCAGCACAGCTTCATGGGGAAAACTTCCTGGAGCCAAGACAAGGCTGGAAACCGCCTGAGAAGCAAACTCCCATCAGCTGTGCCACACCACTACAGGTGCACAGCACCCAACCACTTCAGCTTACAACTCCATGCAGCTGAATTCAGCCCGTATAAATTATTAAAGAGTCTGCAGAACATTACACAGTTCATGTAGTTAATGATTATAGTTCAGTGTCTAGGTCAGATATAATTAGATGTTACATTAAAATAGCTTCACAGAGCCATTTATTCTGATTTAATTACTTAAAATGATAATATAATGAGCAGCGCTTTCAAAGAAAAAAAGAAATCTTTTAATGAGCTCATTTTAAGTTAATATAAGGCAAATTAATCATTTAACAAAATGCGGTGAAAAGACAAGTTCATATTTTAAAATATGTTGTGCGTTTGTCAAGGGGGCTTGTTTATTGTCGTGCTGGAAAAGACAGAAAAATGAGTGGCTCTTGAAACAGCACCACATCTCACTGCACATCTGGAACATCTTTAAATCATATTTTCTTCCTTCCCCAGGTATACCTGCTACGCCAGATCCCTTTGAAATACAACCTGAGCGACAGATTTATGACCATCAAACTGTGTCTTTATTCCAACGTGAAGCAGAGCGATAGCAGTGCAGAGCAGTCACCCGGGGAGGTGAGCTCCTGACGAAGGGTTAATCGTGGCTTGGTTCATTAATCATTCATTTGCTGGCTCAGAAAATTAGCTTTCACTTGTTTGTTTGCTCAAGAAGCGATAAGCCCATTCCCTCGCTAGTTCATCTATTTTCTTCCCTTTGCATTGTTTTAGAGATTTTAATCCTTTGCAATTTTTATAATCAGTCATTTTGGTCTTTTAGCAGGAGCATTTCCAAGCGTGCAGCAATTACTGGAGTGAAAGCAGGCAACTCTCTGCAGGGAAGGAGCAGGCTCTGGTTCACAACCCTGCCAGCAACCGCAGCCCTGCTCTTGTCCCACAGGACACCCCACACAGTCCCCGAGCAAAGGTGTCCCCACCTCCAGAGCCAGCCCATTTCCCTGCAAACAGGACTCCCTGCACTTCCACAGGCATTTCAATAAACATTTGTGCAGGGGCTAAGAGCAAGGCAAGACATACTGAGTGGTTTGCAGGTCATCTCCCAGCCACCACCACTCACCTCTTCTATCCTAACCTGCAACAGCAGCCTCACTAAGCCAGCAAGGAAAACCTGGACATATTTGTGGAGGAGGTGAAGAGGATCCTACACCCAAGGCTGATTTCTTTCTCGCAGCACAAACCTCCCTCAATAAAATGTTTTCAAACACTTCCATAGCATCACCTGCAAAACGCGTGGTCTTCCAGCCCAGGCATCACTTGGATGCCTCGGTGAGGGAGTAGAGACTGACTGTCACACGGCAACTGCACTCCTCCCACCAGCAACATAAATAATTTGGGGCTACACGTCTCTTCCTCGGCGCATTGCCGCTGTTCCCAATTAGGCAGAGCCGACGGCTTTCAGCTGCTGCTTCCTCAGCAGCGGATCCGGGAGCAGAGTGTGGTGCTATGACAACACTGTGGGTGCCATCCATCTCACAGGTGGCACAGGCAGCCCTCGGGTGCGCCCACCCGTGACCTCCCCGGCTCCTCCCTCCCAATTACTGCAGCTTAGGTAGGCTGCATCTGGGATATCACTCTCCCTTTGCTTTTTTATTCCCTTTTTTTAAATCTTTTTTCACAGCCCAACCCACCCAGGTTCGCAGCAGCAAAGCCATCCTGGCCAGTTGCCCACTTTTGCATGTGGCAGTGGACCAAAGGAGGATGTGTGCAGCCCAGCGTTGCCTCAAACTCCACTCGCTGCTGCTTCCCCTTTTCTAGTCCGAAACCTGGGTTTTGAAGAAAAACACAACATCTCTGAGCCGCAAGGCCCCAGCGTGAGGCTCGTGTCACACAGTCATTAATAAGGCTTTCCAGACAAATCTGACTGGAGAGATAATAGGCTTAAACAATTAGAAAAAGAAAAAAAAATTTAAAAAAAATTCTGTGATGGAGTATTTTCTTGTCCTATTGGCTGTAATTATTTTCTAAATGTAGATCATTATATACGATGCAGGCAGAAGTGTTCCACAGCCAATCAGGCCATATGTTTCCACATTTTGAAAAGAAAACTAATTAAAAAGAAATGAAAAATGAGAAAGAAAAAAAGAGAGACCTTTTTCATGGTTTGTGAAGAGGACTGGTAGGTTTGGGTCGGAGAGGAGCGGTGAAGGAATCTTTCAGGAATGTATACATTCACTCCACTCGGCTCTGCGTTTTGTTTTCAGAATTGTTTCTGGCAGAAACCTAAAGAAAAATATGAACCAGATGTACAAGGAAATAGTTTCTTCATCAGAACGAGAAGAATAGCTCTCTGTCTGCCAACAGACTTGGAGTCTTTATGTTTTACCAAGGTGATGTTAAAAATACCCTTCAGTGATGGGTTCTCCTTCAGCAGCGCCAGGGGCAAGTGGGACACAGGGAGAGCATCCCTGGGAAGGAGGGTGCCCCAGGAGAGCATCTGCGATTCCCAGGATAGCATCTGCCACTCCCAGGTGCCCTCAGGTCCGGAGTCAGTGGTGGCACATCCCTGTGCCAGCAGAGACCCCATGGCCCTGGCAGTGCCAGTCGGGGCGGGCAGGGCTCCTGGCAGGCAGCTGCCTCTGTTAGGTTTGGGGTTTTCCCACTGCTCCCAAGGATTTACCATGCCAGGAGCTCAACCCTGAGCCAGGCCCTCATGGCACTGGGGGCTGCACAGGTCCCAGCTTTCCGTAAGGGTTTCGGGAATGACCGGCTGGGGTGGGGCTGGGCAGGTTTGAAAGTCTGGTCCAAGAGCAGCCCTTGGCAGAAGGGATGTGGGAAGAGCCCAGGAGCACCCTGTCTGCCCCTGGGCAGAAAGGATGGGGGTCCAGCTGATTTCTCATTCACTGCCCCCTCTCTTTCCTTTGCCAGGTAATGCAAATCCTCTCCAACTTCTCCTTTCTCCTCTGCTCCAAGGCTGCCAGCACAGGACCTGGGCTGATGGCTGATGGCTGATGGCTGATGGCTGATGGCTGATGGCCCAGCCCTGGCCTGGCCCTGCAGGGTGAATCCTCCACGCCCACCTCCCCCGGGCATCTGCACCACACATGGGAGAAACATGAGCAGCATCTCTGCTGACGTAGATCCTTCCCCAGCCGTGCTGGAAAGCATGGGAAAGGTCCCAGGAACGGGTCAGCACCTTCCTCACAGCATCTTAGCAGAGGTGTGAGGAGGGCAGGGACTGAGACCAAGTCAGGGGGAGAGGAAATAGTAACAAATTATCCCTCTGCTCCAAATTACTGACTCCTGATGAAACTGGGCACGGGCAAGAGGGCAGGTCCTGAATGCCGAAGTGCTTCCATGCCTCATCCTGGGGCTGTGGCTGTGCCTGAAGCCCTGCTCCCCTCCTGGGGTCTTCTGTGTCCCTGGGGCACCACGGGGTCCTGCTGGGAGAAGGAGGATCCGCCACACCAGGTGACCTTCCTTCAGACACCCTGGGGCTCCCCACTGTCACCCGTGGGTGCTGCAGGGGCACAGCCACCTCTCCAACCCAGCAGGGCTCCCTCAGGATCCCCGGAGACCGTGGTGAGGTCCGTTTCCCTTGGGGAGGGAGTTCAATTGGAAATTAAATAGGACAGGAAGAGAGCAAGAGAGAGCAACCAGGGAACTTTAATCTCATTAAATACACCTCGAAGCTTGAAGTAATTTTGCCAGGAGGAGTCTTTTTCTTGCCTCTAACCTTGCTCCAGCCTCCCTGCACCAGGAACAAGCTCCACAAGGACTTGTCCTTCTCTGCTTCGGGCAGGTCAGAAATCTCTCTGAATCCTCCTGCATGCTGGATTTGAAAGGGGGTGGGAAAAAAAAGTGCACTGAACTACTGAAACCAGCTTATTTGGAGGGAACCACGTCAGCTTTGATGAACAGGATTTCTGACGAGCATCTCCAGCAGCAGTAGCAGGCAGTGGCTCTTCCGTAGGCGTTTGTTGTCCACGGCAGATGAATTTCTGTCTCTCAACAGTTTTTAATTCCAGTAGAGAAAGTTTTCCAAGGTTTCGTAATTAAAGGTAAGGAAACCCAAGGCCTCACTACAGTAGTATTACAGGATCTTTGTTTTCTGGCCAGCACTACTTTAAAACAAACAAATGCTGCAAGCTCCGGAGTTGGCTCAGCAAATTGGCTCAGTCCTCGTAGGCACTAGCTAATACAAAGAGCAAGAAGTTCAATTTCTCAGTACTGAAAAAAACCCAGTTTCATCTGTTTGAAAGCCAGCAGCATCAGCTTCCCAGGTCTATCACAACTCCCCATAAATTAAAAAAGCTCCGTTGTATTTCACAAAGCGTCTAAAGCAGCTGAGATTTCACATGGGACACCCGGGAGAGAAGTTTAACAGCGCATGTTTCATGGTGATTGGCAAATTATCAGGTCATTGCTCCAACTTCCACAAACATCAGCAGCCAAAAGCAATAAAAATACAGGTTTTGGTCTCAGGAGCCTTCAAACTATTTTCCAGAGTTCGACTGCATGACAAGATGCTCACTACGACACTGCAGAAGCACTGAGCTGCTTAATTAGAATAACACAGATGCAGTTCAGTTTTTAAGTCAATCAGAACAATAAATATAGAACCAACAGATTTTCACAAGAATTAATCAAACGTTTCCCTTGCTTTTTGTTTCAAATGCAATTTTCCTATTTTGTCAGTAAGTAAACCTGAAGAATCACATTTCTTCTTCGGCCAAGGGGCATCGCTATAGGTGGCCACTCTTCAGTTCACCTGGAATTTGTTTCATTCAATGGCCTCAGCACCAGGAAAAAGCTCCCACACACATTTCTTCCAGCTCTCCCATCTGACAGGCAAGCCAGCATACACACGGGGCGGATATCTCCAACCTCAACATTTCCCTGACAACGATATCAAGAAAAAAACTCCAGGGGTTTTGTTAATAGAGAGGAACTTCAAACATCCTTTATTCCCGGATTTAAGCGGGCTGTAATCCTATAGGGTTGATTTTTCTCTCACTGGTGAGAACAGATACCAACGAGTTGTTTCCTGAAACACTCACAACTGCTACTGATGCTTTTTTTTTTTTCAACCTTGCTTGGAAATCTTCAAGTTCCTCAGGGTAACCAGGAGCCAGACACTCCCCTTCCTTTCTCCCTCAGCTTTGGGAAGGCTGCTGCCTGCACTGGAGGCAACGGGGCACAAGCCTGCGTTGTGTTTTGCCCCAAAAGGCACAGCTGGGTGCAGCCCATCTGCTGGAGGAGACTCCAGATGCAGGCAGAGCATCCTCCTCTCCCTGCTCGGTGGTTTGTACCCCCTGTCTGGCTCTGCCCTGCCCTGCTGCCGTGCTCTCCTGGGGCTGAGCAGCGCTGCCAAGGGGATAAGGGGCTGCGATTAGGCGCCGCAATTCCCCGCTCGTGTGGGCTGGCAGAAAATTACTGCTCAGCCGGAGAGGAAAATAACATCTTATTTACTGTCTCTCCTGGGACTCGTCTGAGGGCTGAGCAAGTGCTGACTCACAGGCTGCGGAGAGGTGCCGAAATGCAAACCCCAGCTGCGAGCTGCGAGCTCTCCTCAGCGCTGGCAGAGCCCCACACCAGTACCTGCACCTGTACTGGCACCGGGACCCACTCGGCCTCAGCCGTCCCTCCTGGCTGTCCCCACGGGCTGGGAAGGGGATGTCCTGCCTGCAGCCACCTCAGGCAGCCAAGGGCAGCTTGTCACTGTCCCTCCACAGGCAGCAGGCCTGGGGCTGGCCCAGCAAACACCCTCAAGGAGTTGGGGGTGGCAGGGACAGGCAAGGGGCCATCGCACGCTTCCACCCCGCAGAGCTGCCAGGAGAGCCAGGAGTTTTAAAAACGGACCCTGCCTCCCCATTTCACTTTCCTGCTGAAAACATCTGGTCTGCTTGGCACCTATGCCGCAGCAAATATAGCGGAGCATCTTGCTCACGGGCACGGTGCCACCGCGACAGATGGGTACGAGCACAGGCAGCCAAGAGACCTTGTATCAGCATCAAGTGTGTTTGCTAAGGGCAGGATTCGCAGCCAGAAATGTCAAAATGGCTGAGGTTCCGTGCCTGTAGATACCGGGGAGGAGAGACTGTGCTAAACCAGCTCCGGGTAGGATTAGTTCAGGAATGGTGGGGGGAAGCTCGGTTCTGCAGCTACAGAGCATAAGTTTCTGGTCGCGTGGAGCTGGATTAACTTCTGGCTTGGGGATGTTCCCGCTGCCTCATCCCGTTTCCAGGCGAGAGAGCCCGCAGATTGCCCTGGAGCTGGCGGGACACCAGCGAGGCGAGAAAGCCATAATCCCACAGCCGGGAGGGACACGGGCAACAAATTTGTCTTTGCAAAATGGGTTAAGAGACCTGCTCTCAATTAACCCCAGGTCAGCTCGGCAGGCACAGGGAGGTGCCAGCACGTCCCCGCCGCGCACAGCCTCGCAGCCCCGGGCAAAGCTACGCCTGGCTTCGGCGGCCCGACCGCTGCCTTCATTTTCCGTCAGGGAAAGAGCAAAGGACTAATTGCACTAATTAGCGTTGCCCTCATTTCACAGCAATTTCAGGAGCTCGGCGGAGCGCTGAGCGCCGGGGCGGGTCGGGAAGCGGAGAGGGAGCGAGGAGGAGCAGATGTGCGGCAGGAAAGGTGCGGTCCGGGCTGCTCCCGGTCGGTCCGGGCTGGTCCCGGTCGGTCCGGGCTGTTCCCGGTCGGTCCGGGCTGCACGTGTCCCCGGAGCGGCCACCGGGACGCGGCCGAGCATCCTGCATCCCGCAGCCTGGGGCATCGCCAGCCCCCGGGAGCGATTCGCCGCCGGGACCGGGAGGGGAGTGGAGCAGCGCGGGGGCACCGGGAGCGGGCACAGCCTGCCCTCCGCCCGCTGCCAGGAGCCCTCGCTGACAAGTGATTGACTCGGCCATCGTGGTCCTGCCTGGTCGAAAACACGCTCCGTATAAAAATCTCGGCTTTCTCATCCCGAAGGCGCTTCCTGTGGGAAAACGTGGCTGATTGCTTGGAGGGGGACGGAGAGGCATGGGACGGGCTGTTCAGAGAGGCTGGGGGGAAATGAGGAGCGGGGCAGGGATGTTTTTTCTCCCCCGCGGTTTTTCTCCCTGCCTCGCTCTTTCCTCAGCTGGTGCTTTAAGAAAAAAGTAATGCAACACATGCCCGGAATGGGAGAGGAAGGAGAATTGGCAGGAACCAGCACGTCTGCACTTGTTTTAAATTTTTATATTTATTAAAATACTCTGGAAGACTCTTGCATTCCAGCAGCCTTTGGAAGAGCACTGGAATAAGTTACATACTGGGGAATGCTTGATTTCCAGCAGCTCCAGAAAAACACATCTCCTGAAAGGACTGGTAGGGATGGGCACAGGAGTGACTTGTCCATGCTTAGCCCCATCTGTGAAATGTTCATATTCTCCGGTCTGAGCCCTTCTGGCAGAGGCAGGAGTCAGCAGCAGGCTGGCCTCAAGTGACCATGAGGGTGCTTGCGTTGAGGTGTTTACAGAAACATCCAGCACCTCCAGTAGCTCTGGCAACCTCCAGCCAACAGCTGATCTAAGAAGGATCATAAAGAAAGTAATTAAATGCTGAAATGCCACTAAAAAGACAAGAGAGGGAGACAGCTGGCAGTGCCATGACCCTCTCTGCTTGTGCCAAGAAACAGCCCAGACCACAGCAAACTCTGGTGAAGAAGGCAAATGCTGCCGAGACGGCCCAGTTTTGTAGAAAAAAGCAGCATAACCAGCTTCCAAATCTGCCTGTGAGCCCCTGAACAGGACACCAGGGAGGCACAGGAGAGATATTTCCTAGATCAGGGGGCAAACTCACTGCCCAGCACCAGTCTTTGTCTCTGGCGGTTCCTTCCCCACGCGGATGCTCATCCTCCCTGCCAGGGCACAGGCTGCTCCCTTCACCCCTTGGTAGCACTGGAACCTCAGACCTCCAAAATACAGGGATGTTTTTGCCTGCAGCAGCTTGGAATCCAGCCAGGGCTGCAGCCGGTGGCACGGATTGCTGCCGGCTGGAGCGGGCAGAGCCAAGGCTGGCACGGGGAAGCTGGCTGTGGGCACTGCCAGCAGCAGCACAAGGGGCTGGGACCTGCAGACAGCTCTTTCCACTGGTGCCAGCTGGGATCGGGGGGTGGCTGAGAAAACCAACTCGGGATCAAAGCGATGCGCTGGTGTGAAACCCACTGGGAAAGAGACCCCCCCTCCAAAAAAAGTTATATCGGAAGAAATCCTCAGTGGATCCAAGGGAGGGCACAAGTGAGAAGAAGGACTGGAAAGAGCAGAAACTCTCCAAGGCAGCTGAGGAGAGAATGGAGAGAGGGTGAAGTCTGTGCAAACACTGGATGAGGAAGGAATATTTTGCACAGACTGGGGTAAGACTGTCCTTTCCTGAGCCAAGCAGTTCCTCAAGACCCTCCGATTTGCCACAGTCACATTTTAAAATCTGGAATTTTATCTGGACTGCAAATTCAATGCTGATTTTAAAAGTACATGGCAGCTTTGGGGACACAAGAGCAAACAAAAGACCTGGCTGCAGGTGCAAGGGAAAATGCACCTTTTGCTTTCCATTTTGGGGAAAAAACGCAGATCTGCGGGTCCAGATAACTGCATTCCTTAAATACACACAGCTGGTTTATACACACCCTGCAGCTCCAGCTGACTGACAAAACTCACTGTGAATATCTTGAAGTGTCATAAAATATAGAAAGTGTGTATCTGATAACCACGTCCTACAACGAGGACATCCCAGAACACAGGCATCCTTTATCCCCCTGCAATTACCTTCACGCGGCTCCGTCTTATTCAGCAGCTCTGTGGTCTCCAGACTTTGGAGATTTACCTCTTTACATTTACTTTTTTCCTTTTTTTCCAGTTATGAATATTACAGCTCCTGAGATAAAAAGAGGCTGGGAAGAAAGAGAACTCTTTACCTGTGAGGAATGAACAAGAGAAATAGGAGGACACAAAAAAACCCTGAGTTTCTCAACATACTTTCTTTGCATCCTTTGTATTCCCCAAGCTGCAATGAAAGTGGTAAATCACAAACCCCTAGTCCAGGACATAGTTCCACAAGGCATCAAAATAAGTCTTTGGTGCTCATGGACCCTACAAATTAAGAGCATCCAGCAAAGAGCTAGAATTTATTGTTGGTTATCAGAACAGACCCAAACATGCTGCTGTTAAAAAATTAAGGAGAGGCCTGGAAGTGGCTATAATCCCCCCAGCCCAGTAGAGAAGGAATCTAACTCAGCTTCCTCCTGGTGCTAATAATTAGAAGGACTTGTGAGGCCTGAGGGGGTATTAGGCTGTTTACAATTTGGCCTTTACCAGATAAATTAAGGTCTATCTGAAGCCAGCAGAGATTTCCCAGGAGGAGCTTTTCTCCTGCTGGGCAGGTTCTCTGTGCTGCCCGTGGCAGCAGGAGTGCCACTTAGACTGAGACAGAAAATGGCTTTAAAAGGATAAAAAAAATGGAAATCAGGCTGAATTAGCCCAAGAGAAAGATCAATATCTATACAGGGCACCTGAGGTTGGTACCAAAGCTCTGCCTGCAGCAAAAGAGGGAGACTGGAGCGCTGCTCCTGTGTGTGCAATGGGACCTCACGGTGGATGGAGAAACAGCAGTGCCCCCAATCAGCTAACAGCCTTTCTGGGAAAGAGGCAGAGGTGGAAACGGCATTGCCTGTTTTAACTCTTTCCTCCCAGTTCTGGGGCTTTGTAGTGTTTTGTCCTAAATGACACAATATGGGACTTTGATCCGACAGGCCCTAGGTGAGCTCTTCCCCGAAGATGACAGTTAATGCCGTCTGAAGGGCTGCCCAAAAAGGCTCCTTTGGAAAAGCTCTTTCTCCAGCTAACCTCTCCTCCTATTTAGTACTTTACATCTGAAATTTTGAAGCCAATTTTCTTTTTACCGGAGCTTTAATGAAAGGAGCAAATTATTTATAATGGCAGTTGTTACTCTGGGAAGAGGCAAGTGAAGCTCTTAGGACTTTTGCCCTAGACCTCATGTCACTTTTTAGCTCTGTTTGAGCAGCAGAGACACATTTTTTTACTCCAGTGGCTCATTTATTCCACACAAATTAGCAGAAAGCCTTATGACAGCAGTGGAAACTGGGAGGGTCACCTTGGTGAGCAGGAGGCGTGAGGGACGGTCTCACCCAGCTCTGGCTGGTCTACAAATGGCCCTCGAGAGCAGGCACCACTGACCCCCATCCCAGTGGGTTTTGCCTTCTTGTTATCCCACAGCCCTGCTGTAGTTCTGCCTCACTCCCTGGCACCAGACACTTTCTGGTCCCGCTCCATCCAACAGTTCAGGCACTCAACAGCAGCAAGGGCCTGTGCAGCTCTGGCCCCAGGCTGACCAAAATGTCTCATTTAATCCAGTAGCAGCTTCTAAAACAAAGGCATCTGGGGGCGTGAGTGGCTGAGAGCAGCAGAACACCCAGTGCCTGTGGTTGGGGAGGTGGTAAACACCCCTGGGTTCACCCAAGGGAAGTGCCTGAGCCTCTGGAGGGGTATGGTGAGCATTAAACATTTCAGCTGCTGTGAAAAGTTGGATTATTATTTTAATTAGCTCTGTCCGAGCACTGTCTGGGTCCTGAGCATGCATTTTCTCTCTCAATCATCACACGAAGCAGCACAAGGCCCCTTGCAAAAAAATGGACAGTAAAGGAACTCAAACCCACAACTTTTTAAACTTTCATAACAACCTGTTTATTTTATTAGCTGAGAACTGACAGTAGGGTGAATGTTGTTTGAGTCAACTTACATATATAGGTGAAAAAATCCCCAGTGATTTAGGAAAGGGGTCTGAGAAGGGAGAGGCAGGGAGGTGGGAAACGACTTATTGCTTTGCAATAAAGCTTTTAAAGAAAAGAGAAAGGGGTGGGGAGAGAAGGAAAGAAAAGAGCAGCAGGAGGCCATCTAACAAAGCAGATTCTGCCCAAATTGCCAGCGAGAGGCCCACAAGTCAGTGGGGCTCACGATGGGGGGAGAAAACTCCAGCAGCCCTGAGGACATTGTGAGGTGAAGAAAGTGCTTTGCGAACTGGGAACAGCCTGCCCTGTCGCTGGGGTCCTTTCTTTGTTTCCTCAGCCCTGCAATTCACTATCTGGATGGTATTTTGTAAAGGCAGCCCTTGCCTGGTGGGATGGGCAGCTTCCAGTAGCCAGTGTCCTACAGCATCTGCATCCCCTTCTGCTCTGACATAATTCCAGAGCAGCCACACTCGCAGTCACCCTCCACGGTTTTCCCCTTGAACCGGTGGATACCGAGCAAATCTTCGTGTCAGAGACAATATCTTGTCTGGCTGTCACATCCACATTAGTAAAAAGTCTTTGACTAAGCCAACAAGCAAACGCTTCTTGAAAAAGCCCACCCTTGCTCAGTGCAAACCAGCGGGGAGCTCCAAAGCTCGCTCTGTGTCCTGCTGCATCCTCTGTGCATGAGGGAGCGCACGGCCGCTGCTCTGGCACACCCGTGTTAGAAACACAGTGTGCCACTTTCTGGAGCAGTGCCTCACTCCACCAGCCAGTGAAAAGGGCAGTAAATCTGCCCCACAGCCTCCCCGTTTCTTGCTGGTGCCTGAAAATCCGGTGACCCAATGCCGAGTGCTTCGGATCTGCCAGAAGCCTCATCTCCCACAAAAGAGCCCCCAGCCAGGACCAGCCTCTGCAGGACAGGGCTGTGAGGGGAGACTTTGAAGTCACGTCCTTTCTTCTCTTTCAAGGAGCGATTCATAGAGGCACTTGGTTCCACGAGATTGATGGACAAAAGGGCTGGATCAGCTACTGTGTAGTCAGGGCTGAAAGCCTGGATCCATCAAGGTCAGTGGCAAAATTGCCATTGACTTCAAAGAGGGCAGGAATTCCACCCTGCTCTCTGCTTCCCTGGATGCACTTTCACATGGAAACCTTGTGTCACAGCCAGACAGATGTTAAATTCAGCTTTTCCTTCAGCACACACACCACAGGGACCCACTGAACAAGGCGCTTCAAAGAATCCAGGCTCGGAGTCCACACGCACACGTGCGCACACAAACGCACGCGCCCTTCCCCAAAGGGTTTGGTATCCTGCAGAGCTGCAGGAAAAGAGTTTGTGAAAGGGAAGCAGCAAACATTACCCCAGGCTTGGGCAGCAGGGAGCTGCCTTCCTGCCGGTGAGCTCCGTAGGTTTCCTGCGTTAGTTTGCTCTGGTGATTAATAAAACTTTTGGTATTTGATGGGATTTATCAACCTCTCCGCCCAGGAGAGCACCCATCTTCCCAGGAAGAGCAGTGCTGCTCGGCACTTTGTGCAAGGCACTGTGCACGCATCACTGAAGGAGGGTCACCCTCGTGTTTGACGTCCCTGGTAAGAGATATTGAGATACCAGATGCTGACGTGAAGCTAAACCAGGTGAGGTCTGAAGGAGCTGCTGTGGGTACCAGGGGCAGCCTGGTTCCAGGACAGGCAGAGCTCAGCCCAGTCTGGCACAGCTGGACAGTGCCTGTCACCAGCCCTGGGAGCCATCCCAGTTCCAAGGAGCAGGCAGCAAAATCCCAAGTTAGCAGAGACTTTGCTGGAGAAATATCTGCTTGAACCCCACTCCGCCTGCACTTTTTTACCGACCACATGGTGTCCAGCTACACTGCCCCCACACAAGCATTCATCAGCCCCACACTTACCTGCATCCTGGCCTGTGCTTAGCAGGCATTTTTAAGATGTCACTGGAAGAAGCATCTCACACACGTGCTTCAGCATCGTCGCGTGTCAGGAGCTCAAGGTCCACCAAGGGGCTCCTCCTTCCCCCGTGCTTTTCTTGTGCTTTGCCAAGTTTTGGGCTTCAGCTCTCCCTCACAAACACTTCTTTAAGAGCTAATGTTAATACTCAGGAGAGATGCAGTCAGACAGCACGGGAAAGTGGAATTTTGTGCTTGCAGAGGAGACAGCACGTCCCCCAGCAGCAGGCCTGCTCGCGGGGTGATTGCCACAGAAGCACACGCCAAGGGCAGGGAGCACTTTTTCCTCTTGTTGTCCCATTAAGCCTGTGATGGGGAAGGAGGCAACTCTCCAGCATTCCCACTCTCTGAGCCACCCTGCATGGACAGAAACCTCGTGTTCAGGTCTTGCAGGACACTCAGGACACCTTCAGTGCGTGGAAGTTCCCTGGGGGTGGGGAGGAAGATGAGGGGGAGGCAAGAAGCCAACAGGGAAGAAATCTGTTAGATTTGAAAGACGCACAGGACTTCCAGGACCCCTCAAGCTGGACCCTGCAGCAGTCCATTGTTTTTCTGGTCATGCTGCAGGGCATCCTTGGCACCCCAGGAACATACCAAGCTCTTCCTGCTGGCAGCAAAGCCCATCCCAGAGGCTGGAGAGGCTTTGAAAATTGGTTTACTGAAGTCTCCGAGCATTTATTGCAGGGCTAAATCTAATGAGGGGGCTGGGTAAGACTCACAGGCTATGGCTTTCCAGACAGGCCTTCGTCAAATCCACAGCCTGTAAAAGGGAAAGGTCTGGGCAAACAGTCTTGCTAGGCCTGGAATAAAGCACACTCCAGCCAGATTTGGGTTCAAATTACGTTTTCCAATGTACCACCAGAGATTTTGGCTCTGTTGTTACTGGGCAAAAGGATTTGTAATGGAATGGAGATTCAATCTATTATTGATTATTGCATTATTAAAACATAAAAATAAGGTCAGTCTCTTTGAAGGACAAAGTAATACATTTTTTAAAAACCCAAAGTTTCATAATAACTCTTAAAAACCTTTACTGCTCTTTTCTTTCCCCAATACAAATCTTATTACCAAAGTTTTACTCTTGTGCTGTTTTATATCTCATAGTTTTATCCTGTAGCTGTCCACTCCAGCTCCAGCCTCACCTACTTTATCTCCCCTTGTCACCTGCCAGCATTCCCCTCCAATTGAATCTGCCTGGGCCACATCTTCCTGCTCCTCCAGGATACTCCAACTTCAGTCACCACCTGGGGCTCCTTTCACCCTATTTTCCATCCAAAAAAAAAAACCTAACCTGAAACACTCATATGCAGAAAAGTAACTTTGTACTTCGGCTATGAACTATCAGATTGAACTCTCTGGCTTGGAGACATTTACAATTCTTTGGGGAAATGATTTTATGTCCCATAACTCGGTGTTACATGACATGGTTTAGTGCTTTAGAACCGTGAAAAGGTGAAGAAGAGGTTGGAACACCAAACCAAGCCAGCTCCAATGCAGTTTTGGAGGCAGGGAGAGGGATGAAAAGAAAGCCAGAGAGAATCTACTCACAGAAGAAGGTGGAAGGAGGCAGCATCCCAGCTCAGAAGGTGCTCCAAGAACAGGCTGCCAGAGCCCTGTTCCGCACCAGGTGTGGACAAGGGACAAGTCTGCTTGGCCACGCAGGGCTGGGGATGCTCAGTCAGCCCAGCCCTGTGCTCCCTCCACCCTCACATCATGGAATGAATTTTCACAAGCAACCCAATATCAAACCCGGGGGGTTTTGGTAAGATGTGTGTATTGGGGTTCATGTCATTAAAAAAAAAATACACAGGGTGTCCAACACAATCAAGCCAACAGTGTTGGAACCTCACCTTTCGGTGTCCTTTGTGTTTTGTCATTGCAACTGCAAATCTAAGTCTACTTAAAAATCTAAGTGCTGCTTTAACAGAGGTTTTATTTTGCATCTTGTACAATTAAGCCTCTGAACAGTGATTTGGGATAAGAGCACACTGGAGATCAAAGTCTCGCAGCTACATTTTCCCTCATCACCTGAGGACCGCGAACAAAACTATGCAGATCACAGAAACCTCATTTAAGGTGAAAAATCCTGTTAGCTATAATCTGTAGATTCTTAACAGATGTTGTGCTGGAGCCAGCAGCTATGGCATCTATTGTGGAAGAACAGTATTTAGACATCAGGCATTTCTTTCATAGCACATTAAGATCCTTGAACCCTGGGGAAAAAAATAAATAATTTAATTTATAATACATATAAAAGCAGCCTTGGACCTGGAGCTGTTAAGGCTGGGACTGTCACAAAGGCATCTAACTACAGGGCTGTTAAACACCTTCCTGCCTCCCTGTGGGCTGAGAAACCCAGTCCTGGCTGGGGAAGCCAGAATGGGAATGCTGTGAGTCACAGCGATAACGTCACCTCCCTCTGGCCACACAGCCAGAGCCAGAGCAGGGACAGGCAGGAATTCAGGCACAGCTCTCACAGGCTGCTACTCCTGTATCCCAAAGTGCCAGCTGTGACTGAGCTCTGCCTGTAGCTCCTGCAAATGCTGGAGAGGAGCACCAGAGATGCCGGTGATTTCAAAAAAGCAATTGGTTTAAAGATGTTGATTAAAAAAACCCCACACTAATTTAATTGAGTAGGTTTCTGGCCAGCTGTGAGAGGGGACACGTTTCAGCCGTTCTGTCAGCTGGAGAAAACCTGAAACACATCAGAATTAGTATTTTTGTGATGAGGCTGTGCTTTCCCAGTCACTCCAGACAACACAGAGCTTTCAGAAACGAAGAAGCTCCCAAACGCTGCAAAAGGAAGAGCACTCCTGAGAAGTACATCCTGAGCTCTGAATCGCAGTGTGCTGGAGCTGGGCATCCCTGAAACCTTTCCTTCTGGATGAACGGAGAACAGCAGCGCCTCTGCCATCCATCAGCGGCTTCACCCTTGCTCGTTCCCCCCTGTTCCGTGTGGTCCAGCCCTTCAGGTGGACCTCGGACCTTCTCTCCAGCAGAATTGCCCGGGCTCCCTTGCTGCAGAGCTGCGCTCCATCCTGCAGGAGCCGCACCGAGGCACGGGGCGCTCGCTGTGCTCCGTGGCCGATAAGCAGCACTCAGTTTTAAGATCTCATAAATCACAATGTCAGGCAGCTTTTATGGTCTAATTGAGCCTGGAGTCCTTCAATAATAAGCCCTTGAGAAGTGGGGGCAAAAAGAATTTCCCAAACCCAAGCTCTGAGGGTTTTTTTTTTTACCCTTGCCAAAGAGTTCTGCCTCCAAGGCACTCTCTGCTGAGCACACCCAGCAGAACAGCAGCCCCAGGCAGCAGTGATTAAGTGTCAGGTAAGTGTGTCAGGTAACTGCACGCAGAGGGAACAATGCTCACCATGGAGAGAGGAAAAGTCACCCAAAGGCCAGAGAGATAAAGAAAATCCCGCTCTGGATGTCTTCTCAGTGCTCATGTCTCCGGTTTGTGGAAGTGAAACACTGCAGCCTGTTAACTCCCCAAAGCCTGGAGAGGGATGGGATCTTATCCCTCAGCAGAAAAGGGGCTTTACGAGAGGCAGATTACAGGACTGTCTGCTGTGAGGTTAAAGTTGTGCCTTGAGGAGTGGTTGAACTAATCAAACTCCGGGGCATCACTGCCACTCTCCATTCTGGTGTGATTCCAGGAGTACCGAAAAAAAAAAAATCCTGTCTTCACCTGGCCATGCTCAATGAGCTCAGACTACCCACTCTGTCCCTGGGTGAAGCAGACACAAGGAGGATTGGTAACATCCAGGGTAACGTGACCTCCTCATCTTCTCTTACAGCCAGACCCAGCTTCACCTCCCATCCACCAGAAGTCATCACAGTTATCCAGGAAGTTACCTTGCTCTCAAGTGCGCTCATTAAGCTCTTTACTTAAAAAGGAAGATTGAACTCCTTCCCCTTTCAGAGCCTTTAAATCAGTTCTGGTAGTTCTGTACACTTTTAAGCATAATTAACTTCCATTTTAAAATCACAGACACCGAAGCTCAACAATTCACAGTTGATCGACAGCTACAACAAAATCCAGCACCAGTAACCTCTCAGCACCTTCCACAGAGATCTCAGGGGATACTCACCTCGGCAAGGACGGATCCTGGCACAGAGACCACGGTCCTGGATGATCCTGGGTTTCTTGCACGGATCAGGATGAGCATCACTGTAAACTAAAGGAGCTCTTTCAAGGCCCTGCAAAAACTTAGAGAAAAAAAAGGTGGAGGAAGAAGACAAGCTGAATGAACAAAGCAATTGTTTGCAAGTGTGTAAGCAAGCAAGTAAGCAATCAGAGGTGCTAACTTTAAGATGAACCACACCTTTAAATGCTCAATCGGTTAATTGTTAACATTTGCTTGAAGCATTCTGTTAATTAGTCCATGAATGGCTTCTTTCTTTATCGGTAATAAAGGATTTCTCAATCCTAGCATCTTAACTATTTGCCTTTGTGTTGAATCATCTCAGTGCAGACAGAAAAGTTTATTTCTTAAATAGTAAATTTTTCTCTCTTTTTTCCCCCTGCAACAGGTAGGGGTTTTTTTGTCATTCAGTATTCCCTGTCCAAGAGTGAGTACTTAATGGAACAGTGCTGGGAGTTTCAGGTGTGGATTTAGGAAGGGATTTTTTCTATCTTGTGTATACATATGTAGAGGTAATTTTCTTTAATATTTGACCGTTTGCCTGTGAGAATCAGCAGCATTCCTGCAGGTGGAAAAGTCCGCTGCAGAGATGTACTGAAACTCAGCAGTCCAGAAAGCAGAGGCACGGGAATACGGACGGGTTGGGAAGTGCCACTTGTGCCCTGATCATTCTTTCCTTGACATCAGCTCAACACCAGAAGGCAACACAAACATTCAGGCTCTGCAATTAAATCTCTCTCTTAATTCATCTCCTCCTGAGGAAATGGTTCACCAGCTGTTAACAGCTGCGTCAGAATGCCAGGGGCTGAGCCAGGCTCCTGCCAGCACCTCAGGATGCTTTATACTGGCTCGTGCTGGATTCCCAAAAATCAGATTCTTCCGTGGATTTTGGCGAAGTCAATGTGCAAGGGAAGCCTCTGGCTGGACCTCTCCAAACCCACCAAGCTCAGGCTGGGAAGGAAAGCTCAGGCCAGCAGATCTGCTCCCGTTCCAGGGAAACCATCCCCGTAACTTTGTGCACATCGAGGAGCAGTAACATCGGTGTCTCTTCCGAGACACATTTCAGGTTGGCGTTGGGCCCAGGGATTTTGCAATTCACTTCTGTTCTGCCTTGAAATATGTTCCCTCAATAGATATTTACATTTTTCTTTTATTCCAGCTTAGGTGCAGCCCACAAGGAATACATCCCTCCTCTCTCCTGCCCGCTCTGTCCGCACATTACTCAGAGCCCTGGGTAAAGCTCTTTTCCATGCTAAATATGCATCCAACCACTTAATGAGCTTTGGCCAGCTCGCCAGGAGTTTTGACAGGCCTGTTGAACCGGTGCCAAGCAGAGATGAATGTTTGGCTTGGACCAGCACAATGCTCTGTTTGTCTCATTGTTGCATTGGAAGTGTTAGCAAACTAATGTGACAGGATGGAGACGCACACAACTGAAAAATGACTGAAAATGTAATTCCGTGTCAGCGCTGACTCCTGAAGGATTATTTGTCTCCGGTGACTTTCAGGGAACTTTTCTTTACAGGCTCAGTATAAAGACAGGTCTGTGTGCCGGGGGAAAGCGATCAATTAGTTTTAACCCAGATGTAAGCAGCTGCCCTCTGCCCTTGCTTCCTAAGATTTACTGTAACTCAACCAGGCACTCTACCACAATTATTTTTCTACCTACTTTTTTTCCTTTCCAAAAAAACCCTCATGTATTTGTCTGCTTGCACAGCCCCGTAAGAGCCTGGAGTCTGCTCTGCTCCTGGTGTGGGGACAGGATCCTGCAAAGCCCATCACAGGGACCCTCCAGGTCCAGAGTTCAAGAGAAATTCCTGGATGAGAGAAAATGATATTCAACCCCAGCCAGAACCAGCACTTCAAGAGCAGAGCTATGGACCTTTCACCATGGGCCACTACAGAATTAAACAGAGTATAAGAATGAAGAATGATCCTTATCTTTCATTTTCTGGCATTTTACTGCATAGAGAAACTTGTGGAGCTGGAGACTGTCTAAACCATTGTGTCCTTTTGGGATCTGGCTCCTTACTCCTTCTTCTGGGGCCTTTTTGCTCATTTGTTAGTTTTGGAGCTGGTCTTCATTCTTGTCTCTGCAGCACAGTTTTCCCCTTTACATCAGGTGAAGGATTCAATCTTTAAAAAAGCAGAATTATAGTCAGCCTCATGTTATTCATTCCCATTAGGAAGGCAGGGTCACCCAGGAGGTACCCAGGAGTACCTCCCAGCGTTGGTCCTCTCCAGACAGGGAGGACAGGGTTTCTCAAGAAGCTGTGGTGCCGTGAGTGACGTCCCTGACCACAGCAGGGGCTTGGAACCAAATGATCTTTAAGGTCCCTTCCAGCCCCAGCCGTTTTATGATCCTGATAACACACATCTATTGCTTTTGAGTCTTAAAAACCTTTGTAAATCTGGGCCATCACTGTAGATAACATTGTTCATGTGCAATAAAGGTGGCTACCACCCCCAGAATTACGAACTGCCCATGTAGCCACCCACCTGAAGAAATACACAGCTTCACTGGACATTTTAGAGTTTGTTTCTTTCACTTTTATAACCAGCATTGCACTGATAAATACAGCTGTTTAACCAAAGTCAGCGTACTGGAGGCAGAGAAGAGATAAACCACGAACATTTATTTGGATTCCTGCTGCAATAGTGTAAATACTAAAGTTCATTATAAAAATAATGTAAAATAGTCTTCTTAGTGTTATGCTGGCTTTGCAAATCCTTTTAATTGTATCTATATTTCCAACTGCTTGGGTGTCAGAAAGAGATGAGCCGGTGCTAAACATGTCCAGTTTGTTGGGGTTTCATTCAGCTCTTTGTATCGCCAAAGGATTTTTCAAAACCTTGGGTGTTCTTATCGTGTCAGGGGCTATTATTTTTTAATTCCTGTGACAGTTTACTAGAAACAGAAGGTATAAATATACATTTTACTCCTAGGAAAATTGCTAGGATCCCTGTCTGAAACTCTCGAAGGGACTGAGGGGTTGTCAGGTTGTCATTTGGAGAACTCCACGTGCAGATGCCCACGGTCTTTGGGGACCATGACTTGGCCAGCACAAAGAGGGTCCACTATAACCGCCCAGAAGGGTCTACAAAGGTGGAAAAGGATTTAGTGAAAACTCTTGTTTCCATTTTGCAAACCCCTGGTCCACTTCTGTGGATCTTTTCCGTGCTCCTCTAATGAAAGCTGGTTCCCAGGAGCCGTGTGCTGCTGCTGGAGCTGGAGCTTTGGAGCACGGGAAGGAGTCCTATTGCGTGAAAAGGATAGTGATGGAAAACTTTAACAGCACTGATTGTTTAGGTTTTCTTCCCCTTTTCAAAATGAAACACTTTTAAAATCGAGCTATTTTTTTCCACTGGCTGCTTCGTGAGCACGTTTTTTCACCTGGTTCCAATCTAGGTTTGCAAGGCAACGAGTGAGAGCATCCAGCACACTTCCAGCACAGCAGGGCTCACTTTTCCCAAATTCCCCATCAAATCCTGTGGCTTATCACAAAGGAGCACAGAATAAATATGAGTCATTACCCAACATAAACCCTCCAAGGCACGGAGCAGCGTGGAGGGGTGGTAACAAAAGGCCCTCCCTCCAGACTGGTGGTTCAGTGGCTGGAAGGCACTGGAACCTCTTTCTCCCTGCTGATTTCTTAGTGGATTTACACCAAAAAAGATGGCAATTGGGATCCAGCTCTGCGGAATAAATGATTCCTTCAGCAGCAGCCCAGCAAAATATCACCAAAGCACAGGACTGGCAGGGCTCAGGAGGGGTGCAGAGCCCCACCAACACCCCTGAACCATCAGAGGATCTCTTGAAATGTGTGGGTGACGCAGCCTGAGGAGCTTCAGCCCAAGCTGTGAAGAAGAGCAAACCAAGTGACCCTCCCTGGAGCAGGGCCAGCCACAGGGACAGGACGCAGGGCCGGTCCCACAGCACCCACAGGGCTCGGTGCCTCCTGCAGCTCCGCAAAGGGAGGGGCGTGAAAACCACCCCAAAGTCAAATATCCATCAGTGGCACAAACCACAAACCCCTCCTGGCACAGCTCGTGACCAGCAGAAATCTGAACTCACGGAGGGAGGGAGCAAAGTTTAGATAAACCAGGCTCCTTCTGGCTGCTCTGAATCCCAGTGCCTGGGACCTGAGACACAATTCCTGCCCGGCTCTGCAGCCCTGTCCCCCGGCTTATCAAACCCCGTCTTGAAACAATTTCGTCCTTGAACAGATTTGTTAAGCAGTGTAATGTGAAGATCAAGGAATAAAGATGAGGAAAAGTGAAATTAGATTAAGGCTGTAGATAGCATTTGAGTATAACTAATGCCAAATAGCCAGAGGGCAACATGTCAACAATTTAATGGGGCACAACGTAAAATAATGTTTTCAAAACAAGCGCTTCACTGGATGCTTCCCCTTTGAATCAGATAAAGTATATCACCACAGAGAGATTTTCTTTGATCTGTTCTGCAGCAGAAGGTCAAGGGTGTCTAAAGCAGCTATTCAGAGCTTGTGAGTAATAGAATTAAACGACTCAGATCGCATCTCTGAACTCTCAGCATCCCCCAGATGTGGGGCCAACCCCTGGGGTGGGGAGCCAAGCCTGTACCCCCGGCTGGCAGCCGAATTGGGTGCTGGTTCTGAGCCCGGCCTGCTCATGTACAACCTCTTGTGGGGTCTCTTGAGGCTGAGGAGAGATCAGAAAGTCAGGATCTCTGCATCCGTGTTTGTGCAGGAAGCATCTCTGTTTCTAGAAGGCCAAGGCAGCACCCACCTCCACAAAGGATTTCTTCGCACAAATTAATCCACATTAGTTCCAGGCACAACCAGATATTTGTGAAACCCGATCACTGTGAGAATGATTTAACCCCAAAGCCGTTTTCCACCCAAGCTGATGGTACAAAGCCCAGACTTTGCCGTGCCTTTTGCTGTGCCTTGCAGAGGGGCCAGTTTTACCTGCTCTCTTACCCCAGCGGGTGAGAAAGGTGCTTGTGGGGCACAGCCCTCCCTTGCACTGCAAACTGAAAGACAAGGTGGGGAATGGAGGCAAATAACAGCGGGAAAGATTGAAACAGAGCAGCAGGCATGTTTCTGATGGCTGCAGCGCACAGCACCACAGCGTGCCATGGCATCCTCTGCCTCTGTCCCAGCTGTAAAACCTGAGCAGAGGGAGGTGCCACAAAAAACACCTCCAGAAGGGCCAGTCACAGATGTTCTCTCCCAGTCCAGGGGATTTTGGCAGCAGGCTTGCTCTTGGTAAAACGCGGTGCAGCAGCCTCAGCTCTGTCCCAAAGCACGGCTCAGACTCTCAGAGCTGTGTCAGGTTAAGAGCCCTTGCAAGCCCCACCTGCACGAACAGGCAGAGCCGGGAGGATTTGCTGTGGAGGGCCCCGAGCACCTCGGTCACCGCTGCGGGGGCTGTGCAGAGACCTCAGAGGACTGCCCGGGAATGAAGGCAATAATGGGAGTCATTTATCCTTGGGATGTCACCCTGATAACAGGCTGCTGGCGTGTCACCCGCACACGCTGGGCAGCGGCTGTGCCGCTGGCTGCCGGTGCTGGTGGGAGAGGGCAGCTGGCACAGGGTCCCCCTGCACCCTCTGGGTCAGGTGGTTTTTTAAGGATTATGGCTTTGCCTCATTTCAAAATGTTGGCAGCTTTTCGTTAGCTCAGTTTTGTTCACGTTGTTTTTGCTCCTGAAGGGAGAAACAGGCACACACACACTTAATCCACCTCAGCCTCCTCGTTGTGTTTTAATTTACCTCGGACACGAGGAGCTCACAGTTTGTCTGGGTGTTCAGGGTTGCTCTCCCACCACCCACTCATCTTTCCCTCTCAAATCACCCGATGATCGATGTCATCTGCCTGCATGAGGCGGTGTCCCCGCAGCCCTTCGGTGCCCTCAGACTTCTCCCAGGACCCAGCCATCCCACTCCTCCACAGCATCTGGCCCCAAAAACTCCAAGGCTTTGCCAGGCATTTGCCCGAATTCCCTGTCTGCACACAGAAGCACCCAGCCCAGCGAAGCCACGGCTGGGGTGCACCTTCACCTGCTCGTGATGCTCTTCCAGGAGCTTCTCAAAGTGTCAGGTTTTGCATCTGTTCATCAGCTTTGTTTTCTTGACCTCTGAGGAGAAGTTTGCTTTCACAGGCTGTCACGTCTCAATTAGCCCTGTCCCTCTGGCAGGGCAGCGTGTGACACAGGGTCACCAGGTCTCCACAGCTTTGTAGTTTCAGCATGGAAAGGTAAATACATCTGCAGCGCCCAGCAGCGCTTGGAGCTGCCCCTTCCCTGCAAGAGGCTGGCCCTAGAGCAGGGACGTGGAGCAGTGAACCCTTCAGATGAAGGCAGAGGCCTTTCCTCATCCCAGCTTCCCAAAGGAAAAGAAAATTGGGCAGAGGCAACTCTCAGCAGTGACCTGCTGGGACCACACCTAATGACAGCCCCCAGCCCCAGCCCTGCCAAAGAGGTGCAGCGAGACAGGCAGGTCCAAACCTTGCTCCTCTCATCCTGCAGTGCTTCCTGCAGGCTGCAGAGCCTCTGCCCTGGAGACCAGCGTTTAAAAGGAAACCAAACACCAAGAGGCCCTATAAAATCTCCACCTCCCAGTGCTGGAGCAGCCCCAATTACTTGTCTGGCAGCAGCTTGTTCCAGCTCCCAGCTCATCCTCCTACACCCAGCACCCCAACCTGGCTGTCTCCTGGCATGCTGAGCCCCTCCACGCCTCCTCCACCCCCAGGAAGGGGCTCTGCCGTCACCCCAGCAGCTCAGACAGCTCCAGGGCTCTGACCCTAAACCCAGGGAGGAACAGGGACAGGAAGAGCCGGAGCAAAGGCATGGGCCACTCGCTGCAAGCTCGGGGAAGGAGAACAAATTTAGCCCTGACTCACGCAGGATGAATTCGCCACCTTCAGCGGGGCTTGTCGGGGTGCACAGCTCTGTGTGGCCCCGGGTTGGGAGGGGTGGGTTGCCACCCTGATCTGTGCTCAGTGACCCATCACGTCCCGGGAGGGACCACCCGAGCTGGGCCTTTGCTCCCAGCGTGGCACCACGAGGGTTTTGCAGCTGTGGCAGCGAGGGTGGGACTCGGCTGATCACTAATTACTGAAGCTTGTAATCAGCGAGAGGCGCTGCTGGGGTTTCTGTACCCAGAGAGCTCCAACTGGCTGTCCTGACATTTTGATGCCAATTACCAAAATGCCTGCACTAGAAATAGCTGTAATTGATAAGGCAGGTCAGCGTGTGTTAACGAAGCTGAAATTGAGACAAAAATGGAAATGAAAGTTTGTGACAATGCGAGCGATTTTCCTCTCGCTCTAATAGCTGGATACAACTGTGTGTTATTTATGGCTGGGTTTTTTCAAATAGGATGCTTCCTGTGAGGCATCCAGAGGAAATGCCAAGTTTTGCATCCTGTGTGCTGGAATGGGCAGGACCAGATGGGTGCCCACAGCCACCCCAAGTCCACGAAGACAGAGGGGTCCCATCCTCACCCATCCCACCCCAAAGTGGGTGCTGCAAGTGAAAAAAGCCAGGGTGGCTTTTTCCTCCCACAAACCAGCCAAGAAGCAGATGGAGGGGAAAATCCCTCCTCTCAATTCCTGCTAGACTAACATTTTACCTGCAAAATTGAGGTAGGAGGCTTTTAAATGACTTGTAGGTGGATCTGGTTCTAGAAACAGCTCTGTTTTACAACAAGTCTTTGCTGTTTGAAGAAGGAGGGTGTAACAGCAAACACAGAAACAGTTAACTGCAGCCTCATGTTCCTGCCTGCTCTCCCCAGGCTGCTGAAATGTAGGGATTCGGGGGTCACAGTCACAAATTTACCATTAAAGCAAATGCCCGTTTCATCCCTTTCAAGGGTGGGTTTTCTTTAAAGCTTTCATCCTGGCAGAGATGTTTGAGGAGCTAAAAATAGGCAGCAAAGTCACGTGAGAACCTCCGGATGTGAGAAATCACATAAAAGATACGAGCATGAGTCCCTGTTTCCTTGGAAATAATAGTAGTAGTAATTCTTGAATGTGAGGTTGTAACAGCAAGATCTGAACCCGGCCCCTTGTTCTCTGAAACCCTCTGTGAGCAGCCAGGGCAGGGTAAAACCAGATGCCAGGAGAACAAACTGCCCCAGAGCACAGCGCCGTGTGAGGAAAGCCCTCCCCTGCAGAGCTCCAGGGAATCAGCCGGTGCCAGCGGCTTCTGTGCCCGCAGGACTGGACCTGGAGCCACTCCTGGAGGGGTGGGAGAGCTTGGGCAGAGGGGATGGCACAAAGCTCTCCAGACACTCAGCACCGGCTGGTGAAATCTTAGTTGGAGGTTTCAGTTTGGGATGAGCCCAAAGGAAACCCCTCAGTCCCTGCACCCCAAGTTTTGTGTCCGGGTTTGAATCCAGGTCTACAGCTGGTGCTGGGTCAGAGGGCTGGCTCCAAGCCTGGGGTTTGGACACCTCTGGAGAGATTCCAGATTGGGAGTGAAATCAGTGGCACGAGCCATCCCTGGTGGGAGTCAGTGAGCTCAGTGGCAGCAGTAAAGGGCTCTCATCCATCCACACGAAATGGCTCGTACTTAAAATTTAACATCCCCAGACTGGGCACTCGAAGCCACCGACCACACTCAACTCCAGGAAGCTCCCAGGGGCCTGGGCGATGCTGGGCATGGTTAACAGGGGCACGGTGACCTGTGGGATGGGACAGCTGTGTCCCCACAGGGTGTGGGCACAGAGCCACCCTCCAGCCACAGCAGCTGCCACGTGGGGCACGGCGTGACCTGAGCCCCCGCTCCTGCCTCCATCCCTGCCTCGTGCTCCATTTTCCATTCCTGCACTGCCAGCTGGAGCTGCACACTGCCTCCTATAAATCCTTTCTAAATGAGCATCAGCATTTAATTTATTTCAGAAAGACTTACTGCTTTGCCTGTGTGGATTCTGCATGGGAAGCACGGGTAAGGACCAGTACTCAGATCCCGGAGCCAAATGCTCACCAGTCAGTGAGTGAATGCTGGAATTCGGGCTCCATAAGCCATCCTGCCAAGTCAGAACTTGGCACTGTGAGACAGTGGTGCTCAAACTTTCGGCTAAAGCAGCTCCCAGTGCCAGGCATGTTACTGGGCATCACTGAGTCACCTACAGACACGAGAGCAGATGTGGCTAAAATCCTTCCACTGCTGCGATTTGCAAGAAAATCCACTGGCAGTGGAAGAGTGCCAAATTCTTCAAATTTTTTTGAGCTGGATATATTGTTCCCCTAGGCTAGAGAAATGCCACTCTTCTCCTCACTCCTCCTCTCTTTCGTCTTCTTTTGCTGCCATCACCACTATCAGGACATTCTGTCTCTCCTTTTACCAGGCAACAAGGATGAAAGAGCGAGGGGCAGGAGCACCCTCACCAGCACCAGGATCATTCCTTTGAGCACTCAGCTCAGGGGGGTGGCACCCAGCACTCAGCAGGATGCTGCAGAGCCCTCACCTGAATGTTATACTCAGGCTCACCATAAAAACCTCAAAATCAGCCCCAAGCAGGGATTTTGCTGCAATAATCATCGTGCCAGATGCTCCAGCACTCCAGCACAGCCTGTCTGTCGCTCTGGTTGCCAGATGCCTTCATGAGGTTTTGTTCTGGATGACCAGAAACTGAATTAGGCTGCATCCAAAGAGCCAGTGCAAGGTTGCTAGGAGATTCCTCTGTCTGCAGGGAGCTGACAGTCACAGGAGGTACTGGTGGGTGCAGGGTGCAGTGATAAGGTTATCTCCTTCTGCATATGTGGCTTGGGCACCTTTGGGCTGACTCCAGACTCTCAGGGCAAAAAGACTTTGGCTCAACTTTGAAGCTGATGGAGCTCAGGAGCAGGGTGGGAAGGGGATGCTGGTGAGGCCATCAAGCAGTGCCTGTAAGGAAAAACAAATTGTGGGACAACAGAGGGTTCAAAATCATATCCCACACCTAAGCTAAAAAAAAAAAAAGAGAAAATTAGCTTCCCCCTTTGATGTAAGGTGAATTGCTTTTCTGGCCGGGAAAATGGCATTTCCTCCCCCAGGGCAGTGTTATTTCAGCAAAATCTTTGTTCTGCATGACAGCAGATACTGCCCATGACCCGAGGTGATGCCCCAAACAGCCGGGGCTGGTCCTTGCCTGGCTGCAGGGCGGGATGGCCACTGTCCCTGTGGCCCACGCTGCTGGCAGGCACTGGGATGTGTCACAGGTTAATTACACGTGCTCATCAGCACTGGTGCCAGAGCCCTGTGTGGGGAACAGCGGGGAAGGGAAAGCAGCTGCAGGAGCGGTCGGCGGGGAAGGGGAGAAGGCAGGAGGGGACCGAGGAGGGGGAAGTTCATCTGGGGTCCAGGGAGCACTCCTTTGGAAATTCATCTGGGGTTCAGGGAGCACTCCTTTGGAAATTCATCTGGGGCTCAGGGAGCACTCCTTTGGAAATTCATCTGGGGTTCAGGGAGCACTCCTTTGGAAATTCATCTGGGGTTCAGGGAGCACTCCTTTGGAAATTCATCTGGGGTTCAGGGAGCACTCCTTTGGAAATTCATCTGGGATTCGGGGAGCACTCCTTCTGCTTCTACCTTTTACTAATAAAATGATGCTACTCAAAAAGGTGAACTTTTTTTTGAGGCTTTGGCAAACCTGTTTGGTTTAATGCGGCTGGTTACACAAATTTTGTCCTTAAATGTGGCTGGTACCAGACACAGAAACCACAGCAGTGAGGAGGCTGTTAAGGCAAAAAAGTGGGTAAAGGGCATTAAAATGAGCTCCTTGACAAGCTGTGATGCTCTGAAACCTTGAGCACATGCTCACCTGCAGCTGTTCCAGTTTCAGTGGCTCTGCTGAAAGCCAAAGGTCCCCTCAGGGACTGTGGAGATGTTGATTCAGCAGGTTCTTCCCAGGATGGGACAGGGTGCTGTGGTGCTCAGCAAGCAGCCTCTGCTCCAAAACCCTGCACTGGCAGCTGTGGCAAAGGCAATCCAAGTCCCAGTTCATCACATCCTGCTGTACCAGGCACATCCAGCTTCCCCAGCCATCCCACCTGAGAGGGCAACACAATGTGTTTGCACACAGATCTTTTTCAGTGATGTCCCTCATTTCACGCACTTTTAGGGTGAAGAAATTTTGACACTGATGCCTGGGAGGAGAGGATGCAAAGCTCTGCCTTAGCATCCTCTGGAAAGCTAAAACTGTTCCTTTGCCAAGAGAGCACAAGACCAAGCTCTTGAGCATCCCACCAGCAGAGCAAGTGACCCCAGGGATCCTCAAGCATTTGGGGAGCTGTGCAGATCCGTCTTTATGCCCCAAACCCCAGCCTACAAGGCAGAGGCTCCAACTGCTGAGGAAGCAGGAATGTGCTGCTCGCTGCCTTGCAGGATCTTGGCTCGTAACAGCAATTGGCGCAGAGTCATCCTTATCAGCTAGCACATTAATCTTAATTAACAGATCGACAGCAACAGTTCCTCCCTGAAGCTCCCCTGAGCATTCCCAGCCTGTGCTGTGCTGCTGCTCCGGCATCACTGTCTTTCCCGACGCAGGGAAAAAGACCAAATCCTGCCCAGAACTGGAGTGGCTCCACCGGCTCCAGCCCTCCTGGAGGCCCAGCTGAGAGACACAGCCACCCATAGCTGTGACCAGGACCAGGAGCACCCCCTCCATCCCAGACCACAGGTGCTGGTCTGGGCTGTGATGTAGCACCCACAGTCCCCGAACTGTCCCATGTCCTTTGTCTGGGGACAGACCTGAAAGAGGAAGGGTTTCCCCATGTTTGCATGCTTCCTAAAAGGAGGACTTTTTAAAAAGAAAAGAGAAAGCAAGCTCAGACAGATTATCTGTGAAAATGTGGTGAAATCAATCCAAACCAAACTCCAGCAGCGGAGCCTCTCTCACCTTCTGGTCCCTGCTTCTGTCAGGGCTGGGAAATCAGCGCCGACCGCCCCAGGGTTGATTCCCACCCTGGTGCCTGGAGCTCACCTGCTCATCCTGTGTGAACAGCACTGAGGGCTGAGGCTGCAGCCAGCAGGGACCCCACTGCTGCCATGGGACCACAGACCCCACAGCCCTGCACCCCGCTGGGGCCATGGGCACGGGTGGACCCCCCCACTGGGGTCATGGCGCAGCACAGCTTCAAGCAAGCCAAGCCCAAAGAGGCAAAGGCTGTAACTGGGGGCATAGGAGCGAAGAGAAGCAATGAAGTGACTGAGGCTCCAGTGAAAAAGAGAGAAGTAACAACCCCTGGCTGCTGCAGTGTGAATTTAGGGCAGGTAGTTAAAGGGCACAGGGACAGCATCCATCACACCTTGTTTGAGGACATCTCAGGTCAGATGCAGAGCCAGGACAGCTCAGGCCTGACAGAGCTCAGAAAAGAATGTCATTCTCTTAGAAAAACAAACAAACAAACAAAATGCAACCACAACACCACAAAAAAGCAATTTCCTTGTCCAAGTCAGCAAATGCCATCATCTCTGCCCAGGCTGGACCCTGGGGTGGGGCAGGCACTCATGGCCACGGCAGCAGCCTTAGAGGACCAGAATCACGACTGTAACAAGCAGCAGGCTGAGCCCTCTGGATGAAACCTGTTAATTCCCTGACAGAGGTGTCCCAGCTTGGCGTGTGCCCCTCTGCGCCCCTCGCCCCCTTCCCCTTGGGTATCTGCACCCTCAACCCTTGGGTGCAGCAGTGGCTGGGATTAGGGATCTCTGCTTCCCCAGGGCACCTGGGAACCTGAAGCTGAGCTCCTCCACTTGCACAGATGTAAGCAGAAGAGCAGCCTGGTCTGCAGGAGTTCCTTTCCAGGGGTGCTCAGTGAATTGTGGAACTTGGAGCACCACGTGAGGCAGAGAGGTCGGCTCCAGGCACTGGCTGCTGAGCACACTGATCTAAGTGTTTTTCCAACAGAGGAGAGGAAAAAACCTCATCTCAGCTGAAATACCAAGGCATTAAAAATTAGTTGCTGTTCATGTGCAGTAGCTCTTGTTATTGAAAACACCATAAAAGTTTTACTGTGCTGACTTAGGGTGCACGTAAAGAACCTCGCTTGTCTTGACAGGCCATAAAGGAACTTTTATGACCTATTGGGTCAATGATTTGCAAAGAAGGATTTACACGGCTGTCCGGGGCTGGGATGAGCTGCTGGAGCAGGAACACACCAAAAATGGTGCTCAGAACTGAGGGGTGAACCTGCTACGGGGTACACAGTGTGTCTGTCCAGCATGACTGTGTGTACCAGCATGCCTTGTTCTTACTCAGACTGTGCTGACTCAGAAGGGCACAGGATTACGTGCTGAGTGGGTTTAACTGATTGATCTTTATTCTTTTAGGGTCACAAGTGGAGTTCTAGGAGGAAAAAACCTTACCCATGCATCAGTTCAGCTCTTCCCCGGGGATAAATCTTCAGAAACCCAGGCTGAATCCCCAGTGTTGCAACTGCTTTATCTTTTATCACAAGGAGTCGGGCAAATATCAGCTCCACTGGTCCAAGGTTCACTTTCAACACTCTCCTGGAGTAACTCAAGGGAGAAGAGGCCCTGACTTAGTGCAATATCATCACCTTGGGCTGATGCTGCCAGCTCTGCTCAGGACAGATGAAATGGTGCAAGGGAAAGCCCTGCTGTGCCAGCAGCCTCCCGTCAGCGCCAGGGCTCACCCACCTTTATAAAGCACCAGCACTGGGCACGCACAAGGGCAGAGACTGCAGCTGCAAGCACAGCTCCAGTGACATCCAAACCCACACCTCCAGCCTCAGGGGCTGGGGACAGGGGCCCAGAACCATCTGCAAGTGACAAAAACCACCCTAGAAAAGGGGCTAAGCCCCCAGAGCCGCATTCCAGGGGCAGCACACCCACCTCACAGCCTCTGCTCTCCCTGGCTAGCACAGCTCGTGTCACCCTGGTCCCCTCCAGCCCAGGCTCAGCTGCCCACATTCACTGCTGGTGTTGGAGCCACCCCCAGGGCTGGGCAGCGATGGGGACAGTCACCCAGAGCACCCTCCATGGTCCTACCCAGGCTGACCAGCATGGAGAGAGCAGGATGGTGGCAGCCATGGAGAGAGCAGGATGGTGGCAGCCAGGAGGCAGCAGGATGGTGCCTGGCAGACTCAGAACCCCAGGGAGCTCTGTTCCCGAGCCCGGCGCCTGCGGGAGGGAAACAGCAGCCCAGAAAGATCAAACGCTTCAAACGTTTCTCTCCCGAGTGCCAGTGTGAGCTGAAAGGAAAGCCAGTGAAGTCTAAATGCCTGAGGGTGGAAGGATCTTCCAGCCAGGCGCTCACAGCCGGCGGTGCTGCTCCCTGGGGCGATGTCTGGAGGGTCTCCGAGGGATGAGTCCTTCAGCCTCAGCTCACCCAGGTGCCCACGCTGCCGAGGGGCTGCTCGTGAAGGTCAAACCCTTGCAGTGGGACCCTTCCAGCCTCTCCAAGGAGCAGCACCCACTGTCCCTCCTGCAGCTCCCAGCCCCAGGGTCGGGGCGCATCACGGGCACCGGGGTGGCTGCACTCTGCAGACTTCCCTCCCCAGAGCCCTTCTCCTCCATCCGTCACCACCCAGATGGATTGAACCAGATTTGCTGCACACGTGGCAACCAAATGAAATGGTTTCTTTGGCAACAATAATGAAAGCTCAGAAAAAAATTTGCTTTCTGTCTCTCGCAACTCCAGCAGCCCAGGTAACGCAGAGCGGGGAGCAGAGCACTGCGAGCATCTGCCTTGAATTACTGCCTCTGATAGGAATCAGACATGCTCTCCAGCGTGTCTGCTGCACGTTTATTTATTTATTTGGGGCCTGATTGATTTAAAGACTCCCTATTGCCTGAGCAGCAGCATGGCACAGTAATTCACTTGATCTCTGATTTATATTTCATGTTCAAGTGAAGCAGGATGCTTCTGCCCAGCACAAGAGCTGTGTGTGCCAACATTGTGCTCAGCAGCTTCAGAGAACCTGGGCATGCAGAGAAGCAAAAGCTGTGGCTGCAGAAGGGAGCAATCACGAGATAAAAGCCCTGTTACACATCCAAAGCGGCACGGCCAGGGTCACAAACTGAAACGGGGACTCGCAAATCACTGTCCCTGTTTGCCCCTGTGCACAATGCTCAGTCCTAGGCTGTTTTCCAGCCAGGATCCATCCCATATTATCCTCTTCCCAAAGCACTCCCTTCACCCTGCAGCTCCAGCAGTGATCCAGGGGTCAGTGGTGGTCAGTCCTGAGCTCTCCAGCCTTTCCATAATGCTGGAAGACTTTGAGGTTTTTACAGCTCAACAGGAGAGAGCACAAGGTCCAAGGCATCCCCCGTAACTCCTCCAGGTTGGCCCTGGTGGGCCCTGGATTTCCTCTTTGACCTTATGCCAGCAGGCCCTGCTGCTCTGCGGTGGGTGAGGAAACTGCACCTGATTGAGTCCCTCTGCTCTCCTGCCTCCCACATGGGGCAGGATCAAAGCTCTCCCCACCACGCTCCAAAGGCAAGGGAGGCCCAGGAGGGGTGAGGCAGGAGGGGTCTCCTGGGCTGGGAGGGGGATACAGTCACCCACAGACCCCCCTTTCTGCCCTGCCAGCATCACCCTTCCCCGTGGCCCTTCTGAGACATCCCCAGGTACCTCCGGCCCCAAACAGAGTCAGGAGCCTGTGAACCCCATGGGAGACAGGGCCAGCAGTGACCCCCCCCATCCTGTGCCCCATCACCCTCAGGGTGCCCCATCACCCTCCAGGTGCTTTGCTACCACGCTGGTGGTACCAAAAATAGATACAAGCTATTTCAAACATTTCACCCTCCTTTTTACAGGAATTGTTTCACGGAGCAGAGCTAAGATCTGCTATTCTCTGCTCTGCTTCCCACTTGGAAATACCTTCTAGAAATTAAGGAGGATAAAAATAGTAGCATTCAATGGGAACAGGAGCGAGCTCTTCTCTTCAGAAGATGCTGCAATCACGCAGAGCCCGCGCCCGAGCCCGGAGCCGCCGTGAATAGCGCTGCCAGTTGATCTCCTTCAAAGCATTGTTGAATGAGGTCTTAGCCTCGTAATTTAAGGGGATGAAGTCCTTCCTAAGGCTGTGAAGATTTGGGCTTTTCGGATCTATTATTTTATATTAACTCCTCCTGGACAGCCTAATTAGGCAAGGGGGAAAGGGCTGTTTCCTCCCCGCTCCGTTATCCAGGGCCCTTTCTCCTCCCGCAAGAGATTTTATTTGTGCTGCATGGAAGATTTATCAACTGCCTTTATAGCCCTCCCTGCACTAAATCACACTCCTAATGGATAGCTCGAGGTAAGAGCACCACTGCTTATTTTATTTTCTTTTCTTTTAATCCATGGAACAGCAAGGATATACGCACACAGAGCTGCAGGCTGAGCTCTGCCTCCCCGGACAGCAGTTTTAAGTCTCCCAAGTGGAATTACTCGCGCTGGCCAAAATCCCAAGAGAGAGCTCGTGAAAGCCTCAGCAGGAGCATCTCAAGGCCCAAACACACATGGCAACCCAGGGATGACTGGAGCAGAGAGGCAGAGTGCCCTGCTCACCCTCTGCTTGGCTGTGTCACCAGCTCTGCGCTCCCAAGTCCCTGCCCCTGCAGGCACAGATTACCTCCAGCTTTGCCAGCAACGTGGAAATAATCCAGATGCAGAGATAAGGTTAAAAAATCCCCACCCTTTACCCTAGTCCAGATGTTGAGAGTATTGTTCGTGCTGGATAAAGGTGAGAAAAGAGGAAAGCATCACTGAATTTCAGTGCTGTTTGAGACCCACTCCACCACCCCAGCTTTCAGGGGTGCCCAACCCCCTTCTGGCAAACCCAGCGGGAAGGAGAACCTGTTAAGCAGCAGGAGAGTCACTAATCCACTGCAAGTAAACTGCTGCTCTGCTGTTGGGAAAAACATCTCCCAGTGCCCAGCAGGACAAGGCACAAACTCCCTTCCTGCACTGAGGGTCACTCCCAGCCCTGTGTGAAGTACAACACTGCACACATCAGCAGGAATAACTGCAGTGACTCAGTGCAGGCTCCTCCCCAAGATGAGGAAGGATGGTGGTCCAGCTTCTGGCTCCAGCCAGGAGACCTCTGAGAGCTTCACATCCTGCTCCATCCAGCTCCTGCTCCTCAGACAGTGTATGGATGTGGGGAGGAGAGGGACCACTCCAATGAAATCCTTCAGATAAAACCCTTTTCTCTACTGGTTAAGTGCTCTGGCTGGCAGAGAGAGCAGAGTGAGCCCATGACACCCAGCTCAGGGGAATCACCAGCTCTACAGGAGTGAGTACTGGCTCCTTGCTGCTCTCAGTGGAGTCACCTCCCACTTGTTTTAACTCATCGCCTTTAACTTAATCTTTTGATTGATGGGGACTTTGGATGTATAAATCTGTGGATTTATAACCTGGCACAGAAGGAAAATGACGATTGGCATCTCTAATAGGACTTGCAGAGGATAGATGGGTCCATTAGGACCCAAAAGCAGAGCTGGTCCTGCGTGGTAAGAAACTGGCGCAGGAAATGAGTGTAAGGGCTGACAAAGCTGTTGGTGAGGGGTGTTCAGCTGGGCCATCTCCCCAAGCCTGCTCCAGGATTGCTGGAGCAGCACAGCAGCACAGAGAAACAGAATGCAGGCTGCTCTCCTGCTGCTCCTGCAGCCTGGCTCCTCCTGCCAAGGCCAGAGGGGAAGATGGCAGGGGGATGGCAGGGGGATGGCAGAGCCTCCTGGGATGGGTGGGAAGGCGGAGGCAGCCAACACAGCCAGCAGGCAGGGCTGAGTCAGACACCAGCCTGCACGCGATTCCCAAACCCTGGCGCCCCTGCCAGCCTCCCCTGCCCCCCGCCAGGCTTTCTCCCCCTCTGAGTGTCATCACAACTCGGGAGCTCTGCAGTCAGGGGAGGTTCCCATCACTCATTTTCCCCGTGCCATTGTAGCACAGCGACTCCCAGTTTGATCCCTGTCAGGGGCTGTCACACAGCCATCACATCCCACCCCCCAGGAATCACCGCGTTCCTTTCCCAGGGAACGTTTCCGTAACTCCAGTCCACATTTTCCTCCCTTAACTTCACACCAACAAAACTTGGGTTGAATAAGGAGAGCAACAGGAGCAGCTAAACACATTTCCATCCCCTGTCTCCTGGTAGCCAGCACAAACCCTGGGCATGCAGGGATGCTGCCAGGCTTCCGCAGGCTCTGCTATCAACTCTGCTACAGCCTGGGCGCAGCCCCAAGCCTCAGCCAAAGCCTCAACCTCTCACAAAGGCTGAGCAGAGAGATTTTGAGATTTCAGAGGATTCTCCTTGCTGGGAATGAAGGGAAGGGACACGTGCATGTGAGAAAGGTTGAAAGGCACGAGTCATTTGCTGCTGGGCAGAGGCACCTGCTGGGCTTCCCCTGGCTTCGGGGCAGCTTCTCCATCCAGGCTCCGTGGAGCCTCTTCCAAAGCCATTGGGAGGCTCAAGGCTGATGGACATCTCTTCAAACCTTTGAAAAAAATCCGGATGTATAAATCAATTAACCCACCCAGAGAGTAGCACCAGCCTTGAGCCCTAACCAGTTCCTTCTGCTGCTCCATGGTTTTGTCTTTCTTGGATCAGAAAGAAACTAATTTAATGGAAAGCTACTTTCTTCCTGCCTTTTCTTCATCTTATTTTTATAAACCCCATAGGGAAGCAAAGCATATGAACAGAGGCAGCCTACTTGCTGTGGAAGCCAATTTGCAGAGTCAGTTATAACCACCCAAAAGGGGTGGGAGGGATTGTTGGCCCTATTTATTCTTGGCTTATCCTGGTGATACTTCGAGAGAGTCAAAAAAAGAGTAAACCCCTATCAGAGACAAAGCTTTTGACAAGTTGTGCTTTTAAACTTCACTGCACCTTTAGCCTGTCCCATAGAATACAACCTATGTGAAAATATCCCATCTATGTTTAAGGTTGTAGATCGTACGTGTTAGATAGGTATCAATTCCTGGCTGAAGGCAGAATTAAAATTCCAGTGGTTCTGCTTCTCTACTCTACTGTGAGATTTAATCCCTCCTAAAATACACACACAAACATGGAAAACTCCTCCTGCCAGCTCCACACCAACCCTCCTGGGCAACATGAATCAGACAGCACAGCATGAGGAGGAACAAAAATCAGCTTTATCCATTCCCACTCTGCTCACCTGGGCCACTACGTGCTGCTCTTACAGCATTCTGCTTTTCTCCTGCTCACAGGGATATTTTGTACCCAAATTCAGCTCCCAAACTTGTTCTTTTTCAACACTTGAGAGCAACTTAGAGCAGCTTAAACACTTCAGATCTCCCTCCTCAAACTCTGTCCAGCTCCAGTAGCTGTGGCCAATTAAAAAACTTCCTCAAAAGCTTTTGATGTGCTGTTATCAAGTGTGTATTACACTGGGAATTTCACTGTATTTAAGGGAATATCGGCTTTGGATGCCTCAGCCTCACCTGCTGGCAGGAGGAAGGGAGGATTGCCAAGGCAGGGATGTGGAACAGCAGGGATTCTCACGCTGGGACTCTCTAGTTGCCACTGTGCAGTTCTCAATCCTTCTCAGAATGGTTTTGGAGAAGGAGGGGAAGGGGAACAGCCTCTTAAGGACATCGGAACACTTTTGACAACTCCTACTGATGAAGGAAAGGAAGCTGGAAAAAATTAAGAATGTTAGAAAGTAATGTAATCTCCAGCATCCTGGGAATAATAAATAGCCATGGTGGAGAGCAGAATCTCTCTTTTTTTCTTTTTTTTATTTGTATGGAGACAGAGGAGAATAAGGGAGTATTTGTTTCCTGATTCCTCATCTAGGAAGCACAACTGGCTCGTGCCTTCCGAGTTTCCTGCGCAGCCAGGGCTGCCAGATCAGGTCCTGCTGTGCAAGGAGTGATCCCTGTCTGAGGAGCAACAGGGGACTGGAGGCAGGGGCTGAGCTGTGCAGCACTGGCTGCAGGAAGACAGGATTTTTATCTTTAATATCAATATTAGCTGCAGACCAGAGTTAGGCATAGCGTGCTCTTCGCTGTCACAGGCTTCCATGCTCTGCCGTGGAGGAGTGTTGCAAGTGGGATAATTGCAGCGGTGTGAAGTGCTTTGATTAGGAATTTCTGAAACAGCCTTTGATGTTATTGGTGATCTCTGCATGCAGGTTTTTCTCTGCTGAGAATAAACAATGAGAAAACACGGCTGAAGTTTCCAGTGTCTTCCTATTAGATGGGTTCAGCTGGAATCAGCATCGGCCCCAACCCTGTCTGGGAAAATGCTCCATACAAGCATCAAGCAATCCGTCATCGTAAGGGGAAAACAGCAAACAAGCCTTGCTGTGTCTGCTGACAGCAGGAACAAAGACAAGCAAGACTTGGGCACTTAAATATTCAAGGAACAGCCGAGAGAAAGGCAGGCAGAAAGACCTGACATTTCCCTCTCCTTGTTGCAACTACAAAAGCCACGAGGGCAGCCAGGTGTTACAAAATGCAGCCAGTCTCCCTCTTCCTTCCAAACCCTGCTGGTTCTCCAGATCTGTTTGTTTTGGACTTTTTTTAATCCAGGCAGTTTGTGAACCACATGTGAAGTTTCACAGCTCTGCTGTCTTTATAGCAAGTAGACTCAGGTTTACCTTTGAACAACCAAGTGGGGCTGCAGGAATCCACCCAGCCTGCTGCCAGGCAAGACACCAGCCTGAAGGTGAACATGTGCATCTTGGAGGGATCCACAAACGCACGAGTGCAGCACTGCATCATCTTCATACAGTGACAGCCAGCAGCAGGGACAACTGCAGCTCCAGCATTGGCGGTGGCCCTTGGCTCACGTAGCTCCAAGGCAAGGAATTTCCAGAGCAATTCTGAAATCTCAGCAAAGGGGTGACTGGGCAGGCTCTGAGGGAGACAACACTGCCATGGAAGTCTTCTGCTGGCTCCATTCAAGTCTTTGCCTTCACATTCAAGCATCAGGGTGATGAAGATGAGGCCGTCTCCTCCTCTCGCTGCAGCTCTTACGCTTTGCCCCCGCGGCAGCTCTGGCACCTTTGGCTGGTCACAGCTGAGGACAGGGACTGTACACTTCAAGGCAAGGACTGCTCCTCTGCTCAGTCCTCAGCATGCCAAGCAAGTGCTTTTCAGGGCTGTAGAACAACCACTACCTTTCCTGTTTCTTCTTATTCTTGGCACAAAGGCACCTGAATCGCTTCCAACTGAGGTTAAAAGCAGTCGAGCATCTGTTTGCACATGGGGTTTTCTAAAGCGACCTCTATTTGTAACACATACTTCCCCCAGCATACCTAAAAGTATCCAAATGCCTTTTTGTTTAGGAACTGCCCTCCTATTCCCAGGAAAAAGATTTCGTCCCCTTGGCATTTTATCCGTTGCTTTGTTTTCAAATTTCAACTTCATATTTGAAGAGTTACATCACACATCTCCCATCTCGGGTGGTGGAGGGGAAACATGAACTAGAAAGAGCACAGAAATTCACATCACCTCGTTTCCCAGGCAGAGGACCAAAACATTGCTTGCAAAATACCAGTATTTTTATGCTACAAAAATACAATTAGACTCTCAATTACATTTTATTAAATTTACTCCTGGGACTTCGTTAGCACAAGACAGGCAAAGGAACTCCCAAGGGCTCTCACTAAATCCTCTGCACTGAGCCTTGCCATTCCTGCAGCTACAGAAAGGGGAAAAACGATTAGTTCCGAGAACCAGAAACCCAAATTCTGCAGACACATCTGCCACGAAGTCTCCTCATGTCGTGAGTCCCAGGGAACAAACTGCATTTACTCGCTTGACTGAGGTTTTCCATGGGCACAACCTGTGTTTGCAGAAGTGGGTGCTCGGGAACGAGCCGTACACACTGAGGAGCTGCACCAAAAACAGGACTCTCCACCTTTTCTGAATACTGGCATCTCCCAAAAAAGAGAGCTTTCAGATTTAATTAAATTTTACTATTTTATTTGTGAAAAAACTACAAGCAGAATTCATAAATAGACATTTCTATTTAAAGCAGGAAAATGATAAAGTGGCTTCTAATAACAGTCGTGCACATGCCAGTAACAGGAATATATTAACATCTTTTATTTGCTAGACAAAGAGCAGTGTCCAATATAAATTTCCCAAAAACATTTAAGACCTGTGAATTTCTGACCAGTTCACAAAACCACCATTGACACTTTAGCATGAAGATTAAAACAAACCTAACAGGACTGTCAGCTCTAAAGACTTTACAGAGCGGAAAAACTTTCAGAAGCGTTATACAAGCTGTCTTTCTGGGCAAATGAAAAATAGAGCTCGTATAATACATTAACATAAAAATCCACAAGATAAGATTATGTTTTGACATACTTAAACAAGCATTCTATATTTGTCTCCAACAAACAAAGCTAAGGAAATAATGTAACCATCTTTACACAGTAAATTAAGGTTACAAGTCATACACAAGAACAGAACTGCTTGCGCATTAAAAACTGTTCAGCTCCATTGTCATACTCTAAATGTTGGCTCTTAAAACCATTCGGTTACATACAAGCAAAGGTTATTATATAGTCAGCAATTAATAAATTTTCAATAATTTAAGTTTATGGTAGAGCTTAAAAAAGTAGACTGAGAATGATCTTGGTAAGGCAGGTGAAAACATCTCAGTGGAAATAAACTCACAGAAGTTGCTGCCAAATTTTCGATCTGTCCAATTTGAAGCAAAGTTCCAATCGAAATAAATAGCCTGGTGGTGTAAAACGCTGTCACCTTTCCTTTGCAGAACTACGTCAACTGAGCGAGTCAGGCAAGCTGTGTCGGTGTCTGTGTGTGTGTGTGTCTGTGTAAGAGTCGAAACTTCGCCATCGTAACACTGTGCTTCACTTACCTGCGTTCTGTGCCACTGAACACCGTGAATCTGGTCCTTCCCTACACTAGTGTTTGCTTGGTTTGGTTCTGGAACACCTTCCCCACCAAGGGCGGGCCGGCCCACGGCCACGGCGCGGAGGGAACTGCGCCCGCGGTGCCGCAGGGACGCCAACTTCGGAAATTAAGTGTGAAAGCAAACGCTGTCCTTCAAACCCACAACACAACAGCTACGGATGAGGCCGGGGGGGTTCGATGCTTAGCTAGCACTTCCTAACTGAATGCAGAATTACAGGTCACTTGTTCCAAAGAAATTTTCCCATTTGCTTATAGCAAGCTACTTCAACGAGGAGGCACGCCGAAGGGATAGATGTTACTGACTTTACCGCGAGTAGCTGGGTACGGCGTTAAAGCTTTTTAACTGATCTACAGGTCAGTTTTCCGCTTGAAAAAGAAGCAATTTCCCGGTACACACAATGCTTTTTTTTTTTTTTCCTTTTTTTGCACAAATTCCCAGATCCAGCGAAGAAGGTGAGCACGTGGTTTGACTTGAAGCACCAGAATGAGCCCTGCTGAGGCCAGCGGGCCCTGCCACTCGCTCATGCTCTTGGCTGGATCACGGCAGAGATGCACGCAAGCCTAATTGATAACGGATCATTTATAAAGCAGTGCAAAATATACAAGTTCAGGGGCATCTTCAAAAAATCTCTCTTAAAAAATTATTCCAACACATTTCAGTAAAATAAATAAATATGGCTGACCAGTTTACCCTCCCTGAGACCCTTAAAGGAATAGTAAAAACTGGAAAAGGAATGTCTTTGCAATATCCCACTAACGTTAAAATGTGGATTGAGATATTCATAGTATTTAAAACTATGTATAATAAATTGTCTTGATGCTCATAGGAAGCATCTGTTTTCCTTTGGTTCTTTAATACTTTTAAAAATGCTTACAAAAGACAGCCTATACTGTGAATATAAGCAGAATTAAGTTGGGGTGCCCACGTTAACATATTCAGAATAAAACCACTGCTGCCAAGGCACTGCCACTGCACGTGCCTTCAAGCAGAGGCTCTACCAGATCCCTTACTCACACATTTCTGTCACCAGTGTGAAAGGAACCTATGTCTGCTACTCAAAACCACAAAGATTTTAAAAGAAATCTTAAATCAGTTGCCTCCACAAAGAGAAATTTCTCTTGCCAAGCAAATAACTCACAATATAACAAGCAGGCACAAAGTTGTCAAAATGTGGCCCTCTTTCATCATGCCCAAAAGTTATGCATGTGATGTCAGATGAAGCCACAGCCTCTGTGCCTGAAATTACTGCAAAGCACCCTGGGGCCACTAAATAAAGATGAAAAGCCAAAGAGGTTTGGGGTTTGTTTTGCTTTTTAAAAAAAGTTTGTTTCACCTCTTCAGCCGAGTGTTTTAGCAGGATAATGCATGGAAGGTAAACTGTAAAGCAACACTAACAGGCCAGGAAAAGAAATTATACTCTGGAGAGCTTTAGAGTAAGAATGAAGGAGGTGCTGGTCATGAGCATGAGCCACACATCGCTCCCTTGCCAGCATGAAAACTTTTCCCTACTTTTGCTCCCACAGCAGGAGACTCAGAAGTGTCCAAATGCTGACAAGCCCACCACTGGGCAAGATGCTGTTCAGAAACCACTCTTGGGATACAGATGAACTTCAACCATGAAGAGCCACCCCAAGGATAAGAGCATGGACGGGACAGACGGAACAGGGCTGACAAACGCCGACCCACACGCGACTGGAGCGAGCACCAGCTCGGTTCCTGAACTCGGGATTGCTCCCAGGCTCCCTGCTGCCTTCAACCCACAGCAACCACTCCAGTTCTAGTTACCTCGGGCACTGAAGCTGCTGGCTGGAATTCATTTACAACACCAACACGTGTGGAAGTGGCTGTGCGTGACACAGCCGTGCTCACGTTACCGAACACACGGCTCCGCGGTGTGACACCCGCGGGCTGGTTGGGAATGCTTCCGCTCCAGCTGGGCACGGAGCTGCACGTCACCAACCCGAGCGACCCTAGGGGAACACCAGCTACCTGGAGCAATCCTCTCTCATCTCAGAGCCTGAGCTGTAACAATCAAAACTGCGTCCAGTACGCTTTAGCCATTGCTTAGGGAAAAAACAGGGAAGGAACAATAGAGAGAACAGGTCCCATCCAGGTTCAAACCTTCAGGAACACTTTTCACCTAAGACCAGTTCCATTTCAGTTTCAGTACTTTCACAGAAGGGGACTGTCCCAGATCTTGAACTGTTCAATTAATTTGTTTTATCACTTCACAGTGTTTCAAGCACCAGCGTTTCCATGTATTGGTTTCAAATAACCCTTTATATATATTTATTTATATATATATTTATATATAATTTATATCAAAACTGATAGTACACAGTATAACTGGAAGAAGAACTGAACTTAAAAAGGATATGTTGAAAGAGGATGGAGTTTGTGAATGCAATAAATAAAGCCCCCTTCCCACCCCACCCGCTCCCTACCCCAAAACAAAAAGTTGTCATGTTCATGGAAAATTGTGCACAGCAGATATTATAAAAAAGTAGATTCAGGAGCACATCCAATTATAAATGATTGTTAGGAAAATCATATAAAACAATGGAATACATAAAAGTGTCAAGAGTAATCGCTAGGGTGAGAAATTCCTTGGTGGCCAGATGCCCACGGCAAGCAGAAATTATCCTGGTTGCATCAGTAAGAGGTCGATGTCCGAGAAAGTGTGTTCAAGCACAGAAGAGGCTCTCCAGGATTTGAACAGCGTGGGCAGGTGGAGTGTTTGAATTTCATACCCTGATCCATAGTTTCCACAACTCCATGTGCAATTTTTCAGAAAGATTCGTCGTTGACTGCCGACATGTCCCCCTTGGGCGTGGAGGAACGGGACGAGCCCTTGTCTGTGCTCTCAGAGCCCGAGCTGCTCTGATTCTGTTGTTCTGATCCTGCACTGGAGGTCACTGTAGAAGACGACGTGGATGAAGAGCGAGTCTTTTCTTTAAAGTCTGTGATAATTACTGTGACATTTCCCACTGTGACTGCCAGCTGCTGTGCAGTACTTCTGTCCACATTTTTCAGTCTGGGTCTAAAATGAATGAGAAGACATTTATTAAAAGGATAAAAATAAATAAGAAAGGGAAAGTTTATTAGGAAAAGCATTTGAAAACAAACTCGGTGTGACTCGCGCTCCCTCGCCTGCGCAGATGGCAGTGGCTGGGAGGAGAACCCGGGCAGGCAGTGAGTGCTGCAGAGCAGAGGATGAAGGTGTGACCTGCTCCCTGTGCCAGCCAGGCTCCCCGTGCCTCTGAGGGCTGCGGAGCACACTCAGCCCCAGAGAACAACCTGTCTCACAGAGCTCTGCACAGGGAGTATCTCGCAGGCTTCTCCCTAATCCAACCCTGGCAGAAAGGAGGACACCACAGCAGAGCCAAGCAGACAGGAGCCAGACAGAGCAAAGGATCTCCTCCCCAAGGGGCAGATGAAAGAGTTCTCTTATCTAAATTCACCATCTCATCATGTGCCCTGATGTTATGAGACAAGGCTGTGACTCTGCAATACAAAACCACATGAAAGCATTCGGCCACGGCTCTTTCATTCCCAAGTTGGAACTGTGCAGCTGCAAACAACACAGGCACTGGGACAACTTGGCTTCTCTTTCAGCTGCTTTGAGCTTATACAAATCAGATGCCCAATCAGCCTATGGATAAAATAGCTCAAAATGTTCCCTCTGGAAATGAGGCTATTGTAAATAAAATCCAGAATGTACAACGGTATTTTTTGCAGCCAGAGCTTTTGGTAAGGGGAGAAAGAAAAGGGGAAAAAAAAAAATACAAACCACCCCAAAAAAACCCACCGGTATTTATTGCTCAGGATTATCTCAGTAATTTGTACGCTGTGCTATCATTCAATTAGTAATGTAGCTAATAAGGGTCGAAGCTTTAGGAAGCTGACATTCAAGCACATTTCATAGGCTGGTCCAAAGCTCTGCTTCAACAAGCCTTGGACACTCCTCCAGCTACCAGCAAATTCCAAGTCAGCTGCAGCGACTGCTGTAATTTACAGCTTTTGCTCCTAATTAAGGGTCAGGCTTAAGCAGCAGAATATTCCCAATAGGGAAATTAAAAAGGAGAGTCTTTATACATCAGTGAAAAGTAGCTTGCTGAGAGCTGCCTTATTGAGAGGGATGGAGGGAAGGTTAGTTTACTTTGGGATCAAGCTCCAGCTTTTAAACCACTCTGCCTTTTCTCCTCCTCACTTGCAGCACACAAGGCTAGTGCAGTAAAACAGAAAAGGAGGGAATTAAGCTCATTTTCTATCCATCATGAATACTCAATGGCTTTCAGTGGTGAGCTAACGAGGAAAAAGTCCTTAAGTAGCAGTTATCCAAGTAGTATTCCAGAACCAGACTGAACAGAAAAATGCATTGAGGACGGATGCACAGCTTCCAAAATAGAACAATTGTATTCCTGCAAACTTCCTCACCCAAAATGAAGTTACCGCACCAAAAATAGTATTTTCTTATCTAACCTAGGAGGCTGCTGCAATTTTAACAAGTACCACAGGAAAAGCATTTTTAATAGACAGAAAATACAAACAAAAAAACCAAAACACTGCTGCACTGGGCTAACACTCAGTAAAACTCCTACTCGCAGCAGCCCCTTCGCTCCGGGATCAGCCTTTCCAAGCCCGGAGCCGCGCTCTGGCTTCCCGGGGCAGGGAGATGCGCCCACGCTGCACAGACACGCTCACAGGAGCTGCCAAGCTGCACACGTAACCACGGCCGAGATGAAACGATGCCACCTCGATTGTGGCTTACAAGAAAGGCCAGCTGGCTCAGCAGGTTTCAGGGTTCCCGCCGGTGCTCCGGTACCGCCTCGGCAGATCCCCCGCACGGCCGCCGGCGTTCCCGGAAGCGTAGTACGAGGACGTATCTTCCTCCCCGAGCCCCGAGTTCCTCTAGGAAACCCAGTTCTTCCTGTAATTTGCCTCGGTCATTTGTTTCCTCTTGTACTCAGAAAGAGCCAAAATGCTGGCCCAGATACCGGAACAGAGCCTGCTGCCTCCACCTTCCTGCAGGGCTGGACGTGAACTCTGGCTATTGCTCGTTAAAAGGCAGCTCTGAGAGTTGTAATTCGTTTAAAAAAAAAATAAAGAAGAAATGGAGCTGCCCATGCATCTTTAAATGCCATGACAAAGTAACATGGAAGGGCTGTGGGAAGCAGGGCTGAGGTGCAGGATTTGCCCACAGTCCCACTCACAAACATTCACACCATCAGTTTCAGAACTGAGCCTTCCGACCATTTCTCCGGGAGGTTTTCAGGGCTTCCCCTGCACAAAGAGCTGATTAGGCACAGATGGAAACCACCAATCTCTTCAACACATGCATACAATTTTTGCTTCTTATAGAAGGCAAAGGGATTGGCCCACTCACGTTATTTTGCAAAATTAAACACCCTGATGCTTTATGTTTATAGCGAAAAAGGTTTATGGCCAAATAAGTGAAGTGTTTCAAAACATTCAATCTGAAAGTACACAGGAAGGCATGGAATAAACCAAGATATTTTGTCAGAAACAGGCATGGTATCCAAGAAATTTAAACAGGATTTCTTACAATATTAGAGAGCCCTAGAAGACAATTTACAAAAAAACCCCAAAACAACTGTTGAGCAATCTGGGCATGAAAAAAACTTGTAATTCTGTAAAAATCAGAAAAAAAGACTCTTGACAGCACTCTTGAGAACAGTGAATTGCCAGAAAAGTTCCATGCAACAAAACACTTAAAAAGACAGTTTAAGTAGTAAAGGAGATGAGGTATCCTTTAAAAATACCCAGCTACACCTGATACTATTACGGCTTAATTAGGCCTGACAAAAGCCTGCCACAAAATACGGACTAAAAGACTTTGCAGTAGACAGAGTGACTCCTTTAATGAGTAAAAACAATTATTTGATGTAATCTCTCGATTTAATATTATGTCATTAATCAAGTACATCAAGTCTCCTGCATCCTAAGTCTCAAAATAAGCACAACTTAAAGAAGAACAGGACAAGAAAAGAGTCACTGCAATAGAGCTGCCTCTCTGTAATCAAATCAGGAATGGATACTTCACTCTTTGGGGGCTGAGGAAGAGTTAACAGCAGTCCCTGCAAACAGCTCAGTCTTGTAGTACAGCAGATTTCACACTGCCCTCACTGCATTCCAGTGGGTTAGTGTGCAAAGGATATTCCCTCTTATTAAAGCTTTTCACGCTATTATTTAAAAACTTCCAAGAAAAGAGTTTTCTGCAGTCACACCTTGCCAACCTGAATGCCAACTGCAGTGCCAACCATACCTCCCATGTGCTTTGCAAGTGTTTGCAGCTAATACTGCCTCAGTTCACATGACTTCACTATAAAACACTTATTACAGCACATTTTAAAGAGAGATGCAATTCTTATACAGCCCACACAGGCAAAGCACCCAGTTCAGTTCTGCCTCTTGTAGCTCTCAAGTTCAATAATATAAAAGCTGTTCTGTGATGCTGACTTTTTGATTTAAGAAATGGAAGAACACTATAGGAAGACTAGGAATAAACCTCTCTCCACACGCTCATTTCAAACTTAGACAAATATCAAACCAGCCATTTGTGCTTTTTGTTGATAGCAAGATCCCAGCAAATCTGTTCATGTATACTTAGTTCCTGTATACTTGGAAAATTATCTTGACAAGTATGGTGACTGCATTATGGATAAGGAAGTAAAAAAGTAACCTTTGTTACGGCTATCGAGCTATGATAAGAATTTGATATGATTGCTGGTTAATGTTTTTCCCCCACTGTGTTTACAGCCAAAAGCATTACTATCCAATTGACATACAATTATTTTTGCAGACAAATGAAAGCTGAATGGACAACAGAATTAATATTTCCAAAGCTTGAATCTGTCCTCACTAGCAGAGTGTTCAAGTGCTCGAACATCAAAAAAAGAAGTGTTTGCTTTTTAACACAGTTCTCAGACACCACAGGCTCAACTTTAGTCTAGAGTTACCTTGAAGTGTGATTTGAGTCGCTGGTCTTTGTTGTAGTATTCCCAGACTGTATGCTGTTTGCTTCACTAGGAGGATCTTTCACAATATCCGACTTTGGTCTGTGAGAATTGGAGGGAAGAGGGAGTTAACGATGTTGGTTTAACTGCACAATTAACCAATGCACAGTGCCACTGAAATCACATCACATTTAATACTGCATCCTTCAAACTTACTTAGTCTTCTTGTTAGTGTTCTTCTTTGTAACACTTGGACTAATTTCCTTCTCTTTGTCAGGTTTTTCTTTGTCTTGTTTTTCCACTTTCTCCTTCTTCTCCTTCTTAGGTGGTGGTGGGGTTGCATATTGCTGGGCAACTTGTTGTGCCACCAACTGAGAGTTTATTCTAGGTTTTCTATAATGACAAGGAAAAGAGATCTATAGTCAGTTTCACACAGTAAAAATAACTACACTGAGAGTAGTATGAAGATTTATTTCAGCATCCAGGGAAGAACACTCCACTTAAAGAACCAAATGGATGTCCTTACTTGATGTGAAGTACTACTGCTGTAACCAAACAAGACAAACGTTAAAAGAAAGAAATACTCTGAACCGCTGCTTCATCAGGTTTCAGCATCTAACATTCTTAAGTATAATGCTCTCTTTCTTCATCTACGTCGTGAAATCACAGCCAATTTTGGGGGGACAATAGTGAAAAAGCAGCTTTCAAGGAGCTGCCAGCCATGCAGTGGGGCTACACTTTAAGAAACGGAACAGAATGTGACAAAAAAGTTTCCTGATAAACATCAGCCTCCTTCGTATCTTTCAATTTAATTTCTCAAATGAGCTTCTGGTTCAGCAGCAGCAAACCCTGCACAAATAACAAAGAACAAGAGAAGGTAACTGAGCTGACTTTGTCCTGCGGGCCAGGCTGGCAGGAGCACGGGAGACAAGCGGGCATTCACTCGCGCGCTGGGAACGGCTGTGCCAGCCTCCGACACACCGTCCTCACACCATTGTCTGCAGTCCCCAGTGTGCTCAGACAAAAACCACCAGCAAACTGCCCTTCAAAGGCTGCTTCCACTGCAAATTATGGCTTGCTCAGAGAGGAGCTTCACATGTAACCAATACCTTGGTTATTGATCCTCACATATCCCACAGGAATTGGTACCTTTGTCTCTCCTGCTTTCCTCATCCAAACTCTAATGCCCTCTCCTGACAACTAAAAAACTTGCCCCCCTGGCATATCATAAAGCAATTTACACTCTGAATACTCTGACTATTCATGATTGATTTGATCCCTTCAACTTGCCAGAAAGATCTATGCTCCCTGTGTCCACACAGCTTGTGGGAGAGGAACAAAAACAGGTAATCAACTCCATTAGTCGTCCATAATAAACCAAATACTAATTGCAACTGTTGTTCAGGCTTGTCCAGAGCTGTTAAATTGTTCATAAATACAACTCAAATTTTGTATGTAGACTAGACTACAACAGATTGTCGGTGAAAGCTGCACCCAAGTACCATCAGCTCTACAGCTGGCACACAGAACCCCAGGGGTTTGTGCTGCAGAGCTCTGTACCTGCACCCAGCTTTTACTACAAACATCTAGAGAGATTTCAAGCACCTACTTAGTGGTTTGATGTGTTGGAAAAAAGTATAAAACATTAATTGCTCACACATAACATTTGCACTGAGAGATGATACACACAGTGGAACACCCAGAGAATTTCTAGCCCCTGTCATGGGAAAATCCAAATATCTGCTAAGTCTCTCTTGATACTGGTTTCCTGTATAATGGTACCAAGATGTTCTTACTGAAGCCAGATATGCCCAAGTACCTCATTTCTTTACCACAGATTACTATAAGGTCTGTGCAACAGGTTGTAATCAGTCCCCTGACCCATCTCAACACCTGGCATTTGGCCTTCTCACCCAACACAGAAACTGTAACTCAGCTGATGCTACAATCTGCACACACATCTGAGGGAACAATGATCTGGTCTTCAGCCTTAAATAACTGTGATACTGAAACGTTTTGTAGATCAGATCAAGCAGTTACCTGTTCCACAGAACAGTGAAGATATTTAGCATCCTTGAAATCCAGTACACAGCAATTTCTGTCTGTATGACATAAACACGTAAAAAGAAGTGGTTTGGTTACATGGAAAAGATTTTCAGATTGATGCAACCACACTAAAAGCTGACAACAGTAACTTGTGTCAAGCAACCTGCTCACCGCCTACTGAAAAAAAGATAAAATGTCAAGAAATCTTCAAAGAGAGGGCAGATACCATCTCCCTGCATGATTATACACAATTAACCCCACTGCATGAAGCTGCCACTTCTGCCCAGACTTACAGTTACTTGCTGTTTACACAACCAGCTAAGTCAGAAACCTGAGCCATTCACGGGAAATCCCAATTCATGAGTCTGAGAGTTTTTCCCACTTTGCACAACTCCGATGTGCTGCTTGTGATGTGATTTCCAAGCTTTGTGCCCAACCTGTGCAGCTGCTGAGCTGCCCTTCCTGTTGCAGGAGTGTTGCGCTGCTTGAACAGAGATACAAATTTTAAAATGGAAACTAAAATAAAAACCAAACCCACACAGATGTGTCCCACTGTATTTCCCTAGAGAAGGCTGGAATGGCAAAAGGACCAGCCTTGAAGTGTGGAGACACTGCCCCATGCTCTCCTGCTCCTTATCTGTGCCTGTGACAGCACACTGCATTTATTAAGTTTTATCATTTTCTGGCCAGTCACTGACCTAACCAGCACAACTTCTCCAAAATCCATATTTACATATTCCCTCTTGCCTACCAGGATGGCTTGCTGCTGAGGGCAAAGCCAAAACTGGAAAGGAAGAGAGCGGGGTGCAGCCAGGGACCTGTGGGAAGGAGAGCCAGCCCTGCTCATGGGGTCCCTCCTGCCATGAGGAAGGAGCACAAAGCTGCTGAGACTTTGGTCAACACTGAGCATGTTTCAAGATCTGCTGCACCACTAGAACAGGCTTTTTTTAAAATAATGCAAATAACCCAACAACTTTCCAGTTCCTAATCTGACTGTTTCACCCATGCTGGCAGCAAGCTTAGGAAAAGGGTAAAATCAGGTAATTTAAGTAACTGGCATAGTAATAGTAATAATAATAGGAGTAAGAAAATCCTTCAAGTAAGGCCCACGCTGCCACAACAGCCAGGACACACTGGTTAAAAGCCCTTTACTAAAAAGCCAAGCAAAGCAAGTTGAGCAGCACATTTTTAACCACAGCAAACTATAACCATAGGAACCACAATTGAGTAAAGCAGCTGCAACATCCAAAAAATACTCCAAGTTTCCCTGCCTACCAAAAATTATTTATTTGGCCACCTCCAAAGAGAATGCTTCAACCCAAATACACCACTATTATATTAAAGTAGTTATCACTTAAACAGAACAATCTGAACAGAAAGTTGCAACTACTTCTGAACTTTATTTGTAAGAATAAACAGCTACAGAATCAAGTATTAACCATTTTTTATCCCCAAATCTTCTCACCAGTTCACTTTCTGCAACATTAAAGTGTTCAGGTACACAGAGAATACATCTAAGTGACAAAAATCAAACTCAAACTCAGCCTCTTCAAGCTTTATAACCAGCACTCATGCTGAAGGAACAACTATGTTGTAACCCACTGTAAGGCTGGGAGTACCAACACTACTCACAGCTCACAGCTAAGAAGATCAACTTCCCAAAAATTATCTGAAGAGATGCAATACTTAGCGTTAGACTTAGTTCTTGATTTTTCAATGCAAGTATCTGAAATAGGTGTGTTTTCTCCTACCTGAACTTCTTTATGACAGTAAACTCATGCTTTGCTTGGGCAATTTTCCCCTAATTTAGGTGACAGCCTGAGTAAAGATCCAACACTGATGTGACAAACAAATGCCCATCATTTTTCTTTTTACAACATGAAGAGGATTGTCTTCTCCCCCTCTAAAACTAAGAGCAATTAAAGAAAATTAAACTGTGCTGTCAAAGTTATGTACAGACAAATAAACTGTTTCCCATTATTGAACTGCAGTTTACATCCCAGGAGCAGATATTTGCACCACAACTCATGACCTCTGCAGCAAGGACATGCTGCTGCATGAAAAAGCTGAAATATATTTGTCTGCTCTAAGAATGGCTGTGGCACCTGGGTCTCTTCACCATCAACTCCCGTAAATGATACCCACAAATAATCTTTACTACTTTTGAGTAACAGACTTCACAGAAACATTGTGCCTGCAAATATATATGATATGCAAATATACAAATATATATTTACACAATATGCAAATATTGTACCCTCAGACTGTCATGTGAAGTGACACTGGGATGTTTCACTCATGGGAAGTGGAATAAATGCAGGACTTTTCTGAAGGGCTCACTGCTTACATTGCTGTGCTCTTTTAATAAATTAAAAATTCAAAAGCAAACTGTAACTTTAAGGTTCTGGCAAGTAGTGTTTTACTACTTGCATTTCCTTCTGTAACTCAAAGCTTCCCTTTAAAGCCTGTCTCAGAACCAAATCCAGAGCACGGACACCCAGGAATTCTGCTGCTCCACTCGTAACCCCTCCAACCAGGCTTAGTGAAGAGCACAAATCATCACACATCCAACACAGGAGTTACTCAGACCTGGATTTCAAGAGGGATATAGGAGGATAAGTTGCACCTCATTTTTCATGGGACTCTAATTTCTGTATCTGTTTGGGATTTCTCTGGACCCTCTGCCTTGAGAAAAGGGAAGGCACCTGTCTCCTGCAGGCACCACGGAACAGAGAAGTGACTGGGCTTTATCCCTACAGCAACACAGACCTTGAGGGGCTCCGGCAATCCCCAGGAACGTGGATCTAATTACAACTGCTCTGACTTCCCTACAACTATGTTATCAGAAGAATGAAAGCGGCATCGAGTGGGATTTCAGAGTCAAAAGCCTCATGTAACGTGAAGTAGGGAGGATTTGGATAATTTCATGCTGTTCTGGCTTTGATGCACGTGGCGATACCAGCCGACCTCTGCGCGGCTCCGCAGTTCTTTGAGAAAATGTGTTTCATGCACTGTGCAGTGTGAAGTAACGATTATTTTAATAACCCCAGTCACACATGAATATATCTTTGCTCAAAGAAAAACAAGAAAAAAAAGACTAGAAGTATTTACAGTGTTTATAAAACAGTTAGTGCCAAAACAGTAATACAACAAGCATCCCTCTGAGCATGAAGCAGGATTAGAAACTAACCCACGAGCACAAACCAAATTAACATCCCCTCAAAAGAATTTTACATCCAGAAGAACCAAAGCTTTGGAGAAATTAAGCTATAAACATGATGGGGTGAGCCCCCATTCCTACATGCATATTTTCCAGCTCATCTGTGATGACCACATGGTCCTTTTAACAACAAGAACAAGGATGAACGGACACATTGTCCTTAGAGTAGAACTGCAAAGCAGTGTGCAAGCTGTACATATTTATCTCAAGTTCTCCATGCGATCCAGGACCAGAAAGCAACAACAACAACAGTAAAAGAAGACTAGAAGGACAAACTGCAAGGAATAGGTGACTGAGCAATATTTTCCTGAAAGAACAGATTTTTCCTTTAACACTGATGTGCTAGCACTGTGTTGTTATTTAGAAGACAGATGTTTAAAAATACAGAAGTTCATCTAGGGAACACCCACTTCTGGGCCCCAGGTGTTGGGCACAGCAACATGTTTGAAAGACTCCAAGTATAAGTCTGAATATTTTAGAAGAAGCATGAAAGAAAATAACAGCTTCACACAAAGCAAGCAACTGTTTGTCACAAAATGAACTAAGTACATTTAAAAGTGTACAGCCACCTCCAAAAACCATTCAAATGTTCAGTCCTCCTTGACCATCCAGCCCCTGTCTTCTACCTCCTCGGAAGAGTCAAAAACAGGCAACAAAGATAAAGAAGCCTCAGCTTTGCTGATAACTATTCCCAGCCATGACAACAAACCTTGAGCTGCTCACATTTCAGAAGAGTGTTTTCAACTTTTTGTTTGTCCACCAGAGGTTTTTAGACTTGAGGTCACTTCTCACAGATGGAACAATCCTTCCCACCCCACACCCCATCGCATATTTATGTTTGTAAACATTTTAAGTTTTTGCAGTAGTTAATATTTACTGAGCTCACACAAAGCTGCCAGGTCTCTTTTTGGATGAAAACCTGCTTTTCTTCTACTTTTCCCACTTTTCTTTTGAATCAAATAAGAATGAGAAAATTATTAAATGAAATGCAAGCTGTCACCTGCATAAACAGAACAGGACAGGCATTCCTAGTTGCTGGGAAGTGTCTGGTCAGTGCCACCAGAGGAGCGTTGAGACTCTGAATGATGCCTGTAAAAAGAATACTCAATCCTTGCTTGCCTCAGGAGCCTCAGCACTACTTATTTTTAAATATTTGGGCATGTTTACAAATCAAAGTGTATAAATAAAAGAGATTTATTCCCAGAGTTGTCACTGCACAGATTCTACAGCTCACGTTTCTGATTTTTTTTAGTGAAAACATGCAAAAACAGTTCTAAGAGAGTCCCAAAATTGCTCTATAGACTATTTCACGATGACTGCTCAACAGCACAGTGCTGCAGGTTTTCCAATGCTTTTACAGTTCTTTGTTAATATACCTTGTTCCATATAATCCCATTACAAAAGTCAAAAGTCACGGCTGTAAGATAATTTTGGAAGTAGTTTGACCAGAATTTTGCCACCCCAAAGCAGAGTACTCACAGAATTCCTCAAAACACCCATTCTAATACAGTACAGAACTGGAAACTGCAAATACCATGTGCTGGCACCACCACAAATCCCAACATGAAAGTGAATCTGGACCATTCACCTCCTATCAAATTAAGAAACATCTTATATGGTGCTTCTTGCACAGCTGGACTTGTGACCTGGTAGGCTGCCAGCAAGAAAGGAGCCCTGAGCCAGAGAACGGGGCTATTTGGGATTTTGTTGGAAAATTTTCAGCAGAGAAGCATCACTGTTTGCATATTTGCAAGCATTTGGCCTCTGTTTTGGTTTGTTTTGGAGTTTTTTCTCCACAGGGAAATTGATAAATCACAGAGCAGGTTTTCTGGTTACAAAGGGCTGAACCTGAGCAACCACAAACCTGGGTCTGTTCTACCAAGTCCCATGGGCTCTGTTCCTTGTCCGTGGCTATCACAGAACACTATAAAATAATTCAAGAAGAGATGTCTAACACTCTGTGGTGCATGTGTTTTGGACCACAGGTTTATCCTGATGTGCCTCTGTGGAGGGTTCCTGATACCAAGCAGTTTCTAGACAGCAGCAAACAGCAGCTTCTGTACACTCTGGAGAAGAGGGAGCCAAAAGCTAGAGTTAAACAGAAGTTGTTCTTCAGGCTTCTTTGTCACCAGAGTGAGGACTGGAAATAGCAGTGATGATGAGTAACAACGCTGAGTATCAGTTATTGGAACAGAGCCTGACGTTTACTTAAGCGCTAATACCGTGAAATTTAACTTACTGTGTCTGCAGGAGGCAAAACAAAAGTCATGCTGAAGTTCTGGAAGAGAGGCTGCTGTTCCTCCTTTCGGAGGAAAAGCCTGCCTGGAAGCACAGTTGGTGCTGGCAGCCTCACCTGCCTGCTCACCTGTAGCACCCATCTAAGCAGATCATTTCATATCTAATCTGTACTAATGAGTGCCAGAGAGAGCCCCGAGGCTGCCCAGCAGAGGCACATCCCACGACTGCTGTCTCTGACTAGTCCAAATCCCTGGAAAAGGTTTGCTTGGATGCTCCCAGCCAGTCCCAGCTCCACCCCTGGAGCTGCAGCCCCCACACCTGCGTGATGCCCACGTGCACAGCTCCCTGTCAGCGGGCAGTGCAGGAGCTCTGCGTGTATAAATGAATATATTCACACACCACACCCAGCAGGACAGTGCTGAAGAGCTGTGTACTCTTAGTAAGGATTGCTCTGTGTTCATCTGCTGGAATTCACTTCCAATAGGAACATCTTTTAAGGACGAGAGTGGGGAGATGTGTGAAATAGCTTTTTCTGCTTTCATTAAAAAAATAACATTTCCTTAAATAAGGAGTCCAACACACTTCTAAATCAGTGTAAAATTAGTAAAGAATTGGCAAAACACCAAATTTACCATGTTTTAAGACCATTTTTGTCTCATTTGATAGGGAAGCAGAACTGTCCAAGTGATCATTACTTCATTATGCTTACAAATACTATAAAATTACTACTTCTGATTCATGATTATATACAAAATATTCCATCCCTGGGAGTGTTCAAGGCCGAATTGGATGAGGCTTTAAGCAACCTGGTCTAGTGGAAGGTGTCCAGGCCCGTGGCAGGGGGTTGGAACAAGATGACCTTTAAGGTACCTTCCCACCCAAACCTTTCCAGGATTCTATGACTCTATAAGACAAAAGGACATAGCCAGAAATACAATTTTTCAGATGATTTCCTGCTCCATTATTTTACTAAAAAAAAATTTCTATGAAGATTTCTTTAATGGTCCATTTAAAAAAAAATCATAAATTACGAAAACGCAGCACAATACATCTCTTCCGCTTAAAACAAAACTTACAATATGTAATAGATTAAAATGGCATCAACACCCAATTGCAACATCACCCTTAATTCCAGCTGAACAAAAACAACTTTACAACTCCCCTTCTTGCCCTCTGCCACCAGCAGTAGTTAGGTCTATGGCTATGCATCCCAGAAAGAGCATTGCTTCCTATTCATTTATTATATTTACAGGGAAGAAGTTTTATAACGTCAGAAAAATTGTGTGAATATACATAAAAACCACAACTGAAATGAGATGCAACTGCAAATGTAAAGATCATCCCGAGCCCAAACTTGAAAAGATGGCCTTGAGATTCCAAAATCATTCTGCTTAGGTATGCGAATTTCCTCGGTCACCAATAATTTTAGTTCTAAGTTGCAAGTGCTGCACAAGCTTCATTTCTGGAAACCTACGGCAACTGCCCTGCTCGTGCTATTGACCCATCACAGATCCACTTGGAGTTTCAGTTTAATCCATCACTGAAAATTCCAATTGGTACCTCGCCCACCCAAAGAGTAACATTTATCATGCATAGGTGTTTTCATCTATGGCCATACCTTACTGCAAAATACCAAATGTTCCATGATTTACAGGGACTTACAAAGTTGTTATGGAAAATCACTGGTCTCAGCACAAAATTTACTTGCCTACAAGCACCAGAGTGATGATAAAACTAAGGCCATTTTACTTCCTTGACAAAAATAAGCTGCTCTCACCAGCAAAAATTTGAAAACAGTTCATAAAGCTGGCAGCAACCGAGATGTGTATAATAAAATACACAGATTTACAACAAAACAATTACTTAAAATACTCCTTATTTAACTGTTTATTAAGTTATGTGTAATCCTGAGAAAAGCAAAGTGGCTCAAAACTTCCTGGTGAGTAACAAAGTGCACTTGGCAGCATGAGGGGATAAATGAGTCTGATAAAAATTTAACGTGTAGATTCCCCAAAGCAACTGCTCATGGTTATTGGATTATAAATTCAAACAACAAAAATATGAGATAAATAATAGTTTTTAGCACTAAAGCTAGAAACTAGGAATACCAGGCTTGGTGTTATAAAAGTACCTTATCACTGCTGCCAATATATGTATTTCTGTTTCAGACACTGAAATCCTGACCAATAATGGAAATTGTCACGTATAATCGAGCTTGACGTGTCCCATCTGTGAGCATCTGCCTCTAGGTTTTGGGATACTCAAGTCTCACACTTCAGAATCACAGCAGGAGAGAGACTAAACTTGGAAAACAAGGAACAAAAAGGAGAGATGCGGAGAAAATGAGCTCCCTAAAAAAAAAATACATATGTTAGTTAAATTCCCAAGTTGATCCCCTGTCATCAGTCCAGAATTTGGAGAATAATGCTTAAATACACGTAATATTTACTGTTTGATAAATGCAATTCACTTGAATACCCAACCAGTGGACAGAGAGGCACAATGGCTTTTCTTAAAAACAAATGAAAGAATTTCTACTATGGAACTCTCGCAAAGTGCCCTCAAAATATGTGGGCTCGTTTATCAGAGCAAAATTCTGCTATGCTTGCATGACACTGAAATACTCTACACTTAAACATGAAGACTTCTCTATCATTTATCAACCAGGGTAAGTCCAGATAGAAGCAAAATGAGAAACTACCATTTCTACAACAGATTCTGAATAGACTTAATAAGCCCTAAATCTCTAGGGATGCTATTAAAAAAAACAAAAAAACAAAAAAACCCAAAAACCCAACAATTGAGGAAGGCAGTAATTTTAATTCAGCTACAGCAGACACTGCAGGCTTTACCTAAATGAGCAAAAACTGAGCTTTTCCAGCAAGCCAAACGTCCTTTTTATTAAAAGAACATCAATGATAGGATTTCCTTTCATATGAAAGCAACATTTCAAGAGCCCTTGAACAGCCAGGAATGCAGCTTTATGACAAAGCCCCAGCCTGCAGCAGCCGTGCACTTTGAGAGGGACATCAAGGCTGCTCCAAGGTGGAGCAGAGGCTGCCCGGGAAGCAGCGCAGGGAGGTGGTTCCAGTAAGTGGTACCCCACCTACTCCCTCACACCCCTGTGCCAGCACCGTCAGCAGCGAAAAGGCCACTGCCAGTGGTTTAGAGAAAACCCCACCGCTCAATCACCCAGCTTGCTTTTCTAAACACGCCAAGAAATGAAAGCCGCTCGGAAGGACGGGGCAGGCAGACATGCGTTTTTCAAAAGGCCACCATGTGCTCAGAGGAGCTCTTTTTCCCCATTGTGCTCTCTGAACACAATGTGATAAGTGAACACAGATGTACCAGTGACATTTGGGGGTGTCCGGCTCCAGCAATCCTGCGCACGCTGCCGCTGCCCGGGAAAGCCGCAGGGAAAGTCAGGCTGCCGTCGATAGCTGCTGTGCAGGCACCGTGGGAACACCACAGCCCCACAGCACAGAAACTTTTGCTTTCAGAATTATTACTCCTGGGCGTGAGGAACTGACCCAGATGGTTTCAAAATTTGCCAGGAAACAACATTACAATACTCAGTTTGAAAGCTCTTCCCCCCACTAGCTAGAAAGGCTTAGGAGAAGCTACTTAGTAAACTTTGGTTCCCACTTGCAGCACCAGTGTGAGTTACCTGTATGTGCCTAGCATGATGTAGGACAGGGCAACACACCTACCTTTGTAAATAAAACTAGCAGAGAGTGCTCTCCTACACAACAAAAAGCCAGGAATAACTAATTACAACAACAGAAACATTTCCGAGTTCTCCGCAAGCCAATTTCTGATCTGTGGATAACAACGATAACTACTTGTCCAGACAAACTCATTTTTCAAGAACGTTCTCAGATAAGATAATCTTGAGTGCAAAATGCTGATTTTATTGTCCTACCACTGTTTTCATCCTGATGACTCCTATTTTGCAGCTTTGCATATACTCACGTGGCTTGTGTTTATTTGTACACACATGAACACACCCAACCAAGATCCTGAACTGCCATCAGTCCGGTACAAGTCCCAGGGAGGGAAAGCAAGTGAATTCAGTGAAGAGTTCCTTTCCCCCCCTTCTTCTTAATTCTTCCAAACAACTCTGGTGTTCCATCCTGGACAAGTGGTTAGTCTCACTGAAAACTACCGGTTACACTGTGATCCTGCGCCAGCGGCAAATCACTCCAACTGCCCTGGCACCATCATTTAAAGTCATTTTCCATTTAAAGACTCTCACATCAGCGCCAGCACAGCCTTTCATTACCCATCCCACTTAATACCCACAATCTCTCCACAGCTCACTCGCTCGGTCTCCACTGACCAGGCAGCACACGGAGACTGATGTGCGGATTATTGGGATTCCTAATGCTTCTCTCCCCGCTGGCCGAGCGTGGAGCTCTTGGCAGCCTGCCTGACCCGCAACACGTGTGGGTTTGTCAGCCTAATGCACTCTGGCATCTGCACAGTGTCGGGGCGAAGGGGGCCCTGGCGGCGTGCGCATGGCCACGGCCAACGGCTCCCAACACTTCCAGCTACTCCGCTTCCCAGTACTGGTGGAAAAAGAGGTACAGAAGTGAGTGTCTGGGTGTTTGCCACCGTTTGATTTCCGAGAGGCAAATATGTGAGGTAAGAACAGCAGCATCCAGCACCATCCTTTAACAAAAGCTGGAGAGTCAACACAAGGCTTTCTCGTACAAAACATCCGTCCTCGCTTGACTGCTGTCTTGTAATGACTCAAAATCTGCACATTGAGAATATAGATCTGAGTAATTTCTTTTTATACAACCTACCTTCTGTTAAACCAAATAATGACAGCAAAAAATTCAAAGATACGGGCTCAAAAATTATTTGTGACCAAGTCAGCTGTCATTCATGGATCTAAGGGGTTGTTGTTAAACTGTCCCTATGCCTGGCAATTAGTCAGGGCAGAAAGAAATGAGGCTTGGGCATTTTTCTGTATAAACGATACACTGAGGTATTTTTAGGTGTGAGACAATGCATCAGCCCTGTAAATCCCACTGTAAATTCTTACAGGATGAATATACACCAGGAAATACCACACAACATGCAAATAGCAAATAAATGCAAATTTACCATCACGTGTAACTAAGAAGTGTCACGAAAGTGAAACTGGTTTGTAGATGAATGAAATTCAGAATCTGACAGAGATCTTACTTGGAAATTGAAGAAAAGAATACTCAGAATACAGCCGAAGTTTCACTTCCTCTGTACAACAAAAGAGAACAGAAAGCTCAAGAACAGCTTGGCACATCCTCTACAACCTCCTCAGACAACACACACTGCCCTGACACCCCAAGGTTTTCTACTTTATATGTGATGTCATGTTACAGATATTTTGTGAATTATATGAGCAGGGAAAGATAAAAACTACCAACTATGTAACTAAATACTGGGATTTTTAGACAACATACCACAAACTTTTTTTTGTGCTAATAAACACATACCAATTATTTTAGAATAGCAAACACCGTAACAACACAACTAAAGGGAAGACACTACTAAGCTGTGTTGGGTTGGCTTCTGGTTTAAATGAATCATCCAGCTCCCAGCATCACAATACCCAAGCACCTCAGTCTCAGGTGTATTTATTAATATACCCCTTGGTTAGGGTTTATTTCCATTTAACTACAGGGGAAGTTTTTTTGAGCTCTGGGACTACACCCCACTGGTGATACACATCTACCAGATTAGAGAAATTACTCGCTTCTGGAGATTTACAAAAATGACTCAGTGGGATTCTACTATGTTACACTGCTTCCTCCTCTAATTTCTTACTGGATTTGTGCAGCTAAGTGTTTATCACTAGAATTTCCAAGTTAAAGCAAGCTAAAAACAGAACCTTGTTTTTACTCGAACGCACTGCAGAAAATGGAGTTGAGCAACCACTTCCTAAGGAGCTCCTACCCGCACTCTGCACCAAAACTGGGGAGTAAAAGAGCACAAGCTTCGGGGCTGGCATAACTTTGTGAGCAATTACATACATATGAACCATCTAGAGGCAAAACAAGAAAATATTTCTCATCACCATCTCTTTTCATAATCTCCAGGGTCACTTAGAGCAGCAGCAAGTGCCAGGATGCAAACCAAACAAACTTTCCCCATCTGTCTGCACTGCCTACGTGAAACAGCCCTGCCTGTTCCTGCCATTCCTGCTTCCCAAACCCACCTATTCCCCCTTGATGAACCCACAAAGCCAGAGGGGTTGGCACCAGTGCATTAACAGCATTGCCATTCATGGAGAACAGCGAGGAAGGTTCTGAGTACTGAAGCCCCAGCACGAGTATTTACAGCCTGACCTGGAACCCAAAACATCTATTAACATCTTTAAAAGCTGAGTAGCAGCTTGGAAAAACATGCAGGCTTAAGCTGACTACCTGAAATCGGTCACTCCCAAAATCACTGGGGTATGTGAGGCAGGAAAGCTTGAAGCAGCCCCTTCATCTGCAATAACACAACTCTTTGCTTTTCCACTAAGGTTCCTCAGAAGAAATTGAAAGCAATCAAATACCACAGAAAAACACATGGAAATTATCATTGTGGCACAAAAACAAAAGCAGAAAAGCTTTTATGTGCCTCCTTTTAACAAAAGAAAGTCCGCTTGGCTGACTTGAGCCCACGCCCCGAGGCAGGGGCTTGGTTTGGTTTTGTTTCTGTTTATTTCACAGTTTCCCTGTTTATTCAGCTTCTTCCCTCTCCTGGTGGCAGCCGGGGCAGCACGGGCAGGCAGCTCCATCCAAAACCAACAAGCAGCCCTTGATCTTGACAGCCACTCCACGCTGCTCTTTGAAACACAGATAGCCATGTCCTTGTGAACCTGGAAAAAGCTTCAAGTCTTCTCTAAAGGAAAAGGTAACAAATCACCTCAGAGCTTCCTTGAAAAGAATTCAAAATTTTGACCCCAAGTGTCACATTAAACTCAAAGAAGGTAGTGGAGGTGAAGAAGGAAAAGGCAACAAGTTACACAGTCAAAGCTTGATGTCGCTTAAATGCTACTTACACAGTGGTTTAAAAACTACCAGTGTGAGTTAGAAGAGAATCCTTTGCTCCTTCCCTGGAGGCTGCAGACATTTCCCAGAGATGCTGGTGCAGATACCAAATGCTTGAGAAGCATCTGGCTTCTCTGCTCACAGACAAATGCACTTTGGTGGTGTTTCAGACAATACATCCTACACTGAAGTTTAACCTCAGTGACACCAATTCCACCAGCTTCAAGTTAACTTCTTTTGCTTTACGCAGGCAATGGATTGACAGAGGGATCAGGGCTGAAGTAAGAGTAACATGAACCTTTTAAATACATTTGTAGCAGAAAACTTGGACACTAATCATCTTTTGCTCATTTTGACATCCCCAGCAGTGCTCCTCTTGGCTCTACTCCTTTCGGGAACGTTGTGCTTGCATTAAGGTATGCATCCAGGTCTTTCCTTCTCCTAATCCCAGGTACATCCAGCCAGCAAAAAAAGCAGTGTGCTTTTCCATCACTGTACTGCCCCAATAGTCCGCTTTTCTTTACAGCAGCAACTAAAACACACGTTTCACCAAAGCAGACAGACTCCCATCACAGTACTTCATCAAAAATGTCTCCAAGAGAAGGTGTTTCTTGGGAAAGTGGGTTTTTAATTTAAACAGATGCTGTCTCAAAGGCTTCCACCTCAATGACTGACATGTAGTGACATAAAATACCCGATAAGCTTATGAAAGAACCTTGAATGATAAAGTCCAAAGAAGCTGACCTGTTAATGGGCAGCATGTACAATGCCCACTGCAAAACCAGGACACAAAGCCTTTAACAAGCTATTTCTTCACTGCTTCAAAAACAAAAAACCACCACAACAGCTTCACGCTCACCTGCTTTTATAACACAGGTTCCAGCAACAAAATCTTCTGTATTTCTTTTTTCGTATCAGCAAGAACATCGGGTCACTTATTCCCTTTCAGGCCACTCACAGGAGAGCACCATTCCCATAACACAGGTTCTAATTTTTCTGTCAGAATTTTACAGTCCATAAAGCTCTCCATGCAGATTAACTACGCTAATCCTATATGCACATACCCTCCACACCACACACGGGTGCACAACGAACCTGTCTGGGTTACAAGTGATGAGAAACCTTTTGGAAGCTGCAATACTTTATAACAAGCATTTTACAGAAAGCAGCAGCAACAGTAGTACTAAGGTTGTGATGCTCTGCTGGTTTAAGTTCAATGATATCTACAGGAAGATATAAGCTTACTCTAAATCAATCCCATTAAGTTGAAAAACAGGCCCTCAAGACTTGCAAGCTTGCTTTCATGGGAACCACAGAAAACTGGAAAAGTTATTCTAAATATTTCATTCATTATTGCAATCACAGCATCTCTCAAAGTCTTTCAACCCAAGTAAGACGTTCTTGTATCAGCTGGACTGATTTTTATACTGATCTAAACTTCCCCCTTTTCACAACTGTTAGGAACAGCCCACCCACCACATAGGTCTTGGCAGGTAAGGTTCATCCAGGTGCCTCAGGACAGAGAAGGAAGAGGACTGGTAGGCAAACACTCCTGGAAAAGCAGGAGATGGTGAAAGAGGCTGTGAATAACTAATACCTGCCTACCCACCGAAGCACACTAATTACAGAGAATAATTGAACAACTGCTTTCCTTACTCAGGGAGGTGCAGATAAGAGGCATGGGCCTTCTCATACCTCGGATGGGAGTTTAAAGTGCTCTCAGCTGGCAGCAATGCATAGAAAAAAGTCACCGGCTGTGACAATTAACAGCTTCATTTTAAGTCTCTTTTGTTCAAGTGAGTAACTCTTCCACTCAGACATATTACATGAAACAACCCTTCCTCAACTAAACAGATTTATTCAAGGCACACAGCTACAACCTGAATGTAAAACCCATAAGGCCCTTGATGGGAAGCAGCCACACTGTGCTTTAATACTGTGGAGTTAAAGGTGTAAAGTGGACGAGGGGTCCAGTGTCCTCCTACAACCCCAGCAATACTTCACTGTATCAACTCATTCTTTTTTAAAACCAGATTCTCAAGGAAACTCAAAAACAAAGCCATGCACCAGCCTGCAGAGGAAAAGGAGAGATGTCTACAAAATGAGTTACTTCAGGACATGCACAGACATGTGAAAAATGACCTAGAACTGAGGGTAAGCAGCAAATCCTTAAATGAGATGTAAAGTAAGGTATGGATAGATTCCACTTAAGAAGTTGTTTACTAGCAACATTCCAGGAAAAATGTATTTCAATTAACAGACCTACGTTGATTTTATCCACAGTCTGTCCACTCAATCACCATTTCTCAGAACTGGATGCACGGTGGGAATTGAATCTCTTTGTGGGAGCAGGTGTGAACATTTGCTGGAGCTGTGTACAGTTCTGCCTTACCTCTGTTCCAAACACAACACAACCTCCATTAAAACCTCTCTTCATTAAAGCATCTCAGTTGTGAGATTTTTGTGCCACTTGCTGCCTGAATTTGAAAACAAAAATAACACTTTTTTCTCTAATACACTTTACACAGAGGCTAAAAAGAGACTGCTTGCATAACAAGTCTTATGCAATTTCCCCAATAAATTTCTACCTTTGTGGGGGGGGAAGATTATGATGACCTGAAGATTTTTGAGGCTGCAGATTTGCCTTCAAAAGAGTCCACATGCCATTCAAAATCTTACTGATAATTACTGCCACCACATCAGCACCCAAAGATCCCATCAGGAACAGTGCCCCACCATGTAATAACAAAAGACAACCTGACAAAATACACGATTTACCACCAGAGTATATTCTCTAAAGAAGAGGCTGACACCAGCTGAAGAAAAACAAACCCAAAAAAGTCATGAAAATGCAACTTTAACTTTATGAACCATCTTCAGCCTGGAGTACTTTGCCAGAGCAAATACAGTAGTAAAGCGTCTCATGTGGAAAACCTAGGCTAAGAAAAAAGCCCACTAAAACACCAGGCAACTGCATGATCATCATGAAGATGTTTAAAAACAAACAGCCTTCACACTGTAAACAAGCAGGTACTTTAAGTCACAAACAATCCGAGTAACTCAGAGAGAGCAAACAGAGAAGTAAAAAATGAAGCCCAAACAGCAGCACAGAGAAAAATAAGAAAGCAAGGGACTTGCCCAAAAGACGAATTTTGACAAATATTTTCACAGGACTGAAAAAATGTTTCTTCTCCTTAATTTTTTTGCTGTTCTTGTGATTTGGCCTTTTCTCTCCACTGGTGTTTCTCCGATCTCCACTCAGCCCCAGCGCACAGGGCTGGCAGTGACACCGACCCTGCTGTGGAGCAGGAACAGCCTCGGGCACCAACCCCTGCTCCAAGCAGGAATCCCAAACCTCCACCCAGGGCACAACTGCAGCCTTGTAGCTGCACTGGGAATATGCTGAAAGTGTCAGTGATTCAGAAAGGAAAAGAAGCCTTAAATTCATTTTCACTGAAAAATTGAAGAGGTCCACTGCAAGTTTCAGATCTTGGAGGCCCAGGGGATTTTCAGCAACAGCTTCAGCTGGGTATCAGGGAGCAGAAGAGGGACATCAAGCCTGGCAGAGGCAGCATCCATCCTGCCAGAAACTACAGACATTAAATTACACTTTCACAACTGAGCTAATCAGCCTCATTCCAAACAGAAGCTGCATTTATCTTCTCAGAACAGCAGACTTTTTTCTTAATTATCCAAGGTCAGTGGCAGTGAATATTGAGCAAACTGACTCAGGGAAGCAATGTAGATAGAAAACAGGAGGGCAGGCAGCCTTACATTTGCTTAGTAGTAGTATCCCATTTTAAAATAAAGTAGCTCTTTTTAGAGATGAGAATTACTTTCTAATTAATCATCAACCAATCACCAACCGACCAATCACATTTGATAAGGTACCTTTTTAGAAACAGAAATACTAAGTTCTGTACCAGCAAAATTCTCCCTTTTTCACAGAATCACATAGGTTGGAATAGTCCTTTAAGACAGAGTCCAATCCTGCACTGCCAGGTCCACCACTAAAGCACGTCTTCAAACACCACACCTACACATCAACTTAGAGAAAAAAACATTTTTAGATGTTGGAGTGCAAAGGCTTAAGACAACTGAAGTGTTCAGCAGTCAGCTAAAGGAAGAAAATTACATTATTTTTTTATCAAACTCACTCAGAATTAGAGCAACACCTCAGAATTTTGATCACCATCTCTGTGTGCTTAAGATATTCACAGATGTTAATATAAAAAATTTGAAAGCATTGCACCTCCAATCCAATCCCTGCAAGACTGGAGGTCTGAGGTGCACAGACTCACCTGCTGCCTTGCTGAAATATACAGCTTTGCCTGACAGGTTCGAGCTTGTCACAAAGCAGAAACTATTCTGGAAGGCTCAACAGCCCTTTCAGCTCCCCTAAAAACACAAGTGGTTAAGGGCTGACAGGTACTGCATAGCAGAAGGGTATTGTATAATTGCCCTGAAACATCTATTCAAAAACTCCACAACAGAAATGCGTATTATTCTCAGGAGCTGGAGAGTTATTTCATGTGGCATCCATAATTACATGGCAGCTGAAGATTTCTGCAAACACAGAAGCAAAGAATAGTTCCAACAAGCCTAACATGAGCAGTGCTCTTGGTTTGACCATGGCCTGATGAGGACATCAGAGAAAAAGAAGGGAAGGGGAAAGGTGCAGAAAGGTGTCTCTGTAAGTCTCGTGACGGAACTGACACATCAGGAACAAACCTGCCCTGACCACAATGGTCCTGGGACAAAAAACATCACCCTTTAAATGCACAGTGGTCCTCAGGCAATGCAGGGATTGCACGGGGCTGTACTTCTTTCCAAGTTACATCCTGGCTTCATAGGCGTATTGGGTACATTATATAACTATTAATTACACCGCTGTTCGGCGTGCTTTTAACTGCAATGATTCAAACTGCTTCCAGGAGCTCACTAATCCAAAGTACAATCCTCTTGACAGCAACTGACAGATTCGGAATATTCAGTTCTAGCTGAAAGGAAGACAAATCAAACCCCTCATCTGTCTGCTGCAAAAAGAGCCAATATTCCTGCTGACCAGACCCACAGCTCCGACAGGGGCTGGGACACGCTGTCCACAGGACAGCTCTGGGAAGCAGCAGGAGCCAAGCTGTGCTAACACAGCAAAGGAAGACTTCTTCCCAAAGGCCACCTTCAAACTTATAAGGAAAAGAGAAAACTGGGTCTGGTTTGCATTTCCTCACAAGCACTGAAAGGTTTCAGCCATCAGCTCCTGGAGCCAGCAGCCACCCTCCTCGGACACGTGCTCTGCCTGTGCCCTTCCCAGCCGCTCTGCCAGCCGGAATCTTCCCCGCAAGCTCCAGCACAATTCTACGGGCATTATTTATCCCTCTCGCTAAGTCATGCGCTGGGGTAATTACTTAACTATTGTAACGATATTTTGCAATGGCTGTAGTCTGTTATACTGATTTTCACGAGCTTGCTTTTGCTGCACGTATTGAGAAAAGAGCCTATTTTCCTGGAGCAGAAAAAAGTCCAAGTTTGATATTCATTTCAAGCCTAAGAGCTGGATGCCAAAAGTGAATTTTTAGAATTATCAATGTATTCCTAATTAAAACAATGTTAATATATTACTGGACTTCTGCTGTACCTGATAACAACCACAGAAGACGTGTTTTTTCATTAATCTAATGAAATATAAAAACAGTTATTAACTATTTGTACGTGTTAATGACAAAGTTTTTTCCTTCCAATAGAATGTTGTTTTCCTTTTAAAACTCTTCGAGACTTCAGTTAGCATAATTACCAAACATTTGAAAGCTGAGAGACTGGCAACATTTTTATTAACAAACTCAAGTCAAGACACATTTGCATGTCTTGCTTGCCACCACATTAAACTTTACTGGGATAAATGCACATCTCAGACTCAGAGAATTGCTACAGTAAAACACTGTTTAAAATCAGTTCCTTCCTATATACTCAACACGAGGTAAGCTACACAGCAGAGCAATTAAACAGTTATTTATGTCTCCCTACCCCCAGGATGCTCTTCAGGCTATGCACGATTCAAGGTGTACTCGCAGCAGTTTTGTGGAGTGATGAACATCATTTCAAAAAGTACAACAGTCCCAGTAGTTCAGAACTGGCTGGAAAACTTTTTCTGCCTGGAGCCAGCAATTCTTCCAGGAGGAACTTTACTTTAAAAGCTGTTAACGATAATACCCTGAACTGGCACAGGCAAGGAAAGCAGCAAGCCACGATAATCGACCTGTCTTACCTACTAATACTCTGCTGGCTATACAAGCAAAGACATGGATACAACTCCAGGGAGAAGGAATGTAATCTTTTTGATACAAGTGAGCACATAGATGAGGCTCATTGAAAACTGTAGCTCTGCAAAATTTGGTAAATCTCTCGGGGTTTTTCTGGGTATTTTGTTTCATTCTGCTTGAAAATGAGAAAATGTTTCATCACTGAGATATTCTCTTTAAAAAAAACGAACCCAAAAACAAACAGAAAAGAGCCACATCCAGAATTGTAGCAGTCTCAGGCCCTGTTCAGACTTTAGAGGCTCCAGGAAGACCAAGAGCAACAAGCAGTCTGAGGAGTCCTCTGCTTACATGGACACAGACCATGCTATTCCCCGAAGTCTTGTTCAGGGCTTTATGCAACACAACTCATTTCTCAAATCCTTATCTATTAAAAACATCTACCTGAGCAACCCGGTCTTGGAAAAAAGCAGGATGACAAAAGGTAACTGTGTTAAGTTTCATGTCAACTTATTCCCTTTCTTCTCAACGCATCGATCCCGGAGGCCTGATCCAGCCCTCGCAGCTGACAGCAAAGTGCTGCACTGACTTCTGCAGCCTCTGGACATGACTCAAAAAATCAATTCAAGGGGCAAAAGGTCACATTCTCCCCAAGCATCAACTACCTGTTGAACCAAGACAGGCTTGCAAATGCCAGCACACTCGGAAATAAAGCAACCAACTGTTACTAAACTCATTTCTTAGCACAATGTCCATATTCCCACAACCGCGACAAAGTAAACCTGCTGCTCACACTACACCTTTGTGGCAAAAAAAATAAATAAACCACTCATGCTTTTGACAGGCTTTTATAAACAAGTGAGTGTAGTACACAGCTGCACAACTTCAGAGTTTTGAATTCAGAGTGCCAGTGGGAAACTCAGTCTGGCTTAAAACTCAAAAAAAATGGCAAGAGGGGAAAAACTAGAGAGATGGAAATAAACCCAAACTACTGCTCAGTGCTATCCTTCACTGTCCCTGCACATTAGAGAAAGCCCTGAGAACCATAACAGGTACATTATTACAGATCTTTTTCCATTACTTGCTTGACATGCTGGGCCATTGGCAGCACGAATGCCTCTTTCAGGCACAAGAAGTGAGACTGTCCTCACGTTTTACATCTTTGTAAGTGCCCAGGCTGAACATGAGGGTGTGATCTCCCATGCATTCACAGGGCAGGTATGCAGCACATGGGCATGATATTCTACCCATGCTCTGTTTGACATCGATTTTTCTATCAATTTGTTAATTTGTAATTGGAAAAAAAGCCATCCCCTTCATAGGGACAGGACAGTTTTTCCTTACCAGAAGGTTTCCCTGTTGCTTCTTTGAATGCTGACTCAGTGTCTCTCAGCCCAGCAGTGTAAATTCCTGGCGTGCACTTGTACGTTCCCAGCTGATGCAACGCAGGAGCCTCAAGGAACCCTTCACAGGTCTACAATTCTGAATGCAAATGTGTGGTCCCAGCTGGCAGAGGTGCTGCCAAACTGTCACTGTCAATAAGTCATCTAATGAAGCTCAAAATTTCACAGTTTGATCTCTGCTATTCCAGCCCGTCCCTGTGGACAGCCCCAGTCCCACGGACGCTAACAAAGCGTATCTTAGATGCATCAGAGCTTCTTGACCTCAGAAGTTAAGCAACTTACAACCAACTTGACTCACATCCGGCGATAAGTACTCCTAATTAATGACTCTTAATTGCTGCCAGAGCCCTGTATTCCCACACCCATGACAAAGCATGTTCCTCGCTCTGCTAACCCCTATGTAAAATTGCACAACTCCGACAACCCCATGCCTTTAGCACCACACGGCTGAGCCATTCCTTCCACACTTCAGGAGCGAAGACATCGCTGTACACAAGAGACACAAAGTTTACAAAAAGTACCCACTACACAGTTCCAGCAGCCCAACATCACTTGCTTTCTGGCTGTCCTTGCTCTTTTTTTTTTAACCATTATCTATACAGTTCAGAGAAAGGAAGATAAACATAGTTTGTTAAGTTCAACTTCACGTGCAGTTTTTGAGAAGACATTTCAGAACCTAAAGTGCTTCCCAAAAATGAACTTAACCTCCTACAAGCTGTATGAGGACTTCATAGTGCATTTACTTTACAGACAGGTGTAAGTAAAGTGCATTTACTTTACTGTGCAGGTGAGTTACCTAACTGTCCAGATTCACAGCAAGTTAAAACTCTTTTCTTCCCCCACACAAGAAGCAGTGCCCAAGCCGCCAGCCCCCTGCTCGCAGTGCTGGAGGGTACAGAAACACCCACCAGCCACTCAGAATAACCCTTTCCTCCCAACATTTACAGCTTCCATGTGTGCCCTGTCAGAACTGACCACCTCTGGACACAGATTCCGCTTGCACAAGGCTTGCAGCCCCGTATTCTGTAACAGGAGCACTCCTGCCCACCTTGAGGGAAGTCTGTGCTTCCTCCTGATGGGATCGCTGCTATTCCTCCCAAGAGCCCAGAAAGGAGCAAAGCAGCCATCGAGGAACAGCAGTTTGCAGGTTAACTCACCCTCCCTGGGCAAAGCCCAGCACACTGAGCTACCTTGAAGCCGACTCAGTGCTGCTGCCACGCACCAGCACAGCCTGAGCCGTCCCTCGGACAAGCCACCCACCCTCACTGCCTCGTGCTTTGCCTTTTGCTCTGACAGAAAACCAGCGCCACCACACACTGCTGCAGTGACTGTGGCAACCCACAGGCTTCCCTTTCAACACTTCTCCTCCAGCTAAGACCCACCGCCCTTCAAATCAGGCAGCTGCCAGTCTTTTCTCCACAAGTCAAGCCATTTGTGTGTAGAACCAGTAAGACACACACAATTCCCCCAGAATAATTCACCATTTTTATGGGCAGCGTTTTCATGTGATGCAGGTTTACGAATTGTTAATACTATGCTGAATCACAAACATTTCCTAAAGCCTATTAAGTATTTCTGCTAAATTGATCCACACCCATAGATAACAAATGAAAACTGTTTCATTTCTCCGCAAGGCACCTGTAATAACGGAGCAATGGCTGCAAACAGGCACCAACCAGCTCCCTGGCCCTATTAGCATTACAGAAGAAAGCCTCCCCTTCTGCTGCTAATGATGTGCTCTACCCTGTATCCCCAGGAGACAAATGACTGCACTGGCTGATTGACTCCATCACAGGGCCATCATCCATCAATGTATTGCCTCTCTTATTGAAATCTCATCTCAGAAAGAGAAAGTGCTCAGTGCCACTTCCGAAAAAAACAGTGAAAGCGCTTTCAGAATAAGAGCTCCAAGATATATAATGAGAGCCAAATATTTCAGCAGAGAAACACGTTTCCAGCAACCTGAACAGATCAGCATGCTTTGTCCACCCAGGACAAGTAGGATTTACATCCTTCTGCTAAACTAGATCTTTTTTCTTTTGAATTAAACAAAGGAACGAAACACATACCATAGACATAAATTTCTTGATCAAATTATAACACAGACAGTGAATATAATCATACAGATTAAAAATGGCATCCCGAGGATATTTAGCTAGCTGACTTGCTAAAGGGTGAATTCCAGCATCTCTTACACAAGCTGAAATCACATTAACATCATACAAGCCCCACTGTCGTCTGCAAAAAAAAGTGAAGGAAAATTTAAATCCTTCCATGTATTTACTACATAGATAACAAAAAAAAAGGGAGCAATCCTATTCCATTAATAAATACCCCTATAATTTATAAAATGCTGCCCATTTGGGACCGGGATGCAGGGAGTAACCCACACTCACCACTCATCGGGCAGTTTTCTGATCATCTTTACATCACTGAAGCCACCAAATCCCAGCAGCTCTGCATCCTCTGTCCACCTCCCCAAATCAACCATGTGAAACTGCACATGAATTACCCAGACACAGTTCCACATGCACAAAAATAATTTAGTTCAGATAAAATATTTTAGATTATGATCAGTCTCACTTCTGTCTACTCAAAAATATAAATCTGAAGAAGGCAGCTTTATCTCAGGCAAGATATTTTGTCTCACTTAGCACCTCTGCATGTTACACACAATTCATTATAACTCTGAAATCCCTATGAACAATCTGCTCGAGAAAACATGTCTAAACATTTATTCCTTGTTTAGCCCTAAACAAAATCCAAAACTGACTTGTTTTGCTTCCATTTTATTTAAAGACAACCAATCTGGTAAGACCCTAAAACTAAAGTTTTTGGAACTTCTGACCAGAGAATCATAAAATGGCCTGGGCTGAAAGGGATTCTAAAGATCACCTTGTTCCAACCCCTCTGCCACGGGCAGGGACACCTTCCACCATCACAGGTTGCTCCAAGCCTCTTCCAACCTGGTTTGGAACAGTTCCAGGGATTGGGCAGCCACAGCTTCTCTGGGCAGCCTGTACCAGGGTCTCACCACCCTCATTATGAAGAATTTCTTCCTAATACCTGATCTAACCCTGCCCTCTGCACAGTTTGAAGCCATTCGCCTTGTCCTTTATGCCCTCGTAAAAAGTCCCTCTCCAAATTTTTAGCATGTTGATCCTTGCAGCATAAGGGTGTACTCCACAGTCCCAGGCCAGGGTCTCGGGGAAGACCACATACAGTTCAAAATCAGGTCTCCTGGTTTCATGATCCATATTTAAGATCCCTACAGGCCCTTTTCAGTATTTCCAGTATTATTTAACAGAAGATTGGCTGTGGGCGTGCTTTGAACTTCCAGAAACACAGAGAGAACTTCAGGAATAAAATACTACCAAAAGCAACACCCAGTTTTAACCAATCAGTTTTGGGTTTTGTAGGAAGGACTTGAGATTCACATGATTTGGAATACACTGAGTTACTGAACAGTCAAACAAAACCCATTGGGCCAGCAAAGAGAAGCGATGCTTTTCCCCCTCACTTATATTTGAGCCAGTCCGAATTACTATCTTTCCCATGTTCAACAGGCAGTGATTTTGCTGATGTACCAATTAGCACTCTGCTATAAAGAACATGCTCCTAATTAATAGCTGGTTTATGGGAAGAGCAATGTTAAGGATCTGGTTGTACCTCCAGATGTACCAAAAAAGTGTGAAAGGAGCTCTGGTTGATGTAAAGGAAATCTGTCTGCACAAAGAGACAATCAATGTATTTAGCATACGTCAGCTGTAAAAGGAACTTACATAAACGTAACAGACGCATTTCCACATTATTTCTGTTGTATCCTGTAATCCTGGACATCTGCTTAGGGTAGCATGGATGGGCTACTCAGTGTTCCTGGGCTGCTTTTTCTGCTGTGCCCTTAACATGAAGTGTCAATAAGGGTAATTTGCCCTCACCTGTCTGCAACATGCACACTTTAAATAAATACTCAAACCCTCCTGGAAGACCCCTTCCCTCTGGAAATGCCCAAATTCCTCCTTTTACCTCGTGAAGAAAGAGCCCAGCGCAAAGAGACAAAGTACAGCTGCAAGACACAGCCACAGAGAGAATTTGTGTGAATCTTATTTCAGGTCAGAGCTACGCATTACGAAACTCCAGCGCACCTTGCGAGTGACCTACATTGCAGGACTGGAACCCACTAACCTACAGAACCACCTGAAATCCCACAAAATAGGTCAGTGGGTTTCCTCCTAAGAATTCCCCAGACAAGGAGAGATGCACATGAAATAAAGGACAAGCAGAGCATATGCTTTGCCTGACGCAGGAGCCGCGTGTCTCGCTCTGCTGCCATGCTCCTGCACGCCAGTAGGACTCCTCAGAAGTGCTGTGAACTCCTGTGTTCCTCACTCAGGGACCCTGGAAGGACCTGTCTGTTTGTTCAAGCCCAGTGGAGCAGGAAGAAAAGGAGCAGTGCCACAGCAAGGAACAGTAAGCCTACCAATAATGCAAAGCAGCTGGAGTACAAGCAACACTTGATTCAAGATCAGCAGTGAACTCGGCTGGAGTTATGGCAGGGATGTCCAAGTTACAGCACAAAAGCCAGGTGTAGTCAGCCAAAACAATCCATCCAGCCCACAGCACACTTCTTGACTCCTTTCACCCCTCATGAGGGTCTTGGGTCTCATGCATTTTTTTCAGGGACCTAAAAATTTAGCCAAAACAGAGTCCCAGAGTGCTGCACGCTGCTGGGGAACACCAACACTGAGCACATGACACTCAGCCAGGATGCCACAGGAGCAGAGGGTGGCCACAGGGAACCACACTTTGTATCCACCACTTCCCTCCTCTCAACTATCACTCCAGGCAACATCGAACATTGTCTTACTCCCAGTTCACCCAATTCCTCTTACCAGACAAACCCCACATCAGGGTGCAAACACACCCACCAGCCAGGCAAAAGCAGCAGCCCCTCCACAGCAGCAGCTGATGGGAACATGAAACAATCAGGGCAATTAAGAAAGGCATGCAGAGAAAGTTGCTCCGCATTCCTCTGCCTACCAGTTCCCCACGAGGACCTGCTGGGAGCCAGGGGTCAGCACCCCAGTGGACGCAACGTCTGTTCACAGCAATAAAAGAGAGTTGCATGCCCTCTCCTCCCACACGCACATACGTACTTTGATTTAGATTCCCGTCTCCCAGAAAAGCAGCCTATGGAGGAAGGAAGAAATGAATAATATCCACGCTGCATATTATCAGTGATGTATTAACACGCTCAGCGTTGCAGTTTATCCATTAGATCTTCAGAGAGTCTCCAAGAGAAATCAGAGATTGACATTAAACCCTACCACCCACAATTATTCAACCCAAACGGGTAATCTACATAAATATTGTCAACACCCCTTATCCACGCTGAAGATTTTACTATTTAACAAAAAGATCTTTTTACCCTAATAAAAGAAGGAAAACAACAGGTATAGTTATTATTCCTTAGTAGGACATTCAGAGAAAACCACAGTGGTGGAAGCAAAGTGAGTCACAGGAACCACCATGCTCCCTACTGCATTTGCCACCCTCAGCTTCTGAGGTACCCAAATTTGACAACCATAGCAAAGGGGTATTGCCTTGGTGCTGCACGTCAACACTAAGGATTCTCCCCGCTGAGAATGATTTCCCAGAGGTGCTGAGATCTAAGAGAAATCCTGGGGTGATGGTAATGAGATCATTATGCCAGAGCCAAACACTGCAAAGAGCAAATCAGGACACAACTCTCACTTCTTTTAAACAGCCAAAGTACGAGACACAGATCTTATGCCAGGGTTATGCTTGCACCAGTCTGACAGATAATAGCTGATCTGAAGCTGAACAGCTTCATCTGCTCAGCTGAAGCCTCACAGACTAACTCCATGCTAGTTTAAAAAATAAGCATTGCATGAATCTGTACCAGAAGTCAGTTTATAATGGATCGGTACTCCAAGCCATGTGGCTGAAACACATGTGGTCCTGCAATACAAGTCACAGATTCAAACTTGGTGTGTTGTCAAACCACAGCCCCAGAATTCAGGGTTTGCTGTGAACCATCAGCATTGTCTGCTTGTCAGATGGTGCTTGCTCCTGCCCCTGGCTCCTCTGCCCTGGTGGGTTTGCCAGACCTAGCAGAAGTACGCCCCAAATCCACAAAGTAACAGCCACTTACTTTTAGGCAGTGCTGGTGAATAAGGCATGAGACAACAGAGATCTCAACAACTCCTGGCACGTGGGCAAACATTTTGCAAATAGGTATTGTGCATTCCAGCACTCAGCAGTACCCAGGCAGAGCTACACTGCACCCTCCATTACCGGAACAGCAGTCTCTGAGGGGACACCTCCTCCGGACGTGGATGGCCCAGTGGAGCACTGGCACAACTCCAGCCTGGTACAGACCATGCTTCACTCCTCCTAATCCAAGCCATTTAAATTCAGCAATCAACGGGGAAAATAGGGATGATTTAACAATAGATTTAAACAGCCAAATAGTAAAACAAATATTCCAGAGTAAGAGCACCAACATCATTCCACAACAGCTTTTCTCAAGACAAGTTCTGCATTCCATTTTTATGGAAATTAAGCCACTTAAAGGCCAGCTATGATGGTAAATAAAACCCACCTTAATGCAGGTGAAAGCTAACTAACTTGAGAGAACCAAATCAAACCACTTGGCTTCCAACCTACACCACAGCCACACATCACTGCAAGAGTTTGCAGAACAGTCCTGCAAACACATGGCAAATAAGTAGGGCACATATTAGTTGTATGAAGGTCAGGATCATAAGCCTGATTCCTCATTCCAGGAATAGCAGGACTATCTGGTGCCTATTCTGGTCAGCCCAGCTTGGATGCAGAAGAGAACACTTTTCCATGGTGACACGGACAGTAGTTTGCATCCTTCGAGGTGGTAGTTCAGATCCTGCAAACACGAGAATTTTCTGCAGAACTAAAGAGAAACAAAGGCCAGTATCTGAGACATCTGTTCCATACAAAAGAATTCTGTTCATAAATATAAACCTCACCTCAAAATTAAGGATGGCAAAAGGGTGAAGAACTACTGTCATCACTCCTTGGGCACTCCACAGTGAAGTGCACATTCACATCACTTGATGCAAACTCCAAACCCTGCACTTCAGGCATACAGGTGTTAGCAACAAATAAAACAGAAATGCTTGTTCAATTTATACCTTGCAGAGGACACACACGTTTCAACTCAATTTTGTACTAAAAGCTCCCATTGTTTTGTTAATTTGCATGTCAGACATCCAATTTTTGCTTTCACATTTTCCACTGACTTTAAGTGCATTTCTCTCTATTCAAGGCACATTCATGATAAGAGGATGTAGAGTTTGGAAAAGGAAAGTATTCATCCCAAATTCAGAGAAAAAATTAACCTCAGAGAAGCTCCACCACATCACACCGCTTGCCTATTCATCCAAAAAGAAAGTTTCAAAAAATAGTTTCTCTGAAATCGTAAGGGGGGGAGCAAATACTCTCCTTCACAATGAAATCTGAAAACAATCCCATGTAGAAACACTTCACAGCCCTGCCTGGGAGGAGAGAGGAAGTTACAAGAGGTGTACAGGAACACAGTATATGTAAACTATCAGAGAACCAAAGGAGAAGAGGAGCAAGAATGCCATTAAGAGAAACAAATAGAAACAGAGAGCCATCACCTACCCCCAAGTAGGAACTCACAGGAAATACGAGGCCAAATCCTGCCCTCACATTCTTAGGAAATCCAAAGTAAACTTTCCTTCTGTGTTTGAAGAAGTAATGGATATTGGAAAGGAACACGCATCTGTGGAGCAAACTTCCCGGCAGAAGTTTCAATCCCAGTCTTCTCCTGAGTGCAGGAGCTGGTGGTGCTACACCACAGCAAACCACCAGAAGAGCCTCAGGACACCGGTGAAAGTGGTGACCAGCACCAGTTCCCTGTGCTGTGACACCAATAAAAACCTCCAGGAAAGGAATATGGCACTGTAAACCCCAGCTAACAGCTCCCCACTGCTCACTACCCAGCCAGCTAAATCATCATCTCACCCAGCTGAGAGCTGTGTTGAACAGAGCTGGTGTCTTTGCCATCATCCTCACAGAAGTAAAAAAAAACCCTTAACATACTTGCCTAAATAGAAAGTAATAAAAGTTTAACCGTAAAATAGCAGGAATCCAGGTGAGGAAAGGAAGTTAGTGACATACTGTAACAAATCCAGTATTCAAGTGCTACTGGTTTAATGTAATCTTTGCAAAACAATTCTTCAGAGATGGATTTGACCTAATTTTTATTTAAAAGTGCACCTGAAATATTTATAAACAGTTCCTTGAAGAAACAGTCGAGTGCAATTTAACTGTTTAGCCTCTACAATGATTTTGACTTGGCAGGTCAGCTCTAAAACTCACTGTTGTTTGAAGCTCCTTTTATGAGATCCTAGGGAAAGGGGATAGCTGGATCAGAGAAGATAAAACTTCTAACTGCTGCCAGCCACCCCTCCCACACGCCAACAGATTATATTGAGTCTCAAAAAATACACACACGGTGAGAATTAGCTAAGGGCCTCACCAGTTCTTAAATCAGAGAATATTTATCAGCCAAAGTAAATTCCACAACAAATAACTGGTTTCACAGTGGAGGGAGGGGGGAACTAGGTCATACCAGATCTTAAAAAAAACCCTGGGCATGCTGTGATTGCACACAATAATTTGATGAAAAACAGTTGTCTCACCATGTCTTTCACTACTTGGTTGAGTTTTTTAAAAAGTGAGTTTGATAAATTTCCGTAAGTGCTACTGAAGTAAGTCACAATGAAGCAAGGCAGTTTTAACTGTGGAAAAGTGTCATCAACTTGTCAAATTGCAACTTAAAAGTCAAGCTCATCAGACACCTTATATTTCAAGTAATAAATTATCAATCATAACTCATTAAGTATCTTTACATCAGTCATTTATTTAAAAAATTATGAATAATTTCCCAGCACTGACTCGTATGTCACATACTATAACATTCAAAATAACACCACAAATAGCTTTGACCTCCCAGAACTTCCCAGCACACAATGCTCTCTCACAACACTCAATCACTCCTGCTTTCTGTTATATTTATTCATAAATTATACAAATATGCAAGAAGACATGATGGGCCATTGAATATTTTAAATACTTTCTCAAATTCTACAAACAAAAGCAATTTTAAAAGCAGCAAAAATGAATAGAAAGCTGATGAATTAAATGAATTAAAATTAGAAGCCATTCATAAGGGTCCATTAAAAGCTAAACAGAATTACAATGTTCTAGACCCGAGGATCACATCTGCAAGTAAGGGTACAGCTCTTAACCTGAAATCATCGACTGCTATCGCTCTTAATGGCCCTTTAAAAGACAAACCATCCTGCTACCGCAACAAACAGTTTGAAAATTATCTTTAAAAAAAAATAAAAATGCAAGGGCATGTGAGAGCAGGCTGCTGCTCTTCAAATGAACAGCAGCATGGTGGCCAATGAAAATAATAGCGTCTGATACAGGATAGAGCCCAGATGGGATGTATGTCTCATTAGGGCTCTCCTCCCACTGACACCCAGGCACCGGTGAGACACTGCGGGAGCGCGTGGGGACCGCACGGCCACGCTCCGGAGGAGCGGTTCGGGACCGGGCGACTGCAGGAGCAACACGTTCCACCTGAGCCAGCAGGGAAGCCGAGGAAACAGAAACCCACAGGAAATCAAACGTGCTGCCAAGCTTCAGCTGCACGGCAAAATGAGGCTGAACGAGTCAAGAATCAGCTCCAGGTGCACACAGAACACTGCTGTCCCAAAGCTCGACCTTACTCAATGCTCTAACCAGGCTATTTACGACTGGTTTAAGTTCAACACCTCCGTACATTTTGTAATAAGCACAGATACTTGTAGCTGATGTGCATCACAAAACACACAGTGAAGCACTTCAGGGCTCTGTTACTGTAACTCAGAGAGTTTCAATGGCCCGAAAACATGCTCCCCATTAAAAATGTAGGCACTTCATATTGTCTAAAGCACAGTGCGAACAATAACAATCCAACACGCTTTCACCTCCTTTGTCAATCAAGCCAAGACAGCCAAGTCATGCAAACAGCCTGCTGATGAGAGCACCTCAATACACAGCTGCACTCAAGGAAAACGAAGCCTTTCACAATGGAAACCTCGCAGACTATTTCTTTGGCAGAGCACCGCAATGGAAACTCAAATTTGGAAGGTACAATATGAACAAAATCAGAAATCAACATGGTAGAACAAATCACAGAAAGAAAGGAAAAGCAGAACACCACATGCCTGCTTTAGCATCAACTGATACCTCCAGGACAAACTTTCTGAACCTTCTAACTGAGAACTGGCAAGTTTTGGGGCTTTTTTCTTGAGACTAAATTAACTATTCCATGTCAGATTCACCACCTCGTAAAGACCTTCACAGTTTCTCAGAGCAAGGCAATCAGAGAGACCTGACAGCTAAAGCTTTCAGAAACCCGCACCATTCCCACACTGAGCACAAAGCCGATTCCTTTCTGATGACAACAGTCACCGAGAGATCAACATCTCAGTGAGGGAGTTGTTCTCACGGAGTCTTTAGTTTCAGCCGTTTCCTTTCTCGCTCCCTACTCCTCAATCATTTCTACTCCTGCAGAAAACACAGGTAAACCTCCACCCAAACCACAGAAAACCACCTGCCCCAAACCACAGTCAGAGCGCTTCTGGCTGGCTGTGCATCTCCAAAAGGTTCTCTGCACACCACCAACAAAAAAAAAAGAGCACAAAACAACAAAAAGATTCAGGTTGCTGCCACATCCACAAAACATGTCTTCCAGCTCCAATTAAACGCTTGAAAGAGAATTTTTTAAATCCACAAGCTTTTGAACGCGGACAGAAAGGACTGCATCGGGGGAGACAGGGGATGCAACCAGCCGATATCCAGGCAACAGCGAAAAAAAAATCAACAAGTCGGCGCAGCCCAGCGCAGAGCACAAGCCGCGTTGAAAGGTGCGGACGTACCTTGTGGAGGTGCCTTTCCTGACATCGCAGATGCTGCATTTGAAGGCTTCGGCGCTGTTCCTGAAGGTGCACACGCTACAATCCCAAAAGCCTTCGTCGGCTGCAGGTTTGGCTTGCCTTTTCGGCCTTGAGGAGGGGGAGGGAGAGGGGAAGCGTGTGTGTGTACGTGTGTGTTTGGGGAGGAGGAGAGAGGCGGCAGGAGGAGGAGGAGAAGGAGGAGAGAAAGAAAACACACACATGAGAAACCATGTTACAGAGC